>OX424575.1:152660847-153260847 GCA_949152435.1 Gastracanthus pulcherrimus | reverse complement strand
GTTAAAGGTTCAAATAACATGTATCACTCGTTTCCGGAACACCAAAACTCGATACACATATACTGGGAATCGAAAGTTTCTTAAGGTGGCAACATTACCTGCACCCCCTTATTAAACTATTTTTTACTCTTGTCAATGAAGAATTAAAGCGAGAAATTATTAGTTAAAAAATACTTCTTCGCGAATTCTGAATTAGCCCGTTCTTCAAACGCAAACTGACAAGGAAAGGGCACACCCTCCGGGAAACGAAATTTGGTCAGACTTTGGGAGGTATTTTCTCGTATCCAAAAGTGAAGCCTAGTATCCGTAATTCATTCTAATAGGCCCTTCTTCTCGAAATTTGAGGTAATTTACTCGAAATATTCGTTATTTTAATGAAAAAAGATACCTCTTCTTCTAACCATAACAAGTTTTTATTATGGAAAAATGACCAAAAAGATAATAAAAAGTAAGCAAAAAGACGATTAATTTAAGCTCTGTTACGTAAATAAATGGAAAATCAACGAATTCAAAAGAAATAAATTTCTTTGAATATTCATGCTATTTCGGTCACCTTTTCAATTGTAAATAACTATTGATCAGATTAATATATTTGTGCGTAACTGAGTTTAAATTAAAGGTTTTTTTGCCGACCTTTTATTATATTTTGAGTCATTTATCCATAATAAAAGATTTGTAGAGTTATGGTTACAAGAAGAAGTATCTCTTTTTATTAAAATAACGAATATTTCGAGTAAATTACCTCATATCTCGAGAACAAGGGCCCATTAGAATGAATTACTGGTACTAGGCTTCATTTTTGGATTCCAGAAAACACCTCCAAAAGTCTGACCTAATTTCGTTTCCCAGAGCCCTCTCCTTGTGAGTTAGCTCGTTTTTTAAGCGAAGACTGAGTTAGCCTCTTCTTCAAGCATGTTCCGAGGTAACCTCTTGTATCAGTCAACCGTCAATATTATAATCTACGAGATACATCCAAGAATATAAATTGAATCAATTCGTGTATTGTACATACATATATCATTTTTATATGAAAATAAATACAGTGACCCCGAAAAGGAAATTTTAATTTGAAATTGTAATACGTGGAATGTACGTAGAAATGCACCGTCAACTCACAACAATAGCCCAGAACTCAAAAATGTTCATATTAGAAGCCTGTTCATACTGTATGACTATTTCCTACTTTCATAAAGTTCGGTGAATAGGTTTCAATTTGTTAGTGTTGCTGTGGCAAAACCTGCTTCTTACTATTATTTGGACTTGCGTGAATCTACGTGGGTACCGTCGCCGCGCTTGGCGATGGTCATCCTAATGAGCTCGTCCGAGGGCACCTGGCGATCGTACGCCCAGCCGATCTTGGCAAACAGGTCGATCAGCCGGGTGCTCATGTTGGCGTAACCACCGCCTATCTCCGCGGTCCGGTAGTCCATCGGGAAAGTGTGATGATAATTGTGCCAGCCTTCGCCGAACGTGATAAAGGAGACGAAATTGTTTTCTACTGGTGCGATGTTACTGTAATATTGATTATATAATCATCGTACACGGTAAGCACAGCTGATTGCATATTTAGTGTTTATTTGGCTGAGTATAGAAAATAATTCGAAAAATCAGAATAGCTATCCTTTTACAAATTTACAAATAAAATAATCTTCGTTATAGTGTTACTAAATTCATCTAAATCTTTGATCTGAAAATTTAAATCGTTATAGAGCTTCCTTTTTGTCAATGCAAATAAGAAAAAATACGACCTATTTTTTACAATAAATCTACCATAATATAAAATATTTAAGAAAACCATTCTAATTTTTTAAATGAATGGATTATTGAAAATTAAACTTACACATCATAGGGCTTGTTGCCAAGAAAGTGCGCAAAAGCTATTAACTGACCAAGTGGCATTCAACCCACATATGTATCTGCTAATTTGGGAAAGGAACGACCAGTACCATTCTTCATTCCAGAAGATTACAGGTACTACGATTGGAATTACAAACGCAATCATGATTTTCAGCGGTATAAAGTGCCTATAGAAAAAAAAAGTTTATTATATTAACGTAAATATATGATTTTATAATATTGATAGACAATTATATAATAGGAAACTTGCATGAAAAGATTCGCTAGGTCCGTCAGATAGAAAATTGAAAAATAATCGTATTTTTTATTTTTTAATTAAATGTTTATCAACAAAAATAGGACAGGTTAAAATATCGTGTCATGCCACGCGACCCCGGGAAAAAATCTTCCATATATGGCCATATATGACGCCCCATATATGGCCATATATGAATTTTGCATCTATATGAACATATATAACTTACATCTATTTCCGATTTCAGTTTCTGTAATAAGGCTTGAAAAATTGGACTTCTGATATTTCTAGTGTCCAAATTTGCACGTAACATGTGAATGATAACACCCAAATTGACGGACTAAGCTTTGATATTTTTATTTTAGAAATATCTTTTTTAGTAATTATAACTCTGAAGAAAGAACTTTTATGGATCCATATATGGGCATGTATGGACATATATAGACGTACATGCATAATGCATTCACGTTAAGGTACAAATAAAACTTCGTATATAATCATATATGTCCATATATAAAAGTATATAGCCATATATGCTCATATATAACCATATATGCTTATTTATGACTATATACGATTGCATACTAAATTGCAAATAAAATCCCACATATAACCATATATGACTAAATATGGCCATATATGTTAATATATGATCTTATATCGCCATATATGTTAATATATAATCTTATATCGCCATATATGTTAATATATAATCTTATATCGCCATATATGTCCATATAGATGCAAAATTGATATATGGCAATGCATGGCTATGTATGACCATATATGACCATATATGCTCATGTATGTTTTCCATATATGGCCTTATATGGTCATATATGTGTATATATGAATTCCTTTTTTCCAGGATATTTTAACCTACTCTATTTTTATTGATAATCATTTAATTAAAACAGAAAAAATACGTGCCGATTATTTTTCGATATTTTTCAGACGGACCTAATGAATTATTTCATGCAAGTTCTCTATTCTGTATAAATTTACCTATCGCAAAAGGCAGCAACAGGATCAGCTTCAACATCGCTTACGTCTATTTGCTTGCCTTTCTTAATAACGTCGTGGTGTTTTTTGAGCATGAGCCAGCCGATGTGAGAAAAGAAGAAACCACGATTGCTGTTGTGAGGATCTGCATCGGTTTCGGAAAACTTATGATGCAGTCGATGATATCTGACCTACAAATCATTAAGAATTTTCGTTTGCTTTCGTATTAAAGAAATTATTAATTCTTAAATGTTTAACTATAAAATGGATAACAATTCTTTACATGTCCAGCGACAATGTAGCCGATTGCGAGAATGATTTTCAGTGGTGTATTAGCTTTGTAAGACTTGTGAGTCCAATAACGATGAATACCTGCACCAACACCAAACGCCGCAGCCATTTGGATAATAATCACTAAATAAAAAAGTATAGTTTCGATGAAAAATAATCATTTATATTTTCATCAAAAAGGTATTGCGTATAAAATAAGATGATCTACTCCATAAAACCGTTTTCCATTTCTGGGTGTACGGAAAAGTTAGAAGTCCATAAACTCCTATAACGTGAAATAAGACTAGAAAGGTGACGTCTATCCATTTAATATCTTTTCTGAATATAAACCATTCGTTTTTGTGATCTTTGAATTTTCTGACTGTGTCAGGTTCTAGTACTGCAACTTCCTTTTTTATTTCTGCGTTGCTCATAATAGGAATTTCGTTGTCTTCTTTCATGAATGGAGGAATGATCTGAAAAATAATAAAATATTATTAGTTGCAAACAAAAATAATTATTATTTAGCTAAGAGAATATATTAGGGGGCCGCTCCTAACTTACGTAAAAAAATATTATTATTTACATAATATTAGAATTCAATATTGTAGAGAATATTGCTACTACTCGTGCATTCTACGAATGCGTATAAACGGTCATCGAATTCGCGGAAGGTGATAAGAGATTGCTCATATGCGCCGCTTTTGATAAGCAGTCGGGCCAGACTCGTACTTTCTAATAAGCAATAATGAAAAATAAAAAAAATTACTTTTTTACAAAACATACGAAGGTGGGTGCAGGTAATGTGGCCACCAACACCAGATCTCGCTGTTTGCGAGATTCTGGGACGCTGTAACTCCTACAATATATGTATTGTGACAATAGATGTTAAGAGGCGCGATAGCCATGCTGCTAGCGCCCTCTAATCATAAGATAGTGTCATGTTTACGCGCGAAAGAATCAAAATTCTAATTTCTTAGTAGTGCATGCACGAAAAGAAACCACTTTTGTCAGTCTGATATTAGCAAAAAAGAATCATACGTTACATCAAATTGAAGCTATTTTTACGTACTTTAAGATGCATGTGGCAGTTTTTGCCGTAGAGTTTATTTTAGATGCGTAAATTGCAACTGTCGTAGACGTTTATCGGTTGGTAAAGTGGCCATACGAATGCATTGCAAACCAAAAGGCAATTGATGCTGACAAAAACGGCGGTTGCTTCTTCAAAAGTCCGAAATAGCATGAATATTCAAAGAAATTAAATTCTTTTAAATTCATTGATTTTCCATATATTTTCCGTGACCATCTTCAATTCTTAATAACTTTTGATCAGATTAATATTTTTATACGTAACTCAGCTTAAATTAAAGGTCTTTTTGCTTACCTTTTATTATAGTTTGAGTCATTTTTCCATAATAAAAACTTGTAGAGTTGTAGTTAGAAGAATAAATATCTCTTTTCGTTAAAATAACGAATAAATTATCTCATATCCCGAGAACAAGAGCCCATTAGAATGAATTACAGGTACTAGGCTTTATTTTTTAGTAAGAAGATCGGGCTAATTCAGAAATCGCGAAGAAGTATTTTCTTTAACTAATACGTTTTCGCTTTTAATTCTTTACTGACAAGAGTAAAAAAAAAGAAAATATGGGTGTAGCAGGTAATGTGGCCACTTTAAGTAACTTTCGATTCCCATTGGATATGTATCGGATTTTGGTGCTTCGGAAACTAGTGAGACATGTTGTTTGAACCTTCAACTCCTGAGTTCTTTTGTAAAAAAATATACTCTGAATGATATTTAAAGAGGTTCATAAGTAGATAAAAATTGGCCAGTTTACCAACAGTGTTGGTAAAGTGGCCATCTATCAGTTCATATGGTAAAGTCGTATAGTAAGTGCTTCAAAAAGTCAAGACTAGCCTAACAAAGAAATCCTTGATGTGTTATTTAACTACATGGTGTCGTAACATACGCCTTGGTTTCGATATTTTAAAATTAGTAGGTCTAGGACTTTTGAAGAAGCAAATGCCGTTTTTATCGGCATCGATTGCCAAAAACTGCCACATGCATCTTAAAGTACGTAAAAAGACTGCCACATGCATCTTAAAGTACGTAAAAAGACTTTGAATTGTATGTACCGTATGATTCTTTTTTCGCTTATATCAGGCTGACAAAAGTGGTTTCTTTACGTACATACACTGCTAAGAAATCAGTATATTGATGCTTTTGAGCTTAAACATTACACTATCTTATGATTAGAGACTGCTAGCAGGAGGGTCACCGCGCCTCTCAACATCTATTGTCACAATACATATACTGCAGGAGTTAGGGCGCCCCATAATATTGCATATAGTGAGATCTCGTATAGGTGGCTACATTATCTGCATAGCCACATTACCTGCATACACCTTAGAATTTTTTGTATAAAAATAATTTTTCTTTATTTTCATTATTGCCTATTATAAAATACAGCGAATCTAGGACGACTGCTTATCTACAGCGACGCATATGAGCAATATCTTATCACCTTCCGCGTTTCGTAGAATGCACGAGTAGTAACAATATTCTCTGCAATATTGAATTCTATTATGGTGTAAATAATAATATATTTCTTACGTAAGAAATTACTTTATACCTCCCCCCCCCCCCCCCACCCCCCCTGGTAAAAAATCGTAAGATATTTTAGTATCCCTCCAACAATGTCGCTCTTTTTATACCTGAATTGCTTTAAAAATACAGGACTGTAATAAATAATTTAAATAACAAAAAATAGTACATTACGATACGTGTGACTTAAATAGTTCATGTTTCCATGGCGCATAGTTAGCGCCTTGTAAAACTGAACCATTAAAGTCAGGAGTATCATATACTATTTTATAGCACTGCTTCCCTAAATCCGCTGTCACGCCTAGCTGTGCCTTGAGCAGTCCAGTATTGCACCGTGAGGTTAACACCCAAGCGTAGCGAGGGCAATAAGGACGGTGCAATAATGGATTACTTAATTCACTGATAGGTGTGCCTTAAGTGCAGATTTAGGCCACATAGTGTTATAAACACTATTTTATCATACATACATATGCTACGTCTTTAAAGCAACCGCTACCTTAGCTTCCTCAAACTAAATTAATTATTCTAAATATAAAACTTTTTGTTCTAACAAATTCATTTTAAATTGCTGTATTTCTTTTTAATTAGAATCTCAAAAAATGGTTGCTGATTTATCATTGATGGTTTATCAAAAGATATTTTTTTATTAAAAGTACACATTTAGTTTAAATTACATTTTTCCACGTCTCATTAGAGATACTATTGTATAGGCGCGTTGAGTATATAATTATTAAAAATTTCCTTTTTTAAAGAGAAAGCCTTTTGTTCTTTTTTTCATTATGATTTAAATTTACTTTCTCCTTTAATTTTTAAAATTCTTTTTAATTTCAATTTTTCATAAAAATACGAAAATTAAAAATGGTTTTATTAAAACTTAAATATCTTGAAAATTAAAGAACTTCATGGTCTAAACAGAAATCAATTAAGCAATAGGAAAAAGTTACCTTTCGGAAAGTTGTAAATATAATGCTGCTGTTTTGCTACATCATAAATATCCGAGATTTGACCGTTTAAATTAAATATGACATTTTCGTTTACAACAAAAGAAAAGAAAGTGTCAATACAAAATTTGCGGTTATAAAATATAGGTAATTTTATGCTGCTTTAAATGTACGAGTCCCAAAAAAGAGGGGATACATGATCATTAAATATAATGAAAGAAAGAATTAAACAATCATATTATTTTTAAAATACGAAAATAATTTACCTTATCGATTTCAGAATATCATAAAATAAAGAAATCATTGTAAAACAGAATCGGATCAATGAATCTCAATTTCTTTTCAATTCAGAATCTTCATTAAAAAAAACATGAGCCCTGGTTTACAGAAAATGACCACGCCCTTCTCGATATATAAACGATAAGAAATATTAAAAAAAAAAACATAACCTCAAATAGCTCGGAATGTAAAGTCGTTATAATCTAGGCTTAATAATCTCAAGAGATAGTAAAAAGCTACCTTTTTGGAGATTTTTAGAAGGAATAATGATGTTTTACTTAAGTTATCCTTCACCAAAAAGAAAACGATTATTTTACAAAATTATTTTTTTCTCGAAAAAGGAAAATGATAAAGACTTGAAAGCAAACACGACGTTTTCGTGTATATCAGAAAAAATATGCTATCTCAAATGCAAAAAAAATGAATCGATGATATTATTTCAAACGCACCAAGAAAACTGTAAAACTAAATCTCAAAAATGGAAAACCGCTAAAAGAACAAATAAGATCGAAAAATAACAGAAAATGTTTACAGCCCCCTTCCTTTCAAGAAAACAAAAGCATTGAGCCCTGAAACATTAATTTTGACCGTGAATGTTCAGAGTAATCTTCATCCACACATACACATATACACACTCTCGCACGCACTCACGCACACACATACTTTTTCTAAATATAGTGTATTTTGACTCCTAATGTCTCAAAACATGTTTCTAACATGTTTTTAGCAAAACTTTTTTTTACCATCACAAAGCTTCCTTTACGAGGAAGCAAAAAATAATTTCAAAATCAGAGATTGTCACTATGTTATTATTATGCTCAAGAAAATATCCTGAAACGTTCAGCTTGATCCGTTGACACCTAATGCGCAGAAGACTTCTAGATCGACTAATGCAAATGTAGTTTTGAGACAAGCACACTTTTGTAAGGAATAAAGCTATTTCTCAAAAATAATTCTTATTTATACTTTACAGTCATCATTTAAATCATATTTTACTTTTATTTACTTATAAATATACTCCTTTTTGATGTAAAAATGTTAAAAAATAAAAAAAAATCCTATCTAAAAAAATTTCGCACGCTATTGTGTAAGGCTTTTAAACGTCATTTGATTGGTCACTGAAACCGCGCGCGCATTCTTATACCTATTTAAACATATCATTTTAGATTCATAATTGATCCTTTATTTTCTCATGATAAATATTTAACAAAATGATTAATTTAAACATTCAATCTTAAATATAGTGAATGTGAACGTTATACGTATCTTGTTTGGTCGGTAAGTAGAGATTTGCAGAAGCCGAGCACGTGCATATACAACCAGTAGGCCATAATCTGCCAGGTGAATGATGCAACCACTCCCGTAGTATAAAGGGACGGTGCGTTAGCAGTGTTTGTAGGCAAGGAGGATATAATAGTCGCCACCACTTCTGAGCGGTGAAGCAGAAGCGTGGCTGTCGTGGGCACTTTGGTACACATAGAAAAGGGGGCCTCGTATATATATATGCTCAACACTAGTAGACCTATATCGCATCGGTGTGCCGGAGCGCACATAATGTATGGCACTAATTGTAAGTCACATAAAGTCACGTTGAAAAGACAAAATTGTATATAACCTTACACAAAATCAGGTTGTAAATAAAACTTAAAGTAAAGATTTTTCTAATACTAAAAAATATGACATACCGAAAGCTATCATTAGACTAATAATTGTAAATTGTTTTCTTCGGAACGAGTCCGAGAAATGGTTTGGTTCTTAGTTTGTGAGTGAGTAAAAGTATTGCATACGTTGTATAGGGGAGGGTACGGCTAAATGTAAGTTAAACACTTTTTTTTTTTTTTTTTTTGAACAATTTATTTTGAATAACTCTTAATTTATCTAACTTATGACTTACAGAGTTTAATAAGACGTAGATTATTAGCTTATGGGTCAAAATATAGAATATAGTTTTTCAACTACCTACTTTGTTAGTTAATATATATTCTTTAAATAAGAAAGTACAACAATAAATTTTGTCTAACTTCGCCTCAGCGGGACTTGGATATTTTATATTAATAATTTTTAAATCTATATATGTGTGTTTAAATAAGCTCTTTCGCTGCATAGATATTAAGTTTATAATTGAAAGTAAATGTATAATTGTTTTTCTAAGACCTTACTATATCTAACCTATTTACTAAAATGTTTAAGACGTTACTGTGTCAGAAGTAAATATATGGACTTGGACTGTCTATTCACTCATGATGTTGTGTATACCTCTGCTACAGTCTTATATAAGACAAAAAACGTTTATTTTTCTTGTTAAAATGTATATTTATATTTTTTAAGTAAAATAGCTATCTCAGTTCAAAATTGAATTCTTTTGAACTTAGACTATTTTTCATCTCAGCCATTCAAATATAATTTTATTAAAATGAATACTATATATCATCCAGTTAATTTCTAAACAATCCTAATTTAGGTCATATTTGATAATCTTATTATCTTCAAAATTTTAGCATATTATGCGAAGGCATTCGATGTTCACGATGACCCCAAAATTTCCTCACACACACCCCTTCTTATACAGCAAAAATTCCATATATTCTGATTCAGCAACCTCGAAAACATAAGAATTCATCAAAAAGTCCGAATCCAAAATTTTTATCGATAACAATCTTCCTCTGCGAGAAAGTAATAATAATAATAGTAATAATAATAATAATAATAATTATACAATTCAATACATTGCACAAACGTATAACTACTCACGCGAGCGCTCAAGCGCACAATCTGTGCAAAATCGCAGAAAAAAAATCACCTCGCCAGTGATTTATCGGAAAAGGGAAGGGGTGGTTACGTGGAGTTTGTCCGGTCAGGCGCACTCTCGTCCTGCCTTGTTCACCGTGCGAAGGCAGCTACAACTCGCGCGTATATAGGCTCGCAACTGCTGTCCGACTTGTTAATTTTGACTGTCGATCGCTCGAGCTAGCCAGTGGCGATAGAAACGAGGCGCGAGTTCGCGGGCGGGTGAAGGGGTGGAGGAGGCATTTTATTAGGATCGTTCGCACGAAAGTTTGCCCGACGAAAAGTGGAGTGGATTTTTTTGTTCTGCTTGCTTTTTGTTTATGATGGATTTGAAAAAAACAAATTCGTTTGTTTAAGTTGTGCGTGTGTGTGTGTGAGCGCGATTTTTTGTTTCGAGAGTTTTAGCGTCGAATGGGCTTTATTTATAGTTGGAGGAGATTTGTTTTTATAGGCACGATTTATTGGTTACCAGTGTATGTGTGTGTACGGTGCAGTGCACCAAACTTCTAAATCTGGATTGGTTTTCGGGATATTGCGCTCCGCGTGGAATATGAAATATCCTGAAAAATAAGCATTAATATTGATATGTGGGTGATTCGAGAGAAGATGTTAAATTTCGTCTAATACTTATAAATAAGTTTTATGTGAATAATAAGAATTCGATAGTTATTATTATTAACAATAAATACAATTATGTATTTATAAAGATTATGTATACAAACTTGTATTAGGTATATTCTCTAAAAAGGGCCTGATGTAAAAATAATCAATAATCATTTAGTACTAATTATAATTGCCTTAGATATACGTATTACTAATTGCAATTCTTTTCTGTATGTTTCAGGTGAGTCTCAAACAAATAATCACTTCAATTAATCTTCTGCTGCTCGTAAGTGTATAATATTCAATTTATGTGTAATATAGTCTTTTAAAAGGGCAGGCCTGGGTTAAACCCAAAAAGAGATTTCTTTTTTATAAGTCCAGAATACAATTTATGTTTAAAAGCAATCATTCTGAAAATTTGTATGCTATCAATACACAATAACATCTTAAATTTGACCGTTATAAAACTTCAAAAACTTGAACCTACATGTCACAATAAATCACTATTTTCAATACCATATTTATTAAAGGAACTTTGTTCCTCACTGTTACACTCTGCCTCTATCCAATAGTAAAAAAAAGACTCGACTTAAATCATTAACCTTGCATCGTACTTGCAAATACAATGTGTTTAAATAAAACATTTCCATTTTATAACCTAACCTCCCAAATATATTAAAATGTAGAAATAGAAGGAAAGTTGGATATCCATTCCAACGTTCACAACAATCCTCCTCTCTCAAAACAAAGATCAAGTTAAGAAAATCCTAAAGCAGTGCGTAAACTTGTCTCTTTTCTGATCTCGTAAATAAAGAAAACAAAAAAACAGAGAAGAGAAGAAGAAGACGCAGCAGCGCGCTGCAGAAATAGTCCTTTTAAAACTTTTCACTCCTGGTTCTCTCTCTCTCTCTCGCCACCTGGGACAAAGCCCTTACCTGCGAAGAAGCAACAGCAGCAACGACAAAAGGAGCAGTTCGAGCTCACGCATTGTTAATTTACGCGGGGTACTACGTCCTGATAAAGAATCGCGCGCTCGCGCACGATGCTAGGAGTGAACGAGATCAAGCTACGACCCAACTTTCTTCTCTCTCTCTCTCTCTCTCTCTCTCTCTCTCTCTCTCTCTCTCTCTCTCTCTCTCTCTCTCTCTCTCTCTCTCTACCTGCAAAATCAACAATTACTCGGCGTTGCAGCTGCAGTTGTCCTTTCTCGTTTTCCGCGGCTGCGACTCGCGCGACTGCAACAACGCCGAGTTTCGTCTTCTTTTTATTCTCCTTCCGTGCGCGAAAAGAAGAAGACGAAAGAAAACGAGGAGAGATATGTAGACGCGCCAGTTGCATAGAGAGGACACACGTCCGTACACGGCGTTACAAGCCAGGCTGGCTTTTTAAAAAATCAACAAAACGCTTTCTCGAGCGTCGCGTCGCGCAGCCGCGAGAAAAATGACTTTTTTAAACTCGCTGGTTTTAGGTTAAGTGAAAAGTCGTGTAAAGAATACGTCGGCGGGCAGGTGAGAGGATGCGCGTAGGAAACTGCCGGAGCGTGTGTCTTGGGACTTTTAGAGGGTGAGAGGGAGGGAGTCGAATGTTAGCACGGTTTTAAACAAATTTTCGAGCATATATATGGTGAAACGTGAATGGGTACGACGGAATATTTTTCTTATTGTAAACATCAGTTGCGGTGTGTAATTTAGGCGTGGGTGAATTCAGATTTACTGATGTTAAATTTATAAGGCTTATGTTTCATTTTTTTACTTTATTTTGGTATATTTCGTGAGAGAAATTATTCTGCAGGTAGCTAGGTACATTTTTGTGTTAGGTTTCTTAATCTACACAAATTAAAAGAAAAACAATTTTTTTATTTAAAATTCGAAAATTCTAAATTAATTTAAAATGTAAAGATTTTAGTAAATTGCACATGTATGCTATGTAAAAAATGCATGTAAATATAGAATAACTTTACTTGGAGAACTATATATAAATAAATATATTGCAGATCGATTTTCGATAAAAATCTTACATAAATATCTAGAAAATTGTATTTTATAAATGAAATTTGATCAAATAAATTCAGCTAGAATTCTATAAAGAAATTCCCGTGAAATTCTATGTGATGAAAAATGATATTTTTATAGAAATCAACGTGAAAGTCACGCGAATGTTGCCTTTCGATATTTATAAAAATTAAACTTGGCTCCAAATACTTAGCTACATAACAAATATATTAAAGTATACTAAAACGTATCCAAATACCTACTTCATAAATATCTTACAGAGTATTCACTTTTTAAAATGTTTCTTTCATTTTACAACCTAACTAGTTGTTATAGTACAATAACATCGCTAACTCACTCAGTATAAATACTACACCCAATTTTCGCCGTAAAGCTTTGCACCAAGTTCTCCATTTCGTGGCGCGCAATAAAAGTAGCCGAGAAGGAGTAATTCCATTGCATCTTATCCTCCTCCACTCTCGTTCGCTCGCGGAGGTCTAATCCAACCTGAGGGGGTTTCGCCGAAAAATTCGCCCGGTCTGTAAGGCACTTAATTTACGAAAAAAGCTCGGTAAAATCACGTCTAAAGCACCATTTCTTCTGCTTTCACTTACATCACCCCGCGTACTTACACCTTTTACGGCTCTTTTTCTCTTTCTCTCTCTTTCTTTCGATTCTCCGGTCGCATTTTCCAGACACATCGCACAAACTATAAAACGCGAATGAGAAGCACACGACGAGAGACTTTACAAATTTATGAGAAATAGATAGATAAATATATAGATAGGTAGATGTTCAATTTATTTGTGCATATAAAAATAAAACTACAAAAGTGTGAAGCTTGAGTCATACTATATTATTAGCATGAAGGTATATCACTATTATGAGACAATTCATTGCGAAATAATATAATTATTGTACATTTAGAGTGCAGGTAAATATACCTACTGCCGTCGAAATACAAATGTATACATTAATACATATTTACGCTATTCCCTACATTTACTCACATTGAATTATTATTCGGTCCAGATTTGTAAACTATTTATAGACTGTCACCTTAGAGGCTTTTAAAAATGATAAAGGACAATTAACAAACAGAAATAAACTCCACAAGTACGAATTTTATGCTTAATGTTGTAGTGATACAAAAATAGATAAATGCAATGTTACTTCTTCATAAAAAGTACACGAAACTGTGTTATAACATCTTAATTGGAATTTATAGCATCGTATAATCGATGTACAATAACAGTAAAGCCATAATTTATAATTTCTTAATATACATCACCGTAATATTACAGTTCATATGGGTGTAATTGATCAGCATTATACATCTTAATATTCATAATTATAGACTATCTATTAATCAGAAGCTAATTAAATTAAGCTTACACGTACGATACGTCTACCCATATATCTATAATTCTATACATTTATTCACACATTCTAGATAACATCGACATTCTCGTTCCCGTACACAGAAAAGTGATATATATATATATATATATATATATATATATATATATATATATATATATATATATATATATGAGATGATATTTATATGTATGCATTATATATACAAAATATGAGAGAGAGAGAGAGGGGGGGAGAGAGAGAGAGAGAGAGGGGGGGGGAGAGAGAGAGAGAGAGAGAGGGGGAGAGAGAGAGAGAGAGAGAGAGATGCCTGCGTCATACGAGACTCTTTCGGCAAATAAGTATTTATAATACTCGAAGTACAAGTACAAGCAAAAAACGAAGAAGGCCGGTAGGCGGTGGCTCTCAGTCCTTTTCACTTCTCGGCCAAGCCTCTCAAGGGAGATTTTTACGACGGGCCTCGTTAGGGGCATTATTTACATCGTGCGTTCCTCTTTCTCTCTTTCTCTCTCTCTCTTTCTCTCTCACTATCTTCCTCTCTTTCCTTTTCTGCGACGAAATTTACGAGTGCAGCCCAATGGAAAATTATGGCCCCGAGACTGTCACCCAGCGCTGCGGAGGCCGAGCAGAAGTCGCGCGTCGGTCGGTCTCTTTTCAGACTCTGACTTTTCCTCTCTTGGGCTGCACCTCAACTTTCTTTTCCGGGGGCCCGGAAAACTTGCACCGCCGCTTCGCTGGTTTACAAGGAAAATGCGACGACGACGACGGCTCGCGGTGTGTGCTCTTGTTCCATTTTTCATTCGTCGTGTTCTTTCCATTACGGGGGGGGGTGCAGCTTTTCTCTGCGTGTGGGTGGATATACGTAGATGTGCGGTGAAATGTCGACTCACGAGGAAGTGGGGAGAAGGCGATGGATCCTGAAATTATAT
This sequence comes from Gastracanthus pulcherrimus, assembly GCA_949152435.1. Taxonomy (NCBI): domain Eukaryota; kingdom Metazoa; phylum Arthropoda; class Insecta; order Hymenoptera; family Pteromalidae; genus Gastracanthus; species Gastracanthus pulcherrimus. The sequence goes on along the minus strand of OX424575.1, from coordinate 153,245,968 downwards.
TTATATTTATGAGCGAATCCTCAATTGGCGATTATTGCGGTTCGATTAGTGTCATTGCTTGTAGACCTTACCGATTATTTTTAAATTTTGTATAAAAATACAGTTATATACTTTAAATTATATAATTTATTGAAATAAATTTGTGTACAAACAAGAGGATTTTCTAAAAGTAATTATGTTTATAACTTGTGATGAAATAAAAGAAAAGGTAAAATTATCGCTCCGCGGATTATTACATAAAATATTTGCACTTTAATAGAGTCTCGCTTTAACTTTTAAACTGGATTAAAGTTAATACAATCAGAGTCAGGTAAATTTTTGAAACACTTATGGAAAGAGTATATATTTTTCTTTATTTTACATTCGATACAATATATGTTTACGTAAGTAGGATTAATATTATTTAATTATAACAGTAAAAGTGAAACTCTATTAAAGTCTAACTATTAAAGGGGCATTATTCAGAGTTATACTGAGTATACTCATGATCAATTAAGCTCTAATTTTTTATCGCTATACTCAGGTATTATATTATAGAACTCCTCCGATGAACAAACGCTTACGTTTAATAAAAGTCCAATACGATAGAGTTGAATATTGATAAAAATTGAAAATTCAATGACTTTTTAAATAATAATGTCAGGCTAATGTATATTTAAATTTGTAAAATGTACTCGCTTCCAGCTTGGTTCATAGTTTTTATAAATAGAATCCATGCAAAGGATAAGTGTGTGCCTTATTTACAAGTAATCGATCGATAGGTTCAAATATTATCAGAATTTATAGGTTTGAGGAATGCTGATTTTGAGAATATATATACCTTTTGATACATTTTTAATCATATTGAAAAGCTACATATTTCATCGTTCCAATACTTGACAATCTTATTAATATATTATAGCATAACTCAACGTGGGGACCATGAATCTGATATTTTCGACCCTACTCAAACCTTTATTGATACATTAAATTAATAATTATACTCCATTTTTATCACGATTTTAGAGAATTGCATAGCTCATGATGTACATCACATAAAACATTTCTCCCGCGAGATTGTCACGTTGAAAGGAAAAAGCTGTTGTAGATACTGATGTTTAGGGTTTGTAAAAAAAAACTCGTCCCCATTCTGTCCTTGAAGAATGAAAGATGTCCACTGAACGTAGTGCGCATTAGGTCCTCGTAAAAAACCTATGAAAGCTGTACCATGTGTTTACAGGGCAATAAAGATCTTTAATTTGAGAAGAATTTAATCATCCAGCCGATGTTACCAAAGGAATCTCGGTCAAAGTTACTAAACCTGTATAAGTAGAAATACATGTCTTGTTAAAGTCGACACGTTTCTACTTAATACCTTTCCGAGAATCCATCTGTCTTTAAATTCTTTATAGATAACGATTCACTTAGCCTGCCTCTTATTTCAAGCTGTCTTTAAGAACTAAATTGATATACATCCACAAACCAACAGCTTCAAATAGATTGTATCAACTTAAAACTAAAGAAGCCATAATTATTTTATAATCAATTAAAATCTATAAAAAGGAAATAGTATCAGTCTAGCAAGTGAATCGGCCGGACTATACTGAACTCATTCTTCTTAGAATATGGAAAGTTACTTCTAGCATGAGCGTGGTTATTCTACACTGACTTGTTCCACTTGGCACATATAATTATAAAATTTCTATTACATAAACATAGTATGAACCAACTCGACTATGTTTGCTATTCAAAAAGAATTAGAAAAAAATGAATTTACTACATAATAATTAAATACTCTTTTTAATTGGAAAAAATTTTAATATAATAGTTTTGACGCTTGTTTCGTAAATTGTCATTTTATTTGTAAAAATGTTGTTTTTCATTCTTTAATAAATATTATGCATTTTATTCAGCAGTTTATACGAATAAAAAATACGGTTATCTTCGACTGTTGGAGACTTTTCCGAACAATAGAAAAACATGTTGAAGCTTTTCAAAGTTGAAACGGAATATAACGTGTTTTATATTTGAAGAAGTTTGAAGCCAAAAAGTTTAACTTCGGTGTATATTCTATATAATCTTACGCATACAAAGAACACGATAAAACTTTATACTTTTGAAATTGTTATCAAGTTTTTTTATTTCATATCAAACTTGACATCAATTGACAGCGTTTACAAAATTTCACGAAACAGCGAAACGGTCGTAACCTTGAAAAGCGTTCTTATACACCCATATAAAAGCTCGTAAGCGCACATTTGAAGCAGCTATCCACATCTCGCACCCAAAAATAAACTCCCAGAACGAGAACCAGTAAATTTAATTCCTGCAAAGCCAAGAAAAAAAGAGGATACCTACATATACAACCTACAGCCAAAACGTGACTCTCGCGGCACTTTTAAAAAAAACTTAACGGTTAAATCGATGTCGCGCGCTCGGTGTGTACATATACAATCGCGATAAAAAATAATTGCTTTTGAATACGGTAAGTTGGCTTGGCTTCGCGCGCGAATCTTTGACGTATTCTTTATGGGAGGATAAAATTCTTCGCAAAAAAGCAGTAAAGATAAATAAATAGATGCGACTTCGGGCCTGGTGGAGGCACACACCGAGCGAGATAGAAAGAGAGAGCTAGAGTAAGTTCGACTAGCGACGCGCAACTCCGGCAACTCGTAAAGCGCGAAAACAAATTTCGCTCGCGGCAATAAAACACTTATTCGACTTTTATCGCTCTCGAGGCTATTACGAGGCAGGCAGCGCAGGGCAGGGGGCAGGAGAGTGCGAGTATTCGCATATACTTTTTCGACCTCGTCGTCATCGTACTACGCGCGCCTACCTTAGCGTTTTCACCCTCTGCTTTTTCTTCTTTCTTTCTTTCTTTTCCCCCCTTGAGGCGACTGTTAGTTAAAGGAAAGCCGAGGATCGTGAATCATTTGCGTTGTTAAATTAAAATGTCAAAGGCGTTTATTAGCGCGAAACTTCTTTTTGCACTGTGAATTATCCCCTTTTTTGTTTCCTGAAATTAGATTTAGTTTTGACATGTGGGGTATTCGTAGAAATAATTTCCGGGCTTTGATTTGTGTTATTTATGATTATTGAACTTGTTTATATGAGCACTGTGTATTCAATTTATTAGCGATATAATTCAATTTTTTGATAATAGAGTGTATTTTTGTTTGACTCTATTGAATCTTATACTGTACAGTTAATTCACCTCTATGATTGTAGGCACCTCTTTTAAGACATTTTTTTTACAGAATTCAGTGTAGAATAATTTTTGACTTGAAGTTAATAAAGAAATTCCACATTGTCAATACATTTTTATTTCATTCCTTATTCACAGAAAAAATATGAATATCTTGATGAATCTTTGTCAAGCAAAATTTTTTCCCTCGATTCCAGTGAGAAACTTCAACACAAAGAATGCGAACAAAGGCTCGTATGTCCAATAAATCCACTACACACGAAAATTAAATTCTATTAGCGATATAATTCAATTTTTTGATAATAGAGTGTATTTTTGTTTGACTCTATTGAACCTTATACTATATAGTTAATTCACCTCTATGCTTGCAGGCACCTCTTTCAAATAGTTTTTTTTCCAGAATTCAGTGTACAACAATTTTTGACTTAAAGTTAATAAAGAAATTGCACATTGTCAATAAAGTTTGTTCTCATTCCCTATTTACAAAAAAATATATGAATTAAAAAATATGAATATCTTGATGAATCGTTGTGAAACAAAATTTTTCCTCTCGATTCCAGAGAGAAACTTTAACACAAAGAAGGCGAACAAAGCCTCGTACGTCCAATAAATCCACTGCACACAAAAATTAAATTCTATTCCACTAAAAATATCATCGAACTCGGTTCGAAACCAATATACACTCCAACACATCAAAACAGAAGAACCGCGCACAAAGAGCATTGCATTCCTCCACTCCTTGGAAATTTTTCAACAAATGAGCGAACGAATCGAGTTTGCAGATATCGTCCCCCCTCCCCCTTTAATCGCCACAATCAATGCGGTTAATGAAACTCGCCAGCTGCACGCTCTCGTATAATGCAATATCGCCCTGCTCAATACTGTCCAGCTGCACCAGAGCGTATACTTTCGCAACGACGTACGCCGGGTCATTAAAGCGCATTCGTTATAATTCTCTCCTTTGATAAGGTAGCGCTAGCGAGCTGTGGTGATCCGCAGAAGATATAATTTTTTTCGATTGACGTACGGGTAGAATTAGTTATAGATATTTATATTTTGTTTCTACAATTAATAAGCTTTTAAAAATATATATTATTATACTTTATTGAATGCTCCATATAGTACGCAGCCAATATAAATATTTTATCAATAAATAACTTATGAACATACAGAAATATGCATATGCAATACTAAAAGTATTTAGTAACTAACAATTTCACTTTTAAAAATTAGTCAATCAGGACTTAGTCAACAAAAATTTTGTGATTGATGTCGAAAATAAATTTTTGTAATAAAAGTTCATTGCAAAACTACAAATATTTGATTGCCAATTCTCCAAAAATTAGTCAATACTTACATTATTCTTTTTCTATTGTTGTTTTTAAAATAACAATAATTATATGGATACATGTATTCCATTATTTATAACATAAATTTCTTTAATAAAGACACTTCAATTTTAGTCGGGGCTTTGGTACTTTTTGTGTAAATAATACTTTTTAAATGCACGCGTCAATATGTAAACAAAATACCTAACCTCCATTACTACTAGACATTTAAGGTATATTTTAAACTATAATTTAGTAAAATACTTAATTTTAGTATGATTAGAAGTACCTATTACTTCGATTTTTATAAAACTGTTATTATTTCCATAAAATAGTCTAATAATGATCAGTCTAATTTCGGGCAGAAAGAAGAAGCGTTGCGGTGATACCATCTTCCAGCCGCCCTCTATTCACCCAAGAGCAAGAGAGGTGTGGGGCTCGCACAGATTTCCGAATCTCGTCTCATAAAAAATGATCAGAATTCTTGGCACACACTAATGTTAAATATTTTCACGTAATTTTTGCCTTGACAAGGGGAGGTATATGTACTCCCGAAACGTCGGCTTATAATTAAATAAATAGTTATACTCGAAAAGATCAATAACGCCATTAATTTATTAAACATCTACTACGAGCAATAGAAGCAATTAGTAATATAATGTTATTATTTCCATTATTAATTAATACATAAATTACTTATATTATCAATTAGTTAAAAAGCGTGTCGTTTCTAACTGATTTTCAGCTAATTTCTTAACCAGAATTAAAGCAGATTTAGAAAATCTAGCTAATATCAGTCTAGAAGCCAGTTTATATTTCTACCAAGAGCATTAATATAATTATACAATTTTTTAAATGCACGATTTTACTATATTTTTCAAAAAAACGGACCAAAACTTCAACGAAATCCATCTAACGTACGTAGAAATCGCGACAATTGAAAATGAAAATAACATTTAAAAAAGAAAACAGCAGCTGTCCCGTAAAACTAGCACGCGCACAAAAATAAAACTCCTTCGCAGACGACCGCGTAAACGCGCAAACATAAAACACTAAATAAAAGACCAACCATAAATACAAATCAAGCCAAGATTAAAAGGACGATGCGAGAGAGGTCGATGAAAAAAAATCAATAACCGAACCATACGGAAATAATAAATTCGAATCAAGCCGAGATTAAAAAAGAAGAGCGAAGCGGCAACGACAAAAATAGAGCAAAGCGTATAGTAAGAGGAAGAAGGAGGGCGTCGAAAAAAGGTAAAATATGTATGCGAAAGAAGAAAGTAGCCGTGCGTACGGCAGCAGGACAGCGGCGTATAGTAGCAAAAGTGACTGTATGGGCGAGCGCGCGTAAGAGAAATAAAGAATGCTTGTGTGTATGTGTGCCTCCGCTCTCTAGTTTCTTGACGAAACTTTAGCGGAGTATCACACGCGCGGGAAGGACAAATAAATTTATGACCAAAGTTAAGAGCACTGCCGCCGTAGTTGCGTAGCCCAACGGGGTGCCCGGGGTGGAGATCCTCTTGCGATTCTGTAGTCCTCTTTTTTTCTTCGTCCCTTTATTCCCGACCTAGACTCTTCTCCTTCGTGCATAGTCCAAATTTTTATTGTATTTCATTCACGTTGAGCTCTGCATTTAAGGTAAGAGTACCAATCACTGGTCATGTAATGGCAAGTGAAAGGAACACATTGCCTTGCTGTTCATTTTCCTTCAAATTGAATATATGAACTTAACATTTTAAATTTATCATACACGAGAAATTAAATTTAAAAGAATCGTACGCCAATGTACCTGCACTGAACTACCCATAAATAAATATTCTAACATACAAACTAGTTTACATATAAATACACAGATTGATAAGCCATTTAATTTAATTTAATCTCTTTTCACCCTTTGCACTCACACATAAACACAAACACGGTCCTCACATTCATAAATACACAAATATACGTAGGGATAGTAGGGCTAATTTTTGTGTGGGATAAATTTGTATAATGTAAACATTTGGAGTTTAAGTACTTATTCATGCTTGTTGATCAAACATATTAAAGACATGCATCATTAATGTATCATTTTCCCTATATTTGTATGACGTACATTGCATATCTTTTTCTATATACGCATTTTATGATAAATTTAATTGTTAATTAAAAACTTGTTGATATCAACTTTATCTCTCTATATTATAAAAATATTTCGCCACCACCGACGCCGCCGCTACCGTCGTTTCAAGAATCCAGGAGACCACCCCCTCAGCTCATCCTCAACTCCTCCTCACCTCATCCTCAAATTTTACCTTATTTTCGTTATTTCTTTATAACCAAATAACTCAAGAAATAAAGTTGGGTAGTTGGGTTATTGCGTTATTGACTTTACCATTTCCTTCTGGATACCCTTTATAAATACAATTTACATAACAAATTACATACAAATTATAGTTTCGCTAATTACATGAAAATATGTATAATGCAAAAGACGGGGGCGGAGCCTCCTAGTATTTTATTCCGGCATGAAAAAATTATACACAAAATTTTGGTTTTATTCAATTTGAAAAAATACATATTAACAAAAAATGAAACCTATGAAGTATACAAGTTCGTCCCACTCTTTCCTATGCAGCGCATATGTACGAACAAAGAAGCAGCAGAAAGAACGATACCTTTCTTCCTTTTAGAATCTCGCGCAACGCGCACGGGTTAATTAAACCAGCGCGCCTTTTCATATCGGAAAAATATACAAGCATACGGCGTTTGCTGTGGCGATGAGCGACGTCTCGCTTTACAAAGCGTGACGTTCGTAATTTTTGCGAGATGCGAGTGAATACACTTTCCGCAAGTCGACGCGATGCACTTCTCTCTTTCTCCAGCGCCTGTAAAATTTATCAAAACCCGCGCAGTTGTTGCTGGCAACGGCGAACGATATTTTTCTTTCTTCCGCGCTTTTTCGTTCAGCCCGCGCGGAAAGAGTCGCTTTTATTGCCGAGCACTTTGTGAACCATAATGAGAAAGTTTTGAGGGAAAAAAAAGGGAGGCGAGGCGAATACACCATGGGAGTTACGTATAAACCACTGCTGCTGTTTTTAAATGGCGCATTGTGCGTGTCGTAGGAAGCCGGTTGCTTTTTACGTTTGGATTAACGCGCGCGTCCTCGGTTTTGACGTCGCGACGGCAGCGTTGAATTTGCTAGTTTTTAATTCGCCGAGGGACGAATGTGCGCGTTCTGGCTTGCATGTGATTCATTTGCTTCTTTTAATATTTTTTACCTTGCACGCGAGGCTTTCGTAATGGAAACTCAATTTTACTAGGCGCAGGTTAATTTGGTTTTAATTCAATAAAAAGATCACGGTTTGTTTGTATTACAAATTTATTTACAAGTTTGAAATTTATTTAAGGGAATATATTTGAAGAATTAATGGAAAGCATTCTAGAAATTTTTCTTTTTTTGTTAATAACATGTTTTGTGAATACATAGAAGGCGTATCTCTGGCACTTTTTTATTTTGACACTTTGATAAATTATTTCTGTGGTACATATTTGTAAACAGCTAGCTGCACCTCTTTCCTTTGAAGATAATACAAAAATAGTGTTATTAATCTTGTATGTACCTCTAATAATATTCTTCATTTTACTTCTTGTGATAATAAGAAAGTGATATTAATAGGTCATAAAATTGTTATTACTTTCATGCATCATTAAGCATTAAAAATGAATAACACTTTTCTGTATTAGAGGTATTTAATTAAAAAATCTGGATATAAATCTGGATATTAATGATCTCTTTTTAAGTAATCCATCCTAATGAAATTTTGTCTTATGCAGATGATACTGCAATTATATCTACTGGGGATACGTGGGACGAAGCTCAGGAATCTATGAACAACAATTTGTTACTAGTAGATAATTGGTTAGCTGTAAATAAACTATCATTAAACGTTAATAAGACTGTATGTATAACTTTTGGTAACTATTGTGATAGTGTTCCAAAGCAAATTGATATAAAAATTAGAAACAAAAAAGTAAATAGAGTAAAGTAGAAAGTTGCAAGTACTTAGGGATCATTTTTGATTATAACTTAAAATGGGATAAGCACATTGAATACATTATAAAGAGAACTAAATATTTAGTATATATATTCTATAAAATCGACAACCGAAACATTGAGAATGATTTATTATGCTTTTTTCATAGTTTAATTAATTATGGAATAATTGCTTGGGGTGGTGCTTATAAGAACAATCTTGATTTATTGCAAAATCTGTAGAAAAGAATACTGAAAATTGTTAATAAAAAAAATTTTATCATACATGATAATCCACTCAACTTGGGACAACTTTTTGCTTTTGAATCACTGATATATCATTACCCTAATCTAAAAAGTCAATTTCTTAAGTCTAATAGTATTACTAGGAAAAAAAACTTAATGATTCCCAGCAACAAGAAAAAGGTCAGCAATAAAAATAGTTACACAAAAGCTATACAAGTTTTCAATAAACTACCAAATGATCTAAAAACACTAGAATTAGATAAAAAGTCACAAAAATATAAACTGAAAATGTGGATAAAAGATAACTATAATATATGAGGTGCAATTATATTTAATATATCTATGTACAAACAATATTTTTATAATGTTAATAGTTTCTAAATTTTATAATGTTTCTAGTCTACTATGAGATGTATACGATACTAGTTTAGTTTAGTTTTTAAGTTAGTTTTAAGTAAGTTAGTTATGCTTTAAGTTTTTTTTTATCACTTTTCTTAATTTTATGTACCGGACCTGCGCACAGGTAACTTAGTTTACCTGTGTTGGGATTTACATCATTCTGTAATTTTATGTATGTGAATCTTTCTGGTTTAAATAAATAAAAAAAATAAAATAAATTTGTGCCCCAACACACAAATTTTCTCTTTTAAAATGTCAAAAGTGAATAATCCCAGAGATACACAGACAAATTATTTTAATAAAAATTGTCATTCGAACAATAAGGGATTAAGTGACATTCTTATACCGAACGTCAAGCTTAACAGCCTGGTAAAAATGCTTCTAAAAGTGAGAGTTTGAACATATAAAACTAGATCAGTATTATTTTATACTGTTCTGATATACAATATAGTCTTTTTATAAACGTCAATAAAACCTTGTCTCATGTTAACATTGTCACGTCACCTCTATGGCAACATCTCTATAAAATAGTAATACCCTTTCATACTTCTAAAAGAATTTTTTTTAATTTATCCTAACGTGACATGAACTTTATATTGCACTACCTGAACAAGACTATGACAACTCAAATTTTTGTTAATTTGATTGTAAAATAAAATAGCTTATACAAATATAAAATCCCTTAATACATTTTGAAAATAACGCGAAATAGGCTGTAAAACTTCAGAACAACATAAAATTTAAGTGAAAAAAAATAGTATTTTATGAAAAATATCCGTTGTATGCTTGGTATTACAAATACATAGAATTTCGATTTGTGATAGTTTCGTTCTGAAGATCGGATACGGAAATGGCATAAAATATAAAATGTAAACCATAAAAGGTATAAAATGGAAAAAAGTATGTAAAGTTCCAAAGATATGCATGGTCGTTATTGTCAATTTTACGTAAAAAAAGCTAACAGTTTCATAAGAGTCAACCACGTTACTGTTCTTCCCAAGCGGCCATTTTATAGTCAATTGATTTTTTGCCTAAAAAATTGTTGAAAAAATTTTCCAACAGAAATTAAAAAATTCTGACTTCAGAATCGGAAAGAGCGGACAATTTTACTTCAGAAAAGTGCTATTGGTTTTATTATTTTTTTTTCGACAATTTTTTAGGCAAAAAACCAATCGACTATAAAATGGCCGCTTGGGAAGAAATGGGTTAAGTGGAGGTCGGAATCCTATTCACGTCTTATACCCAGTTCCCTACGTTATTGATTTTTTGTTTTACGCAGTCAATTTTTACTTTAATAAAATTTTACGAACGTTCGCACATTCTTAGTGATAAATGGATTGTGCGTACGTTCTCGAAATTTTAAAATCCCATTTATTCATTGAATAAAACGAAAAACTGCAATATCGGTATCCGGCATCCCCTCAAAATAAAATATAATTTTACATCACAAATCAATAATCACGTCGATACTCTCGTTTTCGCTTTACGTTCTCATTAAGCCCACCCATCTAAAAGACCAAACTAACAGATAACGACTCCAATAACCCAAAAGAAAATAACCTCTCGTGGCATGCCGAAAGACCGTCGATCCCAAAACTGTGGCGTGCGACTTCTTTTCGTGCTCCCCCCTCCCCCCAGTCCATGTGTTCCCTCTCGCTACCCCCACACTATATAGATCGCGAAGTCGAGGTGCACTGCAGCAGGCTTCGAACTAAAAAGCTATCGATTATAGTGGGCCCCCTTCGCCTCCCTCGTGCACAACTCTACCGCTACACACCCAGCTTCAGCCAGCCAACGGCCGAATCGCATAAATCCTGTCTTACGCTTCGCTTGCCGTTTATATTCATCAACCCGGGGAACTATACGCTCTCGCACACACGCGTGCAGGGCGCGCGGCGAAAGTTGCAAAGTTTTCGCGCACGAAGCACGGAGCGAGTGGAGAGGAGAGAATTACGCTGTACCCCCGGGAATATTGACCGCGAGTCGCAGAGAGGAGTAGGGGTGGCAGGAAATGTATATACGCAGTGTAGTACGCGACGCTCAGTTATTTCGATTATTTCGATATATCACGGCGATGTTGGGGGTAGTTCGTTGGAAGGCAAAGACGGAATAGTCGTGGTTTGGGAATGAAATTTATTGGACTTTTTAATTAGATTTCGCGGAGGCATTTTTTGCGTGTTTTGAGAGACTCTGCGTGGACAGGATATCGCTATCAATCAACGCGCGCGAGCTGGTACGCGGAATTTATATACGGCGTGTGGAGTATCTTGCGGATGAATGCAGGTGCGGAGCGAGATGCTTGCAGGAGAAGGCGAGATTTATTTTGCAGGAGGCGCGCACGCGGGAACAAAGGTCGCGGTCTGATTTACTGGCTGGAAGTCGTATTGAAATATTTTGGTTTCTGTTGGATTGCACTTGTTGGTCACAACTGTACGGATTCTTGCTTGTCTCTTCGAGTTCATGGTAATTTAAATTGAGTGCGCGGGAGTTGATATAGTTTATGCTTAGATAATGTAATAAAATTTGTAAATATATAACGAGGGAGGTTTAGCCGATAATGTAGTATACCGTAAAATTGTCTAAATTTAAACTGCATGTAAATGACAGTAATGTCTAAACATTGGCGCAATTCCAATAAAATTTATGGTTTCAAAGCGGGGGTAATTACAATTAAAGTTGATATGTGTATTTAACGATCAGTGCAGCGTAAAAGGGAGCATCTACTAAACCTATATTTTTGTCTATAATGGTTTAAAGTTTTTGATGAACTTCGTTAAAAAGTAGTGTATAAAACATAGCTGCGGTGTAGAAATAATGAAAAAAATTTAAATACATATTTCAAATTAAAAAATTACAAAAAATATAATTTACCTACTTTATAAAATGGAATAAAGAACGAATAGAAATACCAATCTTGAAGCAAAATTAATTTAACTTTGTTATTCATTAAAATGTTTTCTGGTGTTTGTAAGTGAGTTCATATAATTTTCATTCGACCTTATTCAATTTAATTCTAATTGCGTTTTTTTTTAAAGGGTTAACGCTGTTTTAAACCAGTGTAACTTCAAATACTTCGGGTAATATAGCATGTTCGTTAAAATTTAATGAATATGTATTTTGCTCTTTTAAAACAGTAATTTACACTATTTTAATTACATTTGAAACTCATAAAATACGCTAAAAAGTCTTTTTTAAAAATATTTATTTAAGCATTTAGATAATTTTCATCTAAAACTCAAACTAAAAAGATAATTTATGTACGCAAAAAATTATAAACAGAATAAGCTTATTAATACTATAATATTAATATATACTTTATAAATTTATAATTTCCTATTTGATATACTTGATATTTAGAATAAAGAATAAAAATCGTTAAATACAGAATACCCTAGGTAGGCAAAGTTTTAACTCTTTCGCGAACGCAACCTTAAAAAGATGTAATCGATGTTAATAAAATAAAATCCAATAAAATTTTATCATTGAATTATATGCATTTAATTTAACATTATTTCAGATATCATTGACGTATATTCAACTTATATTTTCTACTACAGTTCATTCCTTATACATAGAGGTTAATTTTTACACAACTGGAAGATTGCTAATCCTACAGAAAGAACAGCAAAAAAATAAAAATAACGTTTTTATATACATATATTATAATAATTGTATTTCAAAATATGCATAGGTAGGGCTTTCAGAAAACAAATCAAATTAAAAAAATTCGTATGATAAATCTAAATTAACACATGGGATGTTGCTGAATGTATTTTTAACTTCGATTTCAAACATTGTAGTTAATATTCATATTTTATAATTGGCTAGTCATTTAAATAAGTCAATAACGTGGATGCTTATTAATTGATTTTATTTATTTTTTTTTTTTTATTAATTTAAGCTTTATTAACCTCATACGAGGTTTTTTAGCATTACATAGATTAGATATACAGTCTGATTACAAAGTATAGCGTGTTTATGTATAACATTATAAGTTTAACTTACAGTTACAAAAGAATTTGTACAGAGTTTTGTATACAGAAGGCCGCGTATCAACAAGTATAGATGAGCTCTTATTAGGTAGGTAGATATGTAATTTACTGAGGTCGCTTACAAGGTTTTGTCGTTGTGTTTCATAAAGTGGGCATTGCCAAAGTATGTGATCGAGGTCTTGTATGTTTGTATTGCATGTACAGTTAGGATCACTAATTATGCTGATGCGAGCCAGAGATGCAGCGAGATTATAATGGTTAGCTCGACATCTGTTTATCATGACAATATTTGCCCGATTAAAATTACTTTTTTCAAACCAGGGTTTATTTTTTAGAGTGTAAAAATTTTGAAAATAGTCTACACCTTTTTTTTTGCCCATTTCAGTAATCATTTTTTCTGTATTGCATTTGGAAGTTTGTTTAAATTTCTGGCGTAAGTCAGAGAAAGGAATGTGGAAATCTTTACAATAAGGATTATTTGTAGCTGCTTTAGCAAGTTGGTCAGCCCGTTCATTTCCATTGATTCCTATATGTGCAGGGATCCAAACTAGCTTAACTTTAAAATGGTTGGTATTTTTTTTTGTAAATTCACAAATTTTTCTTTTGATTTCATAAATATAGTGATTTAATTTAATGTTAAGTTTTGAGGATTTTATTGTTTGTAATGCACTTAAGGAATCAGTGAAAACGATTACATTTGTGTTTGTGCAATTTGTAGCCAGGTCTAGTGCATCATTTAATGCAATGCATTCGGCTGTGAAAATTGACGCATTATTGTTAATACTTCTTTGAATAGAAGTGTTTAAGTCAAAAGAAAAGCAAGCTGCTCCTACTGATATACTCGTACCATTGATTGATTTGCTACCATCTGTAAAAATTGCAATCGCGTCATTTTTTTTAATGAATTTTTCAAGTAACCTATTTGGATCAGCCGTTTGTCGTAGAGTTTTTCCGAATTCAGTGTCTACTTCAAGGTTAGATATAACAATATCGTATTCTGTGAGATAGAGATTATAGTGTCGTTGAATTTTAATTTGATCTTTTAAGGTGTATATTTGATCAATACAGCATAGGAGCATTATTTTTTTCTTTCTTTTTTTAAATATGTGAAAAGAGCTATTTATAGCTTTATTTACAGGTAGACTTGAATTTGAAATTGCTTTGCATAAGTAGTTTAAGCATAAATTTTTAGTTCTTTCGTGTATAGATACAAGTTTTGATTCAGCAAGGAGGATATTGGTAGGGGTACTGATGCGATAGCCCAAAGCTAACCTTATGGCAGCATACTGTATCTTCTCAAGCGCATTAGTGAGCCTCTTTTTCACTGGTAAATATACAAAGCCGGCATAATCAATCAAAGATCTAACATACGATTTATATATAATAAGAAGCGTACTCGGGTCAGCACCCCACCAAACTCCTCTTACATATTTCATGATATTTAGTACATTTCTACATTTATTTACAGTTTTTTCTGTTTGTTGTTTAAAAGAAAGCTGATAATCGAAAAGAATTCCGAGATAACGAACAGTCTCTGCAGATTTGATACATGTATTGTCAATTTTTATTTCCATGCTGCCTGGCTTAATACCTAGATTATTGAAATGCATTAAGACTGTTTTGTGAGGGGCGAGCTCTAGTCCAATTTCTTCTAAATTTTGATTAATAATTTTAAGAGCTTTTTCCATAATTTTTTTGCATGATTTAAGAGATTTCTTTTTAATAAGCAGCTTGATGTCATCAGCGTATTTAGACACAATTATACTTTTGGGTAGATTTTTTAATATTTCTGATATGTATAAATTGAAAAGAAGGGGACTGAGAGCTCCCCCTTGTGGAACGCCTTTGTAGATGGTTCTATAAGTATTTTCGGTAAATTGTGTATATATGTGTCTTTCGTAGTTTAGAAATTTGACTAGTTTTATGATTTCAAGGGGGCAGTTAAACTTAGCTAGTATGTCGAGTAAAATCTCACACTTCACATTATCGTAAGCACTGGTAATATCTAAGAAGGACGCCAATATGTGTTGTTTTTGTTTAAAGCCTTCATTGATTTTAAGGGTTAATTGGACTAGGTTATCGACACAGGATTGACCTTTACGAAAACCTGATTGTGACGCGGGTAAAAGATTGTTTTTTTCGAGCCACCATTGTAGACGATTTTTTACGAGGATTTCAAAGAGCTTGCAGGAACATGAGGTAAGACTAATGGGGCGATAGTTTTCCCCATCAGGCTTTTTAATAAAATGCACATAAGAGTTTTTCCAATCTAGGGGGTAGTCACCTGTGCCGTACATCTCGTTAAAAATGTCTAATAGAATAAGTCTATAATTCATTGGCAGATTTTTGAGTATTTGATAATCGACACCATCAAGGCCGGGGGAAGAGCTAGTTTTTCTTGAATCTAGGGCGATATTGAGTTCGGAAAATTGAAAATGACCGCTGAGAAAATCGTTGATAGTGCACTTAGGAAGCCAATTGGGGTCTGTTGGGGCCCAGGAAGGGCTAAGTTTATCAAGTGCAATATTTAGTTTAGTTTGATTTTGTTGGTTTGTAGAATTGTGAGATTTTACTTTGAAAAATTTATTTTTTAAAATTTTCATTGTATTCCAAACATAAGTGCTATTTGTCTTGAAGTTTATTGTTTCAGTAAAGTCTATAAAACTTTCTTTCTTTTTCTTTTTAAAAATTCTTTTTGCAGTTGCTACTTGTTTTTTGTAAATAATAAAATCATTTAGTTTTTTAGAGTACTGCCATTTTTTAAAAGCTGCTTTTCTTATACTAGAAATTTTATCGCATTCCTGATCCCACCATTTGACAGGATTTTTGTATTTAAAGTTTTTCTTGCAATTTATTTTTTTCGGAGTATTAGATATAACAGCTGATTTAACTATTTCTATGAAAAATTGATATTTAATACTAGGCCTTGAATTGCAAAAAGTGGATTCAAAAAATTGAAAATACTTGTTTTTTAACGTATTTGAAAAATTTTCCCAGTTTGTTCTTTTAGATTTGAGTTTAAAGGTTTTTTTAATATAGGAATTTCTAGTGACATTAAGTAAGATAGATATTGGAAAATGATCTGATCCGAATGTTTCATCGTACATTGATGTATCGATTTTATCTGATAAATTTATAGTTGAAAGAACTAGATCAATGTTGGATTTTTTTGCTGTTTGAGGATCAATTCTAGTGAGAGAGTTACAGTTGTGTATATGTAGATCTTTTTTTTCTATAGAGTTTAATAATCTTTTACCATTGGCGTCGCTATTTGTGCAATTCCATAGTGTATGATGTGCATTGAAGTCCCCAAGTAGAATGCTGTGTGAGTCAAGGTCAATGTGGTGAACAAGCTTGTCCCATTCTTCTTGATTTGGTGTAGTCCCCGGAGTTCTATAGCAGGCGTAGATATTGGTTTCTGGTTGTATATTGTTAATTTTGATACCGAATATTTCAAAGTTATCTATGGAGCCATCTTTTGTATTAATTACAGAAATATCTAGGTAATTTTTAACTAAAAATAGAATTCCGCCCCCTCTTGTTTCTATTCGATCTTTGCGTAACGTTTTGAAGCCCGGAAATGAAAAATCTTTGTTGTAAGGGTTGTCAGGTGATAGCCACGTTTCAACACATATAAAAATATCAATAGACTGCAGTAGTTTAGGTAGGTCGTGCTTGCGTTGTGTAATACTTCTGGCGTTCCAAAAAAGAAGCTTTAAGTCTTTCTGATATGTAGTGATTGTAGCCATTATTATTTTTGGACAGTTTATTGTTTTGTTTCTGAACTTTCTGAGTCGATCTTACTGTTGATAGTCGTCGTTGTTATCAAAATCTGTTTCCATTTCTGATACGTCAGTTGAAGAAGTTTCAATATCAGATTTTGCTAGTTTATTCTTTAGTCTTGTAAGTTTCGATTTGGCAGTTCTATTATTGACTAGAGAGTGATTTTATTTATTCAAAGAGCATTTCAACGACGTGTTTGTCATCCTTTTAAAGTGCATTGCATATATTATTCTTATGCAACATCATACGTCAATTGCATTAGTCTATCAATTGACTGAGCAATCAATCAACAATCAGTAACCCATAAATTAACGATCGAGTAAAATATTAAGAAAATTAATTCATTTGACTAATGTTTATATCTCATATCGTACACAAACATCTACCAAAAATAAGAATCAATAAATTTCACTTCGAATAACCATAAAAAATCGTGTACGTATTTGCCATCCATAACCCATCCATCAGACTACACCGAATTAAAAACTACTAACTCCAAAAAGAAAACTGATAGTGTTCAACATTTCAACTTCGACGAAAGTCAAACGTCGACTAATTATATTTGCGTGGTACCTTTCGCGCGCGCTAGCTGACACTAAGCTTCTCCCCACCTCTGTCGACACAGCAGCGAGTTAAAACGCCTCGAGTGAGGCCGGCCTGGGTTTCCCTTTTATAAACAGAGCAAAGTGTGCCTCCATCGCACTTTTCTCTCTCTCTCTCTCTCTCTCTCTCTCTCTCTCTCTCTCTCTCTCTCTCTCTCTCCATCTCTCTCTCTATCTCTCTCTCTCCCCTGCTCATGAAGAGTGTTCCACGCTAATGGAAAGCAGCCCGCAACCGCGTTTCAACGGACAGCAGCAATCGCTGTATTTTAGTTACGGACACTGCCCTGATTATGTATGCTCTGATTTTTTTAATTTAAAATATAAAAATAAATATATATACGTACAGTAGTTATACGGTGCGATGGTTCAGGTAGGACTATGGTGAAAAGACAAACTAATTTATTGTTCAGTCTTATGAGCTAAACATTTTAAGGCTTATATAGGATGATATTAATAGAATCTATATGAATTTTTAGCTCAAGATATCGATTATTTACAGAGTTATTAATAAAAGACGTTTTTTTAACGAAAATGAGCAGTTTTTAAAGTTTTACTTGTGTATAGCATTTTGAGAAAAAGCATTTCATAAATAGTCTGACTTCTGCTATGGCATCTGTACATGAAATCAGAAACTTTAATAATAATCAAAATTTTAATTTAAAGCCCAGCAATAAAAGTTTGTGTAAATATTCACGTTTGTGTATAAAGTTATATAACTGTACAATAGAGAGCTTAAAAAAACAGTTAAAGTGAACATTACTTTTATGAAAAATAGCATACCTGCGTTTAATCATATTCTGCATGTTTTTACGACAGTTGTGTAACAATCGAGGATTATTACGAGAAATCAAGACACAAATTAAAGGAGGATGTATTTTATATCATTTAGAGCTAATTAAAATATAAAAATTAAAACATAAATTTCATCAGGCAAAGTGAAGGGAAATTTTAGAAGATGGTCAAGTTTGATAGAATAAGTGAAAAGATCAATATTTTGTCAGAAATTTAGTATTATAAATGAATAACTAGTCACTGTATTCGTGTTTTCTACGGTACACAGAAGAAAATTGTTGTTTAAATACTTAAAATGTTATAGATTCTTTATACTCGTATCAGTATTGTAGATTCTATATTAACAGTTTACCTGGAACTGCATAGGCATCCATGGGCATCCTCCTTTAAAAGAGTTGGATATCCTTGAATTTTTATGCATTTTTCATTATTATTTTGAAATTATTCATAACTTGGAATAAATATTTCCACACAGAACAAGTTTTTAATTAAAGCTCTTTCCATCTATTACCATTTCCTTGAAGAGTCAGAATCAAAAGGAGGGCAGTACCACAGGTACCAATTCTTACTAAAATAGTACATATGCGGTCATATTATACATTGACATAGGGTACATATTGATCAAACTACACCTGCTGGTAAAATCCATATATATATATATATATATATATATATATATATATATATATATATATAATTAGCACCATGTAAAATGCTTATTGTCTAGTCCTCATCCATTTACAATACCATTAAAAGTACAATCACATTTAGATAGAAAATATCCATTATTCAAAATATCTCTATTCTCCCTACTTCTTCCATTTCCATTCCGATCTATCTCGTTCCAACACTGCCTCTCACCCCTCCACGTCCCTCCTCAGTCTCTACGCAAGCGTATTTTATTTTCTCGGTTCGTTTCCACCATGGCCCTGCAGCGAGAATCAGTGCGACGCGGCACGAAGACAGAGAGCTCGCGCGCGCGCATTGTTTCACGTGCACGTCGTGCGAGCGATCGTGCAAATCGGCGGCAGCCCTCCTCTTCCCTCCCCAGTATTATCCAAATGCGCCCCGGCAATTGCAGCGGCGCGCGATAAAACGCCCCCCCCCCCCTCGATACCAGACTTTTTACCGCCGCCTCAGGTATGTCTTCTTTCTCGTCGTCGTCGTCTTTTATTACTCCGCCTGACTGATGTCTTCATTTCGCGAAAATCCAGGCTGATACGAGAATGAAAGGCGGTGCGCGCGGAGGCATATAATGGAAAATATTTTCTGGAAGTAATGCCGTTGCATGCTGAAATTTTGTGAATTTGAGAAAGCATGCATAAATGGAGAAGGAATGGAATAAAGGAAGGAGATTGAAGTTCTTTTTTAAGAAACTAGATAGATTATGTGCGCTACGAGCGTCTTTTGGTTTTATTCTATTTGTTTCTTGACTTTATTAGCTAAAAAAAAATTTGGTATTTTTTAAAAATAATTTTATGTAGGTGAAGTTTACAAAGATGTTACATCAATTTTTTTTATCACGTAACCATTTAGAAAATTGTCTGCAAAAAGCGTTCTGATACATAAAAAATTGCCCTGATCCCTTAATAATTAGGTTCAAAAAAGGACTTTAAGGAGGAAAACATTTTTCTTGTTGCAGTAGGAAAGAGTATCCCACTAAATTTTGTGAAAGTGCAAAGGTGACATACAGATGAGTATTCCTATTTTTTTAGCCAAATTAATAACTGAGAAAGAAATATAAAGTAAGAAAAATATAACCCTTATAACAACTTTCATTCTTCATGAATTTAATAAACATAATATCCGTTAATATTTTAACGACATAAACATCATGTAAAATTGCGCATTCTTAATTTTTTTCAGCTGAGTTTATTACTTGGAAAGCAATATAAAGCAATAAAAATATAACCCTGAAGATTAATAAATTCAATAAAAAAACATGTTTGTAAATTCAAATAAAAATAATGATTGCCCTCCTTAAAAGGCAGGTGTACCATAAAATTACACTTCAAACCGCTCTTGCCCGCCGAAATGCCGCGAATTTTGATGAACGGGCAATCGACGAATAGAGCCTCTTGCTTCGTCCTGCTTTATTGGTCCCAAAAATTGCCTTTCAAAATTTCCTAAAAAAATCATAATACAAATTCGAGCCTTGACGCACCCTATCACCTTTTTGGAAATCATATTGCCGCTGGAAACTAGCCGCGCTCTAAAGCTCGCAGCTATAACAGAATTCTTTAACAGTATTATCATTTAAATTTATTTATTTCTTTATATTTATTTTCTTTCCTGTAATTATAATTAATTAGTTGACATCAATAAGTAATCAATAAATTGATTGCAAAACTTTATTTTTGCATATTTATATCAGGAGTAGTTACTAAATTTACAATTACAGTAACAACAATTAAAAGTAAGTCGTTATATCAGAATCTAACATAACCTATACTCCTTGTTAAAGATTATTAAAGAAAAAACTAGTCAATCAGTTTTGTCTCGTTTAAAAATTAATGGGATATTACGCTTGCGACATTCATGAAAAAATAAAGACGTTTTCAGGATTATGTGGTTATTGTTTTATATTGCTTTCCCAGTAATAAACTAAGCTGAAAAAATCAGGAATGTGCAATTTTACCTACATGATATTTATGTCGTTAAAATATTAGCGGGATATTATGCTTATTAGATCCATGAAAAATAAACGTCGATATCAGGGTTATGTTTCTCTTACTTTAAATTACTTTCCCAGTCAATAATTTGGTTATAAAAAATTAGGAATATGCATTATGTGTCAACCTTGCACTCTCACAAAATTTAGCGGGATACTCTTCCCTACTACAGCAAGAAAAATGTCTACCTCTATAAGTGCATTTTAGAAGCTTCATAAGTGGTCGGGGCAATTTTTCATGTATCGGAACGCTATTTTTAGACAATTTTGTAAATAGTTACGTAATAAAAATAATCAATGTCACATCGATGTAAACTTCACCCACATATAATTTTATATTTTTATGTTGAATTTTGAGGTTACAAATATGAAAATAATAATAAACACTACTTAATTCTATAAAAATAGATACAAGCAGAATAGATTAAGTAACATATTTTAAAAAATTAACGAAATAATAGTCCTACGATTCACTAACAAACGAAAAACTAACTTATTATAATTTTCTTTTAATATAAGTAAATATTTAGATTTTTTAAATAGCTGTCGTTTTGGGGCCTATATCAAACAGCCAATCATATCGAATTTACAGTTGCTTCATCTTTTCCAATTATCGCCTTTTTAGAAAGGGATGATCATAATCCAAACATTTTAGGCATTTCACATGTCCTATTTTATATAACAAATAATTACAGAAATATCTATGGCAGTAATTAGATACAATCAATCCGTCGTATTGATCTAATCATTATTTTAGATTTTATTTTCACAAGAATTTGTGTGCATAATTGAAAATAATTCATAATTACAACGAGATATCCCATTTTAATTCACTTGCAGTCGCCTGTGATTAAGTCCCAGTCTATTTCCAAATTAGATAATAAAGGTATTTGTGAGAAGTAATAATAAAAAAGATTAAAATGTAGAGTCGGTAAAGCGTTACTAATATAACAAAGAATAGATGTTTATAGAATTAGTAACTATTTCCATTATATTTATTCTCTTAATATTACAAAAGAATATTATAAATTAATTAATTCATTCCAAGTAACCAACAATGGAACAACAGCTTCGTCTTGACCTTAGTTCACTCTAGTATTATCCC
The DNA here is from genome assembly GCA_949152435.1 of Gastracanthus pulcherrimus. NCBI lineage: Eukaryota > Metazoa > Arthropoda > Insecta > Hymenoptera > Pteromalidae > Gastracanthus > Gastracanthus pulcherrimus. Next base: position 153,223,845 of record OX424575.1, on the reverse strand, counting down.
ATTACAGAGCCGTTAATTAATTTTTCAGCAGGCATCACTTTCCGTAACACTGCTTACATCACCGCAACCGCTCTCAGAAGCACACAGTAAAACTTCAGGACTCAACAAATGCATCCGCTCGCCCGCATTTCATCCTTTCCCCTACTCCCTTATAAAACGCGCTGCAACATAAACCACAAAGTGAAGCGAAGTAAAGCCGAAGTGTAAGCTGCTCCGCCTCTGCCCCTCTCATAGAAAGCATCCCTCAGAGATGATCCCGCGGCAAAATTAAAAATAATCACCCTCCGTCCAATTAAGCCGCGCTCACCCTTTTAGCCTACCTCTCTCTTTCTCTCTTCGTCTCATCTCCCATTCATTGAAGACACATCCGCGTCTTAAGCTCTCGCTCGTCGTCGTCGTCGTCTTCTCCTCTCCTTCATTTAGACGCGTGTATAACGCCGGCGCATAAACGAGCCTCGCCGCTCTCACCCTCCCGCGAAATGCATAAATTCATCAGCGCGTCGTAAAGCGCTCGAGCTCGTTTCGCGTATCGTATAAAGATCCCCGGAAACTCCGCGTCGCTCTTACCCGACAACGCCCATTAACCCGTGGGCTGGAGCATGGAGCCCGCAAGAGACTTAAGTCATTCTCGAGCCGGCTGCTGTGCCATTTGAGAATAGATGGATGGGTGGAGGAGAGTTGTTCTCTCGGGCTGCGAAAAGATGCACGCGCCGGAAGCTGGGTATAGGGGGGGGGGGGGTTAGAGGATGATAATTTTATTGCGGGGACGATGTTGAATAAACTATGTGGATGAATGGATTAATGCTCGTTTGCGGGGAGTTGTGACGATGCGCTTGTATACATTGCGAGCGATGAAATGCTGCGTCAATTATGATTTTACGTTGATTACGAGTTTCGTTTCTGTGTAGTGGAGTTGGAGTATAAGTGTAATGAGACTGGGGAAATTTTAGTTCCGGATATTATTTGTCGGGTAATTTGATTATTTTTCAATAATTATGACTATATTTCAATAAAGGAGAGATCGATTAAAAGTCTGAATTGCTAATAGTGTAGCATGATTATGATAACAAATTTATTTAATAAATATAAAATTTCAGAATTATATTTATATATTTATACATTTTGTCATCCTTTTTCGGCTATCTTCACTTTTTGTGTCCCTCTTTGTAGACTATCATAATACAATAAACGTAGAGGAGACCGGTGCTACTTTATATACGGGGCAAATTCATAAAGTTTAAATATCTTTTAAGCTCAACATCTTTCTTATTTTTAAAACTGTATACTAAAATTGGCATTAAAATTGAACATTTTTATCGAATAATACCTGTCAACATATCAACAAAGGATATTTTGGATCGTTGTTCAGGACTTATTGCAGATGATAATCGAATTTAACCCCTGTAACTATGGTCCAAGCGGTAAAAAAGTGCAAAAACATGAAAAACATATGTAACAAGGGCACTGTTAACGATAATTCAGGGATAGCACGATAAATATGGCACCAGTCACACATTCGCAGAGGTAAAGCGTTTCGTCCCAGGTCTACCTGGACTCATCAGTAACAGGTAGACAGGCCCTGTCTTAGATGCGAGGAATAAATAAAAAGTGAATCAAATACTCAAAGTCATAGTTTTCCTACATATGAAGCTAGTTGAATACTGCACGCTCAACATAGATACCACCACCACACATCATCACACAAACAATGCTGCCACATGGCCATTCAAACCAGGTAAAGAAGGGTGACATCGGCTCGTATCGGTAGACTCTGCGCGTGCCCCATTATTCATGTATTAGCTCTACATTCGCTCGCGTTCTTCCGCTATTGCCAACGCGGTCTAACCCCCAATCTCCGTTCAGTGTTACGCGAGACGAACCTCGCCCGCTACTTCCGGTAACTACCTTTTTCTCAATCTGGAATTTCCTTGATAAATGTCCTTATCACGTATGTCCTGAAATCGCTTTCATTCCCTACATTTTCTCGCGGCTTAACTTGTACATGTTGTGTGCTCATTTCTCCCATTCTAATTACTTTACCCAGATAAAATTATAGAGAATAAGCATATTTTTCACCAAAATTCAATCATCACGCTACAACTATCCATTTCAAATTAACGACGTGAGAATCTATATAACATTATTCTGAACTATCAACTCCACTAATTACCATTTCTACTCATAGCTCTCTGAAACCAACTATATAATTTTCTAATAAGAGAAATTAACTAATCTATCCGTAACAGGCTTGTCCCGTTAATAAAACTAAAAAACTAAAATAAAGTAAAATAATTATCAATTCTGTAAAATGAACAATAGAACCATTCAAAAATATTATGTGTAAGAATAGCCAAATTAACAATTATCTAAACTTAAGGGAAGAAGCTACAGAAAAAAACAAAATCTGTTAAGCATTGACAAATGTATGTTTTCTTTTTTTGTGTATAATAATACTTAAAAAAACATATTTGCACTAGAAAATCTTCAAAAAGGGACATTATTTTTATTATCGTTTTGCGCAACAGGCATAAAAGTAAATTCTTAATTATTTATGATTCCTTTTTTGATATATGGAATAAATGTCTTTTGTCCACCACTGATAGAGGGTTTTGACTTTTACTGACACTTAGCCTTGCTTAGGGTGCACTTATTTAACATTTTTTGCCACGCAAATGTTAAAGAGCATTGAATTTTAGATAAAAACGAAAATATTAAAAAAAATTAAAACAGCTTAAAGAAGTCATATTTTTCTTTAAAACCTTTTTCATTATTAAGAAAAAAAGTTAAGAATTAGTACAAAAAAAAAAATCAGATTTTCGACCGAAAACCTGTATCTTCTTCCCTTAAACAAAATGAAGTCAATAAATAAAAAAATTGTTTAAAGAAAAGATATTTCTATTCATTTAATATTAATAATAATTATATTTATATACATCTACTGTTGCATATAATACTTCGCAATTTCATCAATGAACGAATTAAATTTTAGTAAGCAGGATTTACCTCCGTTAATATTGATTAATCTGTCAGAGAACCAATTGATGGCATAGATAACCCCAAATTTGATCTTGTATCCTATGCGCAGTTCGAACAGTAATTGCTATTATTAGCTTCATTAATATAGCGCAATAATCTTGATAAACGTCTATTAGCGCGAAACTGCCGCATTTCGTGCATGCCTCAGAATGTAGCTGCTTTAGTAGTTTTGAAATACCGTAAAATTAACTTCTTCTGGCTATACAATGACGTTTCTCGTTACACATGGAGGAAAGTAAGGAATTATGAGCAATTGTGGCATTAGCAAGGCACTTTTTCTACGTTACTTCTCATTGTCAGACTAATAGAATTAGCTTAATCTTATATAAGCATTAACTAATATTTAAACTGAACCTTTTAATCATTTATAATATTAGTGTATTAGAAATACTGATAAACATTTAGATGCCAAAAATATTTCTAACTTTATGCTTAGTACAAAAATTTGATGTACTTACGTTTTATAAAGAACAACACTTTGTAATGTTAAATGTAAGCACATTGTAGTTACAATCTTCAATATGCAATTATCTTCAAGTAATTTCACAGAGAATCAAGATCCACAAATGTAACAATCCACAGCAATTGAAATACGTCATTCAGCACTAAGACATCACAATCCACTCCAAATCCAATCAAAACCGACAATCCGCAAGATCTTCAACATTCCATCCTCCTTGTTGATCAACCAAATATCTACCTGCAATGCGCTCAAAAGCGTATTTTCGGTCGTCTCAGAAATCCAACAACGAAATCGAAATTTACACAAGACATCTAAATCACAATAAGCTTGTCGCTTCGTCGTAAAGTATCAATTTCATTGCAACTTAAATGTTTTAGAGTAGTTGAGTTTCAGCGTTACAATTTATTACATTATTATTTTAAAATTTATTGTTAATAAAAAATAGTTATTAATTGGGTTTGAAATTTACAATATTATTTGACCATCTATTATTAATAAGAGATATATATCCTTGAAATAGTCGGATTGAAGATTTGTTATTGTATTTTATAAATATTTATTGCTAATAAGAATTAGATGTCTCTGTGATAGCTGGGTTTAAGTTTTAAGATCATATTATAAATTTATTTTAATAGAAAAGCACTGTCCATGGTTTAGTTGAGCTTAAGATTTGTGATTATATTGATAGAAAATCATACTGTTATATAAATTGAAAATCGCTATTCCTGGATTATTAAGACCCTTCGGAATACAATAAATCTTAGGCCCAAAACCTAAGCCTTTCAGACTATTCCCTCCATCATCGTTTCCTACGATTCTTACTCTCCCTTCATCCACGCTCTTCAAATATAATATAAAGCTGCAGGTGCACAAGAACCTAGGGCAAAAAGAAAAATGAAGCGCATCAGCGTGCATAGGTGCGTCATAGCTCTGCCTCACTCAAAAGCTGCAAGGCGTTTGCTATTGATCGATAAACACAGAGAGATGTATACAGGAAATCTGGTTTAGAGCCAGGCTCGCTCACTCTCCTGGCTGCTTTTGCTTCGTTGGGATAAGTGACCCAGGAGACGTCGTTGTCGTAGTCGTCGCTTCTATCCTCCTTTTCCTACCTTCTATTCCGTCCTTTCTATCTCTCCTTAGTTTGCGCTATTTACGGTCGCGTCTGTCTACCTTTCTCTCGCTTGCTCGCTTGCGCATTAACGATCATTAAGAAGGTTTACTGGAAGATAGAACTTCTTCTAATTTTCTTGAAACTTTGTTTATCAGTTAATTCAGATGCAATAGACAATACGGGGTTAAAATTTCAGTACCTATTGCGATATGCAAATAAAAACTGTAATATTTAGATTCAAACTTTTATAACCTGGATCCCTAACTAGAGTTGTTACAAATTGGTAATTTTAACGAATTGTAATACAAATTCTCTTAGAATTCTTTAGAAAAACCGATATATAATGTAAAAGGACACTATAAAACGTCCCGTGTAAAACTACTACACTGAGAAATGAAAATTAGGAGGTCCACTATGGCATATGTTACTTAACAAATTAAGTTTCACGGAGGAAATCAAATAAGTTCGCTCAAGATGATTTTCACCTTTAAATCATAATTATCCTGTGACGTGTTCGTATAAAAATCAAAATGATAATAACTCGGTGGGATCAATCCGTCGGATATGTACATCTCGAGCTTCGATTCGCAACTGCACTAGCTCCTTTGTCAGTTCTTTATGTTAATAACCGAAGTAGCTTCATTCTGGAATTTTCTTATTCTTTTACAATTACATTTATTAAATCATTCTTAATAATTTCATTACATTTTATAAATTCATTTAAACATATTGATTTCAATTTTTGCAAAAAATGTACACTGCTTCTGTCCGTTACAGCCTATATATATTTGAAATTGCAACTGTATACTGTCACGATGTAGTTTTACAAATGGTCTACTGTAAACTCTGAATTTAGAGGTATGATTAGCTTTATTAGAAATGTATGTATGTTTTCGTCATAATCCTATATTGTTTCAAGTAAAAAGTAACAAAGAATTGAATTATGTAAACTAATTTTTCTACTACAAGTTTGTAGTCATTTTACAAGCTTTTGTAATTTCACAATGCCGATAAAATTACTGGTGTCAGTGGGTCTCTTTATTTCCAACTCTACGAATTATATTTTTACTTTTTTTACTAAAATGGGTTTACTTACAAAGAAATGTATTCTAACTACTGTCAGAATAGTAAATTTATGATGTAGATTTATGACGCTTGTAATTCTACATGGATTTTTACAGTAAACAAATTTTTTCTAAAAAATAGCTATCTGAAGTTGTGTTTGCATATTACTAGTATATCTATACCGTGGTACAGTATATGTAAAAGTATATGACACACTTTTGTCATTGGCGTTAATTCACTATTTTGACATTATTTAAGCTTCATCTTGTAAATAAAATGATTTTGCCTAAAATAAATTGCCCCTCAAAGATGATTTTTGAAGAGCACAGATACAACTTTAAAATTTTAATTTATTGCTAGTGCATTTTAAGGTAAAAGTAAGTCATTCATCATATTGTTAAGGCCGGCTTCGGGATGGAATAAATAGAGAGAAAACAATTTATATAAAAAACCCGAAACGATACTATGTTGAGACAAAGTGTCAACATTAACACGAGAGATACAACCTCTCACTCTGACTTTCAGTTACAGACTGACAATATTCACGTTAAGACATAGCGACTCGCGACTTTTCGACTTCACGTAATTCGAAAACCCCGATCGTAACAATATATTACCTATTTTCTAGAGAAATTTAAATATCTTTTATCAAAATTTAACAGAAACAAATTACTTTTTTTTAAATTAAGAATTTGAGAATTAAAAAGATCCAATATAAGTTTTTAAGGTTTTATTGTGTTAGAACTACATATAGTTAGGCAGCCAATGTGTGAATTTTAAAATAAAAATTATTGGTTAAAGTCATATAGTCTATTTAAGTCGCATTCTTCGATTTTTTAAAACTATATAATGAAATATGGCGTTTAAAGAGTATATCTATAACTATATATACATATTGTGAACGTAATAAAACATTAAAAACCCCAAGTCCATTATTTTGACTCTCAAAACCTTGCTGTAAATTATGAAATATACAGATTTCCATTATGACCGCTGAAGGGGACTTAGAGACCTTTAATTAAACGATAATTATTTTCTCTGCTATACTTTGACAACATATATTTAAATTTATCTAAAAGACAGTTAATACATAACGATGGCTTCATTTATACCTTAAAATGTATTAACAATTAATTTCGAATTTAAAGGTGTATCTGTCTCCTTAAGGTTCCCGCAAAAGAGAAACTGATCTCGTTACACGTCGTGTGCAGCAGTAGAGCGCGAGAGGATAGAGTCCGCAGGGAGGCCCGCAGAGTGGTACGATGCTGCCGCTGCCTCTGCGCCCTTCGAGGGTTCGCCCCCGTGTCGGGATGCGACTGCGGACCCACTGACGTTTAATGTTTTCCTTGGCAAGAGGAATAAAAGGGAGAGGGAGAAAAGAGGTTCCCGGAATCTTGATGGTTGAAAATGGCGAAGAAGTGAATTTGAGCTTTACGTAGAAATCTGTTCTCTTGGAACTCTTGTTACGTCGTGAATATATGTGGACAATTTTTGAAATGATGAAACGTAGCGCTATTATGCACAATTAAGGATGACGTGACAACGCTCTAGTGTATCCTGTCCGAGTATTATATATACCTACATCAATATTTTGCATAAACGATGTTATAGATTACGAATCGTTGCTAAAAGAATAGTTATTAAATGTCACATAATTATAAACGATGCTTTTATAATACTATTTAATTAATACAAATAAATGATTAAAAGTTTCTGCAAAGTAGAAAGTGTCTTAGCAATTATCTACGCTGACCTTTGGGCTTTTTGAATTTGTTGGCATTCTCATCCGCACTTTAGATCTTTACAGAATTTTTGATAATTCATATTAAACATTCATTTATTTATCTAGAAAATATTTTGTAACTAAAGTATTTCTACGTTTACGTACTTTCTCCATTCAAAAGATAGTAGGGTAGAACCATCAGGTAGAAGATTGGATAAGAGTAAAAATCAAGACCGTGGAAAGAGAAGGAAGAAGGATCCAGACGAATTCGACTAAGCCGTGATTTTGCTTCTTCTCTCTCTCTCTCTTTCTCTCTCACCCCCCCCCCCTCTCTCTCTCTCTCTCTCTCTCTCTCACCCTCTCTCTCTCTTTCTCTCTTAGCCGCTGTTGAATCCTTCGTTCGTTCACCCTTCTAAATTAAGATCAAGTGAAACTTAGTGCTGTTGAGAGCTTGAGGAAAAGCTAATTTAATATTGCAACGCAACAATTGTACAGTATTTCTGAGAATTGCAGAAAGCGCAGTATGTCAATTAAATTAGCAGATACATTGCTTGAAATTTGTATTTGCATTAAATCAAAACTAATGAAATTGTTGCATAAATATTACATATAATTAGCATGTTAAAATACTATGAATAGAATTAAAAATAGAAAATAAATAAATCAACGATAATAAATAAATATATATAAGTTAAACAATTACATTATATTTAAAAGGCGACTATTGTTATCAATGCATAATAAAATGTACGTTATTAAAAAGCTTATTGTGCTTCCTTTATACTTTTTGATCAGTTATCAATAAATGTTTCATACAGGATACTATAGCATTGAATATTCAATGATAAAGATTGAATAATATTAAACTTGAATTAAAATTAAAATATTTTCACAATAAAATTAATTGATCGACAAAATAATATATCTTTATAATATGAACGGAATAATTTTAAAAATTGTAACAATATTAATTTCAAAAGCTCTTTGAAATAGGTGCATATATATAATTACTTTATATTATTCGTGAAAATAAATAAAAGTAATTGAATAGAATAAATCCAGTATTTTTTCAATATTAAGAAGACGTATCAAATTGAATACATATTTAATGACAATGTAAAGCATTCAAAGCATAAACCTGTATTGCACAAACATTATGGAAAAATAGTGTTCTTCATTATATTAGCTCGTGCTATACTTTACGTCATTTTTCATTGTTTTATACTTGCACTACATAATTCAAAGAATCGTGAAATATAAGTTTTATTGACATAAAACTTTTTATTCAAATTGTTCTTTGAATATGTTACTTATACAATCAAAAGTATAATATGGCTTACATTAAGATAGCTCAGTTGTTTTTTTTAATCCATCATTATCAAAAAAATGCTACCAATTCATCGAAATGAGCAATTTTTCATCCGCTTTACATGTATGAAAAAGGACCTATTACTTGCACGTGTTAAGAAAAATTCATTAATGTCCAATAATCAGCAAATAACACCTATAAATGACTAATCATGACTGATTACTGACTATGAACGAAATTGATTTCTATCCAGGTATCTCAGCAATGTTCTCAATACCTACTCACAACCAAACCCCCGATGGACCGAACAGACTCATCGTCCCATGCCTAATCGAGAAATTGCAAGTCCTCGACATTCCGCGCAGAGTTCACGTGCATACGCAGACGAGCTTTGCCCAAAATCACGCGTGCTAATTTATTGCGAAACCGTTTACACAGGCAGTAGCGTCGATATCGCTTCGGCTCGCGATCTAATAAATTGCTGCACCTGCTGTCGAATCCCATCTTCTCTGCGTTTGTTGGGCGTAAATGCTGTAATTGCAATATAACGTCTCTCTCTCTCTCTCTCTCTCTCTCTCTCTCTCTCTCTCTCTCTCTCTCTCTCTCTCTCTCTCTCTCTCTCTCTCTCTCTCTCTCTCTCAGTTACAAATGATTAACGGCGGGTTTATTAGCGCTTCACCGAAACTCGCGGCTTCTTGACCTACTGCAGCACCGACAAAGCGAGCTTTATTTGCGCGAAAATCGAAGCCAGCAGCGCGCGCGCATGTTTTCGTCGACTGTAATTGCTATCGAATCGCAGTTTACACGTGCGACTCAATCAGATGATACTATTATTTTCGGGTTGCGTCAGCGACGAGCTTCATACTGATTATTCGCTTTCAAACGGGGGGATGCGTAAAAAATTGCGATAGCTTTTTAATTGGTTGGCTGGAATATATCGCTTTAATAGTGTATAGTATGGGTAGCGAGCGAGTTGCACTCTACAGTTATTATAATTGAGATGTAAATTTGGCGAATGAAACGGATTTATTTATAAGCTTACGCTTGTGTTAGGAATGCGAGTATTTCTAGGTAAATATAGAAAATTGTTAATTATTAGCACTGAATATACTATATACTAAGTGTATTATGCGATTGAAGTATTGAATTACATGATTTAAATCAAACAGTTTGATGGGCCGACACTTTATTTAATAAGTAGAATAAAATGTAATAATTTACGTGATTTACAAATAATTTTAGAACATTTAAGGACGCTCACTAAATGTCAAAAATAGACTTATTCAGTTATGGCTCTAAACAGTTCATTTATTTATAATTCAAACTTCTTATATATTTTATTTATTTTCAAAACTTTCTGAAACTAATTAATATTAATATGTTTTCTTTATAAATAAATGATTGCGATTATACGTCGAAGTGTTTCGAATTGAAAATTACCTATTCATAATACGCTTACATTTATTGATTATTATTTTGCCATTATTATGTTATTAATTCTAAATTGTTTAATACTTATCAAGGTTATTGTGTTACGAAACAGAAAAGAGTGCAAAGTTTGATTTTATATAACCTCAAAGTTTAAGTTTAAACTTAATTTTAATTACGAATATTTTCTTTATCATTATCACTATTGACCAATGCGTAGGAGATACAAAGGCCAGATATACTAACAGCTTGTAGTAATAAAAATGACGTTATTAAACTTAGAAAATAAGTCTTTCTAAATATACCTACATACTTTGCAGTAGAGAAAAGGCGAACACAGTCAGACATCTTTAAAGAGAAAATAATTTAAGTTCGACAATTCTCGCTGTAAAATCCAAAAAACTAAATTATTTACATTTAACGCTTTCCTACTATCTCTCCCGAGCGCATACTATACAAAGCCCTATTTCTCGTGCTGGGTGTACGCCATTCTCCCTGAAAAATGCACGACAAACCGAGTGCAGTAAAAATTCTGCATCCGCTATCATAATCTCCCCCTCGCAACTGTACAATGGCCCACACCTACGCGCGTGCGCATCCCTTATTAAACCCAGCGTATACTAAAGCGAGTGCTGGAAATGCTTGCGCGTAACGAATATCAGCGTCGACGTTTGCAAAAAAAAAAAAGAAAAAGGAAGACGGACGCGCGCACTAACGCGACAAAGCCGCGCACTCGGGATAAAGCGACTGCGCGCTTTTTACGCGGAGAAAGGGCGGACGACAATCCTCGACGAAAATTGCTCGGTTATTCCATTCCTCCATTTCCTCTATATACTCGCTCTCTCTCTCTCTCTCTTTCTCTCTCTCTCTCTCTTTCGCTTTCTCTCTCGCTCTCTCTCTCTCTCTGTCTCTCGCGTAGAGAATTGTCAGTCTCGATCCTGTCTTATCCTTATCAGTCATTGCGAGCGTAGCCACTTCGTGCCTTTCTGCACGCAGAGAGTTATATAAAGGAGTTGAGTTTCTCTCTGCTTTCTTTTCGTCCCGTGCGTATATATAACCTTTCTTTGGGACAACTGCTAGTTCCTTTATTTCCCTCTCATTGTCCCTGCGTGAAATCGACGCCGTTGCTGCTGCTGCTGCTTCTGCTGCTGTCGACGCTCGGTTGGCTTATCTCGAGACTCGGTCGTGTATCAAACTGGAAGCAGAGTCAAGCGAAGCGATGCCGCGCTGGATGCGTTAGAAAGCGAGTGCAGATTTTGCTCTTTCTTTGTTGAGAGGAGCTGGGTGATGAAGTTGGAGATAGATATGTTTATGCGGCGTTTGTACGAGTGAAAATGAAGTTATTGAGAGAAGCGTTCGGTACAAGTTTATGTAATTTCCTTTGAAAATGATGTATAAACAGGTGTTATAGTTAGATCTTAAACGTAGGTGTATATGAGGAATGTCTAAACATAACGAGATAGATACATTTATGTTCGATATTTATTATACATTTATTGTTCGGTGTAACTTCTTATTTAAAAAAAAATATTAATAATTGGTCATCAAAAGAATAAGGAATGTATCATGTTGCAATTGAAGTAAGATTGTCTAATTGAAAACTAATTGAATTATTCGGTTTTATTCGAATTCATATCATACATAGTTAGAAGTTTCAAGATTCTTACAATGTGAAGGAATTGATATTTTTTTGTTTGCATATTATCACACAAAAGTAGATAAACCTAGTTTTTCTTACGGAAAGCGTATTTGGTACTTTCTTTGTATGAGCGTTAAAGAATAATTATTTTTTTATTGCCTAAAGGGCCGAGAAAAAACTTCTTCCTTTTAAAGCTTTTCTCAAGTAAAAACACAAAGAACTTCAGCCTCAAAGTAGAATTCCCTTCTTGAGGAAAAGAATTCGAAAATAAAACGGGCTTACAACTCGATTTCAAAAGTACGGAATTTGAAGAAGTATTTATGAATCTAAGAAAGAACTAGAATAATTTAAAATATTATATGTTAAATATTATATCAAACAGTTTTAACGTTACCTTATAGTACTTTTCGATAATAGTGCGATAATTTTTATCATGTGTATCGAACTTTATTTTTTAACACTCCGCACTAACTACTACTGCACTAGCACTAGCACTAATTCAAGCGTACATAAAAGTGGCACTTATCGCACGGAGTGTCAAAAAAAATATTAACGAATAATTTTGTATTCTTAATACTGTAAAAGTGTTAATTATAATAACAAACTATTCCTCTATAAGTTTTCAGTTATAAAATTTACATGATTAACCAGTAACACAAAACATAGTCGCAGAATGTTTGTGTAGACGTGTATATGTACGACAATATTGTATTATACGAAACCAACTTCTAATTTTAAATTACAAATAGCAACTATAAATTCACGTCACCGAGAAAAATCTCCGATCCGAAAAACCAAACGAATCCGCAATAAAGTTCTCCTTCGCCCTACAAAAAAAGAACGAAAACAAATAGAATTGATACATTTTAATTTCGTATAATTGCCGGGCTCTCCATTTGGCGCAGAACGCCGAGGCTCGTCTCTCTCTCCTGTTCCTTCTCTATCACTACCACCACCACCACCACAAAGCAAGGAGACAGACAGAGACCGAGTATCGAGTCGTGCATTGCTCTAACATTCCAAGACGTCGCCGACCAAAGACGCCGCTACTGGATAGAGACAGACATACAGACAGACAGACAGACGGAAAGCCTCGTTACATCAGCCGTGCGAGTCAAAGACATTCCTCGAACAGTCGAGCGAAAGACAGAGAGAGAGAGAGAGAGAGAGAAAGAGAGAGAGAGAAAGAGAGAGAGAAAGAGAGAGAGAGAGAGCACATGCAATTGCAGTGCTATAAGAGAAGCAGCGCGCAACTCCATTTCACGCGAGAAAGATAGTTCAGTTAGCAGCGACGTGCATTTTTCATATCCTGCTGTTGCTGCTACTGCAGCAGTGTACAGGAGGTCGTTCACTTTTTTATCCACTTCTCCAGTCGCTATTCTCGCCGCCATCAGACTGCGAATTTTCGAGTAAATGAGCGAATTACAGGCGAGTGCGGGGAGTACGCGAGTTTATTATGCGCCGTCGAAATGTAATATTGAAGCTCGGAGGAGGTTCTTTGCTGCAGGGAAGTGCCTGATTTATAGGTTTGGGGCGTATATGTTGGGCCCTATTATTTGGTGATCTGACAGATAGGTCGATTTGTTCGTTACTTCGTTCATTTGCACAGGTTCTTTTATTTACACCTTAGAATTCAATAAAAGAATCATGCCTAAACAGTTGTAATATAATTATTATTACTAATAACTATTTGTTAAATTATTACATTATTAATTATCTTTTAAAAGCATATAGCCATTGATTAAAGTATATTATAGGCCACCCTAATCCCAGACGTGTTATCTATCACTCGAATACCTTCTTTCGAATGCCAAAGTCACTTGCCATAAAGTATCTCATGTAATTTTCATTCGATTGGCTTGAAATTGCGTATGCTGTTTTTTTTGCACACTTACAATACCCTCAGAGTTAGAATCAAAGACATCAATACTTTATTCTTTTTGACTTTAAAAATAATTTAAAAATAAAAATAAAATTAATAAAAGATTGGTTAAAAATTGATATAAAGGAATATTTTAAGGAAACTACTTCATTTATCTTCATGGTTCTAGTGCATGAAAAGCATGCCCAATGTTAGGTCTATTCTATGAAAATTACATGAGATTATACATATATAGAAAGTGATCTTAGCTTTAGAAGACAAGTCGTGATATAGCCTGAAATCCACTTTTATCAATAGTTATAAACTATCAAAAGATATTTTAATAATGTGATAATTTAAGAAATTATTAAAAATAATAACAATATTCTTTTATTTATACTATTAACTATTATTAACAAACGTATATCTTTGATTGCTTAAATTTTAAGGAGTAGGTAATCGCTTAGTAAGCGCTAAAGTTATATTTATGTGTGCAAAAAGCAATCTGCAATAATGAAAAGACCATCTTATTAGTATTTATGTCTGGACACACATTGGCATAATCTACTGAGACGAATACTAAAATTGATCGATATTTTCGTTAATTTAAATTCATGTAACTTCTGATTTTAATGAGTACTAACATAATTGTGCTTGTAAGAATCAACCATCTAAATATCGTATTCATGCCTGACCATACCTATGTATCATCTACTTACAAGAAGACTAAACTGTAAAACATCCTTACAATTATCGCACTACTATATTATTATATTTATACAATTCAATCACACTATTCGAACAATTTTAAGACATAATAAATGCAGATAAAAATAATAAATTATAAGTACCTTATCTGAAATTCTCGCAATAATAAAATTATTCTTAACACCTGACCACACGGTACGTGTTATAATTTTATCTATCATCAAACAATTTCATCATACACCTATCTCAAAAACGAGGTCATCCTACTTCCTCCTTTCAATCATTACAAAATTCACCACGCTCTCTCCCAACACTTACAATAATTCTCCCTTGCGCGTTTACTCCCTCACATTGCACTCTCTTCCCATAAAAAACGCAAAACTTTTCAATTCCCCGCGATTTATGCCCTTGTAAATCTTCGCTCACCGGCCTACCAACCGTACCACCACAACCCTCCCTCTCTAGTCCAGACTCCAGAGTAGAGCCCTCGCGACCTCCTCGAAGCATCGCCGGCCCTTAGCTCCGGCTCGGCCGCTTGTCACAAAAGCATGGCCTCCTAACGACGAGGAATCGCTGTTTAGGGAATATTCCCTCGGCCTCATAAAGGAATTACGCGGCACGAACGGCGCCTAAATAGAAGGAGCAAGCCGTACCTCGGACTTGAGACTCGGGAGGCCAGCAGCGGCGTGTATATATACATGCGCGTATAAGCTATACGCGGAAAGAAGGCCGAAGAAGGGCCGCTCTGCGGCGAGCCGCGCGACCATACTGTACTGGCCGCCCGGGGCTTTTAGCACAAAGTGCCGGCCGCGCGCGAACGTTAACCTCATAAGCCTCGTCGTCGTCGTCATCGCCGTCGTCGTCCTCACGAAGCTCACCTCGGTCTCTCTCTCTCTCTCTCTCTCTCGCTCG
This sequence comes from Gastracanthus pulcherrimus, assembly GCA_949152435.1. Classification (NCBI taxonomy): domain Eukaryota; kingdom Metazoa; phylum Arthropoda; class Insecta; order Hymenoptera; family Pteromalidae; genus Gastracanthus; species Gastracanthus pulcherrimus. The sequence goes on along the minus strand of OX424575.1, from coordinate 153,208,590 downwards.
CTCGCTTGCTCGCTCGTCCGGTGTAACTCGATTTTACGAGGTGGAGAGATGCCGCGCCGCGCGGGATTTTCGTAACACAAAAATTTTCTCTTTTTTTTCATATAGCTTTATGCGGCGCTTGCTGGAGGTTTTGTCGGCTTTTCTTTTTTGTTTTGCTTTTTAGGGTAGAAGAGTTGGGAAGTGAAGGGTTTGTGGTTGCGGAATTAGTTTGATAAAACGTGGTGAGGGTGATGGGAGTGGAGCTTGTTCTTTTTCGAGGGGGAGGGGGGATATATAAGGGTGATGAAATTAATTGTGAGAGAGAACGCAATTTTGGTGATGCGAAAAAATAGAATTTGCAATGACCTTGTGGAAACGTGTTATTGGAGTTCGAGAGCTAAATTATAAGAAAGTATAATTTTTTAATTAAAGTGCTTTAGCCCTTTATTCACCGTGCCTTTTATTTAAAGGATATTAACTTTTTCACCCATAAATAAATAAATAAATTTACTCCTTCAGTCTTTCACAGTAATATTTGTTGAATCTAATATACAAATAAGCTTTAAAAAAGTTATATATTATAGAAGATTATAGCTTTAAACTAGAGTCTATTATTATAAGAAGAAAAGTTTTCGTAAATATTAAATCTATTCTTGATAACATTTTTATTTTATATCTTCATAAATATACGAGAACCGCGGTATTCACTTAGTGGATAGAGTTCGGCCTCCTAACTAAGGATCCCGGGTTTGAATCCCGGCTGGTACTTTCGACTTTTTTTTCAGAAGAACAAAATTGTTCATTTGCTTTATCCGCGGTTCTGATGGCTCGGAACCCATCTAAAACTGTAGATCCTGTCAGTCGAAGGGTTGGACTATCCTTGTCTCGCCCAGCCGTGGACTGGTGGGAAAGAAACGAGTACTTCGCTCTACGTAGATTGCAGACCCGCTTTCCCTCCCGATAGTCAGACTTAACGGAGTGTCTGTCTGGTAGATGGACTTGTGAGGATTTGCTGAGAGCTATATAGACCCAATATACTCATGAGGGTAAAAACTGGGCGGTGCTTTAAAACAGACAGACGGAGGGGCGGTTGCTGGTCCATTCTATAAAAAAGCATAGTCCGAACCTCTCCACCAGTCACGAATGGAATAAGCTTTGAGAGGCTCAAACCTTCGATTGGGAAAGGCGACGCAAAAGGAATACTCAGAGTGATTAGAGGATACTATAATTACTCTCCCTCCACATACGTTCATAAATTCATAAATATACATTACCGGATTTATTATAATGCTGTGGTGTATAAGTATATAAATTTGAAACTCAAAAAATCTTATACTTGCTTGAAACCACCAAAAGCATCTCTATTTTAAAGCTTCCAGAACCCGGGTTTAATAAGGGCTATATAATCAAATCTTACATCAAAAACTCTGAAAGGGTTAGGCACTTATTTTACTTTGTGAATATAGAAAAAACACTTAATACTCAAAAATAACCTTAAGTAAGTTAACTGATACGTAATAAGACATAATTTAAAATACAGGAACGCGTAAGGTATCACGCCTGACTAAACCGATTTACTACTACTGATTTCGTATAAAAGTACGCAAATATATTGCTGTTATTGTTTTAATAATGAACTTCTTCATCTTTTCTTATTAGTATCAATCATTTAAAAACATTATATAACAAAATCACTTATGCAAAAATATTTTCAACTCGAAAAGAATCAGTAAGATCTATACAGAAACGCTTAAGAGTACAGATACACTTGTAAATTTTAAATTAACTTTTAATACATTTTAAGGTAAAAGTGAGTTTTTCCATCATATATTACCTATTTTTTAAGGTAAATTTGAATATTTTATCAAAATATTATCTCTTTGATCGGCCATAATGATAGCCTGTATATTTCTCCGTCTACCGAAATGTTCTGAGAGCCAATAAAATCTAATTGGGGTTTTTAACGTTTTAGTATGTTCATAATACATATAATTATGCAACTAATTTGAGGATATAAAAATAAAAATTATTGACTAAAATAGCCTATTTAAGCCATATTTTATGATAAAATTTTTTAAAAAAACGTTGGTCAATAACTTTTATTATCAAATCCTCACATTGGCTATGTAATTATATGTATTATAAACATAATAAAATCTTAAAAACCCCAGTTCGATCTTATTGTCTCTCAGAATCTTGCGGTAGCCAAAGGAATGTGCAAGGTTTTCATTATAGTCAATCAAAGAGACCTAAAAACCGTAAAAAAAATTTTTTAATTTTTTCCGTTTTTTTTTGATAAAATATTCAAATTTACCGAAAAAAAGGTAATGTAGATGAAAAACTTATTTTTACTTTAAACTCAATTAACAATTAATTTAAAATTTAAAGGTGTATATGTCTCCTTAAACTTTCACAATGCAAAATATTCTCACACGAAATTCATCTAAATATCTCCACTCTTCCTCCTCTCCCTCCTCTCTCCCAACAAAAAAAATTTCTCCAAATGCACTGTCTCCCTATTCATCCCGAATTTTCCGTACCTCCGCACACGCTCGCGCGCGCGTCGACGGCTAAAGTCCGCCCGCCTGCCCGTCCTGTGAGCGACATTCGCGCGCTCGAATTTCTCTCTCTCTCTCTCTCTCTCTCTCTCTCTCTCTCTACCTCGCGCGCGCGGTTACGAATGATTGATGGGGAGGAATTCCAGCGCCAAGCCCTTTTGTGGCTCTCACGATTTCGCCTGCTGCCACTGCTCCTCCTTCCTTTCCAGCGAGCGAGCAGCCGCAGAGAGAAGAGTGAGCGAGCTAGAGAGAGAGCGAGAGAAAGAGAGAGAGGGGGGGTAGGAACGCAAAGTGAATGCGGTTTCGACTTATCCGCTGGTTTTTCTTGTCTGCTTTTACGTTTTTTCAGGAGGGCTGCGCGGGAAAGGTGAAAATGGCTGCTTTGAAAAGTAGCTATTTATTTAGGGTTGGATTATTCAGTCGCAGACTTTAGACAATTTTAGAGCTTTGAATTTTGAAATTGTAGTAACTGTAAAATAACTTAAACACTAATTTTTTATGATTTTCTATTTGTTTGCTTAAAAAAATCATATATAATCAAATGCGCAAAAAATATTTAAAAGTTTACAAGAAAAACTCTTTTTTTCCTTTATAAAAATCATTATATTAATTCGCACCCCCAGAACAAGGCTATAAAAACTCGATGAAATTTCTTTACTTAAATATTATTTAGAGTCTTCTTAACCTTTTATAGCCAATGAGTGTATGAAAAGCTTTTATTTTTCTATGAGTTACTTTGTTTATTAAAATTAAGTTTAAAAAAATTGTCCTGTTCAAGCGATGTGAACTCTGACCTTAAATAAATACATTTACATATTAAAATACATAATAAATAGTCGTGTAAGAAAATCATTAGATTTTTCTTGCATCAAAGAACAAGGTCAAGCCAGAGTGCTGAAACTGCATAAAGTACATAAATTGCATAAGACGAGCATATATACAAGTATATTATATTCTAGTATCTCTATCTCTGTCTCTTTCTCTCTAAGTATCTCGTCTAGCAGTACGGCACAGTTTCGTATTCATCTTAGCTGGAACGTGGGCTTATATTAGTTAGATGCACGATAAACATAATAAACCATAACCCCGAGGGGAGTAATAAAAAGTAGCTCGAGGGGACTAACCTACCCCAGTTGACTCAATAACCACAGCTGGAGACTCACGACTCGCGAATTCTCCCTCTGCTCAAGTTTTCTTCTTCAATTTTAATATACATTATAAAATACAACACAACGAATACGACTTTTAAAAGTTAAGTTTTAATTCACCAAAACATTTAATCTATACACGAAATATTTTTGCAAGTTTGTACAGGAAAATATCCAAGTTACGACGTACACAGACACGCTAACAATAAAGTATATGCATAACCATAATTCAAATTCAAATTACATTAAGAAAAACATTCTTATGTAAATCGCATGTAAATTATTTGCGCCAATCCACTAGCAAACTTTTGCAAACTGAATTCCAAAGAAGTCAAAATTAAAGTCAAACTCAAAATCAGCGTCCTCTCAGAATTTCAAAACTCCCTTTTTTTGCAAAAATCTTATATATATTCATAAATCCAAATATAACCTCGCAATCAAAACCTCCTAGAAAGCTCGAAATGAATTCGCATTGCTTGGCGAACGAACTTTCGAGACTGCATCACGAGAGGCAATGACCGCGACAAAATTCAGTGGAGCACCGAGAAGAAGAACAAAGCGCGGCGTCAAGAAAACGAGAAGAGAAAGCACGAGAGAGAAAGAGACAGTTTTTGAAAGTCTCGACAGTGGCGCGCGATAACAATGATAACGACGACTCGCAAATGTTGCACAAAGAGATTCGGTAAGAAATTGAGAGGGATTGAAAACGACGACGAGACGCGGCGAGGCAAAAGTTTTAATGTCAGACCTGGAGGCGTATTCTTATCAAGTGGTAATTTCTCGTTCGGAATGGAAAATAGGGAACTTATCTACCCACCCGCGCAAAGTTGACGACCAAAGATCCCAGAGAGTTGTGGCTGTGTTTTTCTGTATGGCGCGCGAGCGGTAATACAGATTCGATTTGCTTTTGTCGCAGAATTGACGGTAGAAGTTTCTGATTGTAACTGAAGAGACTATTTTAGAGATTAGGATCGGTACATTTAGTAAGCGAAAAATCTGCTGTTTGTTCTGAAAACTGAATGATCCTGATTGCACGAAACATCATCTTATTATACGAACTTGATGTTATTCAAGGGTATCTATTAAAAGATAAGTGGTATCCAAGACTATGAGATAGTAACTTTAGCTATTCTAGACATACAACTTGTGATGGTTACATAAATGTATATTCACATAAACAGATAAACACAGAATAGAGATACAAGACCAAAATTTAGCACCACTTATGAATAATAAATAAAAGAGGATTTTCTCGCTATCTGCTCATTGAGCTGTGAAAATATCACGCTGTTTATTCTTACCTGCATAAGAAAGGAATGTTCCATATTTCTCTATATTACATAAATACTAGCAGTATCCTCGGCTTTATTCGCATAAATATTTTACCCGAGCAAAAAAGATTTATATATAATAATGATTACAATCACGTGTATGATTTTATATATAATTATATATACTTATATATAAATCTTTTTCAGACGGGCAATTAATCATTATCCTATGTATTTTTTTTAATTAAAAGGAATACAGATATATACGTACAAAATGTATATGTATATTATGTAAATCATATATATATGTATGTTTACATTGTGTATATACATCTATATCCAATAAAGTAACGAATAAAGGCAAAAACCTAAACTCACACTTTTGTGAATGTAAACAATGCGATTAAATTTTAAGAAAAAAAGTTTCTTAAAATAAGAAACTATTCAGCATGTCTTGAAATAAGAAAAAAAGTGTTCTTAAATTTGTTGCATCTTATATCTTTGTACTGTATATATATACAGTAAAATGGGTTACTTGTTTTAAGAAGAAAATTTTCTGAATATATATACAGAAAATTTTCTGAAAATAAGATGCAACAAATTTAAAAACCATTTTTTTCTTATTTCAAGACATGCTGAATAGTTTCTTATTTTAAGAAACTTTTTTTCTTAATTGAAGAAATTTGGTCGCATTGTTTACATTTGCAAAATGTGAGGTTAGGTTTTCGCCATTATTGATTACTTTTAGATTCTACAAAACTTCAAGTGCTAAAAACTGTGTAAAAGTTATCTACTATCCTTTGAATACCATTTTTTTTCTTATTTCAACAATATCGTATCGTCTTGGTCTCGTGTAAGCTCTACAAATCTCGCCGAAATCAAGAGTTTTATGAATTTTATGGCAACCACGAGATCGGTCAAAATAAGTAAATTTTATTCTCTTAATATAAGTAACTACGTTTCTTACTTTCTTATTTTAAGTAATTTATTCTTCCACCAATGCATTCTTATTTTAAGTACAGATATCTTAAAATAATTAAAATACACGATTTCGTTACTTGGTTTAAGAACGAAAATATTTTAAGATGCAACAAAAATAAGAAATTCTATTTTACTGTATATATATATATGAAGCTGGCGAACGGATAAATGGAATGTGTATACATGTACATATATACACATATAATACATGTACGTATACATTATATATATATATATATATATATATATATATATATATATATATATATATATATATATATACGTACATGTATTGTATATATATATATATATATACGTACATGTATTGTATGTGTATATATGTACATGTATACGCATTCCGTTTATCCTTTCGCCAGCTTCACTTGTTTATTCCATTTCCACTTTAGAGCCAGCCAGACTGTTACGGACAGAAATAGAGTTCATTTTTAAAAATATGCAATATAGAATTAAATAATTTAATGGAAAGATAATCGAACAAATAAGCGTTGGAAATACAAAATGATAATCAGTGTAGAAAGTAAGTTCGAGAACGCGATATCGTTCGCTCGAAAGATTAAGATGTTTGTCTCAAGAGCGAGTTCCACGAAGGGAATTTGTAAGCATGTGAGGGTCAACGTTGGTCTTTCGTCGACGATAAAAGAGCGACTCAGTTGCGATGCAAAACTCGAGATGTGCACATCGTGTGTACTGATGAGTAATAACCCCTAATTATTCTCATTTTGATTTTTTACGCGAACGCGTCACAGAATAAATATTGGTTTTCAAAAAAAAGAAATAAATTTGTTTTTAAAAGAAAATAGAAAATAGAAGTTCAATTGTCATTTATTCTCTTCTGTTAAATTTGCTTTTATACACTGAAAAAAAATTAAAGGCTGCTACTACTGAGGACTCAAGCAGTATCTACTCGACCACCCGAGTAAGAGCAAAATAGGTGCGCAATAGGCACGCACAATGCTGCGCGGTAAAGCGCGGCAGAGGTGGTAGAGACAGAGCCTCACTTTCAGTCTTCTGCGCGTTTACTGCGCCTATATTTCGTCGTGTCGGGAGCCAAGCAGATACTGCTTGTACCCCTTGAGTAGAAGTAGCCTTTTATTTTTTTCAGTGTACTATACACAGACGTTAAAAAATATGCCCAAATCAATGTCCATTAATAAAACAATTAAGAACATTCCACAACGCCTATAAATTAAAACAACTAACCGAACGTTACACCCATCAACTGCAAAAGGAAAAATATTTAAAAAGCCACGCTCCCGCTTAATTAATAAAAAAAACGCAGTAACACCATACCGCCGCGCTGCGTACGGGCCTGCGCCTATATACGTGTGTATAACGCGCACGAATCATATTATAAAGCCATAAACTCGAGCAAACGCCCCGGCGCTGCCGCGAAAGTTACGCGAATAATCATAGTTTCATGAATAATAAACCTGCCTCGCTTCTCTTATACGAAGAGAAGCACGGGAGAGAGGGAGAGAGAGAGAGAGAGAAAGAGAGAGAGAGAGCGAGATAGAGAGAGAAAGAGAGAGAGAGAGAGTGTGTACTCGTACCCGCTTTTTCCACGGCCACGCGTACCCACCTGAGAGAGACGGCACGAGGATATATAAGTGGAATATATACCACGAGCGAGCGAGAGAAAAAGCAGAGTAAGAGAGAAAAAGCAGAGTAAGAGAGAGAGAGAGAGTGAGAGAGAGAGAGAGAGTGCGGAAGATAGGGGAAAGAGAAAAAGTGAAAGAGCTCGCACGCGAGGAAGGGAGAGTGATAGTGACGCAGCGCAGCGCGCGCGCGTGCGAAATGAGGGAGATAAATTTGGAGAAGTGCAGCGGGAGCCCAGGGATGGGAGACAATTTTTGGTCGGGAGAGGCGAAACGGTTATTTTGGAGAATGGTAATAGCATTTTTGGTTTGCCTTTTTGTTTTGCTGTAAGGTAGCGTATACAGTGAAAATTTTAAATTCTATCCGTGATCCCTGGACAAAGTTACTTGTGTATAACCATATATACACACAGAAACAATTTACTGTAATAGCTAACAATTTAGCTGTAAGCAAGTGTTTGCTAGATTAATACAGCAGCATCATTTGTTGATTATTGCAACTATTTTTGCTGTAGCAGTATTTTTGCTGAAAATATTGTCTATACTAGCTAAAATGATTTAGTCAAAATATTTTACTGTCTTAGAATAATTCTTCTATGTGTCTGCAGTTATATATAGTTAGAATGTATATATACAATTATATCTAATTAAAGAAAATTATATATGATTATATATATATATATATATATATATATATATATATAACAATGTATATATAACTACATATCATCGTTACAGACTCATATAAAATACTTATAATCTGTTATAACAAACGGAATTATATTATAGCTGTATATTATTAAATCCTTATATAATTATATATTACCATATATGATTATACATACTCTCATATATGAATAGTTTATAATATTGATACTTTGATGTATAACAATAGTTTTTGTTACTTTTATCAGATTTAGATAATGGATTAAAGCAAGATGCTTCCATTTGATTAATACGTTGACCAATAAAAATGGCCAATTTGCTACCAGAATAAGTATATGTGAAATTCATACATAATAATATATAGTATGTCATGATATACCTGTATATATATATATATATATATATATATATATATATATATATATATATATATATATATATATATATATATATATATATAATATATCTATATAAATAAATAAATACAAAAATATTACATAATAATACGCTTATGATCATAAGATAGCAACAAATTTGTGTTAAATACTATTTGATTATTATTTAAATTTTCATTACCTGTTTATGCTATGTCAAATATTAAATAATAGTACATTATGTAACAAGGGCAAAAAGTCGAATATTTTCCCCGCGGGTGAGATTACTGCCCGAGCGAGCGAAGCAAATCGAGGGTAGTATCATCCGAGAGAAAAATCGACTTTTTTCTCGAGTTACATATAGTACTTTATTCCCATCTCAACTGTGGCCACTTTTTTACTTGGAAAGCGAGACTAATGGACTGACGTAGAATGTTTGAAAACGTGGTCCGTGCGCGGTGTGGACAGCGCTGCTCTACTCTCTAAGTAACAGTTTTTAGTATTAAATATTGAATATTCTAATAAATTTTGTATAAAATGTCTATGTTTTAATTTTATTGGGTAAACATAACTTATATTGTTAAAAGACAATCAAAAATCAGGGTTATTGGTAGAACGTGATGAAATAAAGGAATTTGAACTAGTTTCTAGTAAAATCACTTTTTCCCACATTTGCGAGAAAAAAATTACTTGTTTCTCGCATTTGCGGTAAAAAAGGTGATTTGCGGGAAAAAAGTAAATTCTTCCCCCTAATCCTTTTTGCGGGGAAAAAGTGTTACTTTGGTCTCGCTTTTCAGGAAAAAAGTGGCCATTTTCGTTGAGATGGGCATAAATAATATTTTATGTAAATGTAACTGATATATTATATAATAATAAAATAATATTAATTCTCGAAAAATCGATTATATCTAAACATAAACTTAAATATATGAGAAAAATGTTTATTATTCTAAATAAAATATTAAAATTTACAGTACATTAGTTACTTTTTATTAGTAATATAGTATGTAAATCTTGTAATGCAAAATTGTTCACACAACGATTATTTGGTTGAATAAGTTTTTCGTGCAGTATCAGCCGGTTCGCTAAAAGAGGTTAGGTTAACGAGGCATGGTAGAGCGTTGATAGTGGGCAGTTACCACCCTCTACTAAAAATTCTCTGCTGTAATATCGTGAAAAAATTAAATCGATCTCATAATCTGAAAAACGAATTCTTATGTAACACAGCAAAATATTCTTCGGTCATAACGTTAAAAATAAATTGTAAAAATAAAATCGAGCTTCAATTATGTAAGATACGAAAATAAAGAACTTTTAAAGAATATATTTTTTGGAATTATATACATTTACTCACTGGTACACTGCGTAATTTCAATAACTTTTACATGGAAAGTGGTACTTCATTAAAATCGTGTATATAATGAAGAGCTTTTGAGAGACATAATTTCGAATTTTTTTATTTTTAAGATGATTTTACGAAAGCTATAACAAAATGAATTTCAAAACAATCTATTTCTTCTATTTAAAATTACAGTTTATTACTATATTAATGAAACTCAATTAAAAATTATCACTGAATTATTAAACTCACAAAAATAGCTTTAATCTCAAGTTAAATCCATTATTAAATAATTTGGTTTACCAAATCTCTAAGTATGAATCAGTGCAGTTTTCATTATTTCTCTCGGTGGATAATATTTTAATTGATTAATCAGTGTTCTAATTATTCGCCGAGTCAAACAGTAACTACATTTACTCGTGAATAATATGATAAGAAATTATTTTCCGCTACTCTATATAGGTATAGAAGAGAATCATACAATATGAACAGGCATCCAGGATGAGCAACTTTGCGATTTCGGCTTCTTTTACTATATGAAAACCCTTTACCTAGAGGTTTATATTTTTGCTTTATTTAACACCACAGTATACTTTTTATAATAATGATGGTAGTTCATACGGTACAACAGTTTTTATAAAGTTATTAATTTTGCTGATTGAATTTGAGTACAGATCCATTTTTTCTTCAAAAATGGCCAAAATTTCAAGGAACAAATACTTTTTTGGAATTTTTGTCCATTCAATCAAAAGTTACAGATAAAATAGCTGTGGATGTATGTACTGTCCATAACATCCCCTGTGTACTTAATACTGATTCAAATTTAGAAACAATCCTAACTCATATAAAAATATTATTCTTAACCATTAATTATACGTAATTAAAATTACCAAAACTATTTCTCTTTATTTAATCCACCTTATTATTCCAACTGAAATCACATTTCCCCCCCCCCCCCCCCCCTCCCCTGTCCTATTATGAAGATTAACACAAGAAAATAAATTATGCACAAATAGAATCGGCCACCTAGAATCAGACGCGCGAAATCCGTCAGTCATAAACCACTGTGGCGATGTCCGATCATCCCTGAGAGTGCAAGTTCGCGCCCGACAACTGAACCAAGTTACCGACTTGTGGCCCCGGTAAAAGCCGGCTTTGTCGATAAAAACAATAAAGTGCGCTCGTGCTCCCGCGATTAAAGCAGCGGCGGCGTTGGCCGTGCCGAGCGTTGCCCGCGGGCAGCTCGAGTGGCAAATGGTCGATGGCTTTAAAAGTAAGTAACCGCTGCGGCTGGCAGGCACACCCGGGAAAACTTCCTCTATACGGCAAGAAAAGGCAAAGTCGCGCTCGCGTGTCCCCCGGCCACCACCGACGCTGCAGTTGTTACAGCGGCTGTTCCGCGATCGCGAACGACTATAGGAAAATAAAACGAAGAAGGGCGAGAGAGAGCACACCGGCCGAGTTTATATTCCATTTGCGAGGCGCGCGAGCCGATAGAGCCGCGGGAACGACGGTTTTATTTCGAACGTTCGAATCGAAGGGTGTATGCATAAGTTCGCGCGTGGTCGTGTGTGGTTAAGGTGGGTTTTCACCTACTTTAAAACAAAATTTCCTGTGTCTGTATATTTTTTTCTTAATTGTTTTCTTAGTATTATTTTTCCGTTCTCCTTAAAGTTAGTGCCTACAAAATAAGAATATAGATTGACTTCCAGCGTCTATAAACTGTCTGTTATCAAGGTCTCAAATGAAATGCATTGTTATTACATCAAAATCGAAGGTAATTAAAAGATTTACTTGCGCCTTCAAATTTTGATAACCTTTACTAAATTTATAGGACCTGTATCAGTCAAAAGTTATACATTCTAATGTATATTTTGTTCTTTGAAATTCTAAAAAAATTCTCTAATTATACACATTTATACTTGATTAAATGAATGTATACATCTATAGTTATTACTGCACATCACAAATTCTAAAATAACTTCGAATAAAAACGATTTATAAATGTTCTATCAAATTGTCTGCTCATAATATTTTAAATTTTGTTTACTACACTGTTACTGATAGAAAATCGTACATTGCGGAGGGGATTCGAAGCGAATAGGGGGCGCACGGATTAATATTTTTCTGTTTAATCAAGAAGTTATAAATAATGCTACTACATCCAGTTCACTTATATTCAATTTAAATTCTTTAAATTGGACATTTTCAGTGAAATACTGATTTTAAACTTTGTGAAAGCTCTACGCAATTTCAAATCATGATTAACAGTAAATTTTTCTCATTTATTCGTATAAATCCTATTTACGACGCATTGTCTCTCGAATTCACGATCTCCTTCTTTTAAATTTTCCTCTATCTGCTTTCCTCAATCGCTGCTTTTCCCTCCGACTTTTTCTCCCGCGTTTCTCGCAGATAGCGGCTCCCAGGGTGTCAAGTTCGTTACTTTTTACGGGCTTGAGCCGAGCCGAGTGTAACGCTTCCCCTCGAGTCATCGATACCGGTTGATGGGGCGATTTTACTTTTATTTTCTCGCGGAGAGGCGAGAATTCTCGGGGAGAAAAAAAATGAGACGCGATCAAGAAAGTATGTTTAGGAGCTGCGGGACTAGACTACGAAATTCAGGTTGAATTGATGTAGTAAATTGTTGGTTAAGTGTATTGAAAATTAAAATTTAAAATATCTTTTAAAACCTCTTTTAATTTCGTATGCCTGTATTGTACAGTTAATTCTGTTCATTTAGATAGAGTTTGTCATTGAATTTCTTTAAAATTTCTAGTAGTAAGATATTTTTGTAAACAAGTGTATTTATTAAATAAAAATAAAGATACAATATTTTTGTATTTTTAAAACGCAAAACTTTTTTTTAAATAAAAATAAAAATGAATTTTTGTATACTGGCATTCAAAACTATGAACTATAAGTATATCATTATCAGACTAGAGAAAATACAAAATTCAGAAAGTAAACTTCTATTCTACATTCCAGGTTTCATCGGATTTTTATTCGAAAATGCATCCGAAGGGCAAAAAATTTGTCCTTCTTAAGAGTATTCTCTTCTCCTCTAAGAGACTACTTTGGAGCATGTATATATATATATATATAAGATACTTAGTCTAAGTCGCATGTTTTTGAATAAAAATAGAAATACAAACAAAAAATTATTACAACCATCGTCGTGGCATATAACGAAGTACATCTCGGGAATAAACCTCGCCGAAAATATTTTTAGCAAAATGTCGCATTTTATACCATTTTTTATGTATTCATATAGGTACCTTGCTCCACGTTACTCGCAAAAATGTTCGATTGCCCCCGATCACGCCCACACGATTTGGAATACATATACGTGTATATCTCCGACAAATTTGAACCATAAGACAGATTTTCTCCTATCCAAGATATTCTCATACTAAGAGAAAAATATAGCAGTCGTAAGCAGCAAACTAAGTTTTACAAAATATACAGTCTGCATTGATATAAATCATAAGCATAGAAAGATATAGAGTTTTAGAATACCAAGAATTTGAAAATTAGGAAAATATTTATCAAAAAATAAAGCTTAATGATGTCGGAATAAGCAATTGAATAAACTAATCAAAACCCACATACATTTTTAATAATTTTCACTTTTCAATCGAACGAAATATGTATATGGGGGTACATGCGCGAGTCCGGATTTCGCGTTGCCGTATCAACCATTTTTTATTCGCACTGGTCGCTCGCTGGAGCGATCGAAGTAGAGAAAATATTAGTAGGCGTTCGATGAAATGTCGAAGGAATTTGCGCGCGTTCGGTGAAAAAAAAAACATTTTTACGATTTTCCAGGTGCGTTAAAATGGGAGATTGAGTGGCGCGCGGGCTGCTCGTGTTTTTTTCTCCGCAATCCGGAGCGTACTGCCTTTTGTGCGTACCGCACGCACTCTGCTCAGCTTTTCATGTGCGATTTTTCAAAAGGCGCGCAGCAGATTCAATACGTCGATCTGATAATCGTCGAGACGGAAGCATTATTCGCGTAAATGAATCAACGCGTGTACTGCATGAAATTGTAAATAAGTGTTGCAGCAACTTTTCTGTTGGCTAAGGATAGAATGATTAAAACAGTAATAACGGAGTGTGTCGCAGTGGAGTAGCAGAAATTCAATTTAAAATACTATTAGTGTTTTGAAATATTGAATTAAAAATAATTTCTATAAAGTTTGTTAGAAACAACTGGAATATCCGATTAAAATTTTGATATAATTTGAGATACATATTTGAGTTTAAAATATTTTTTTAAAAACTTTAAAATCTATTTTTAGTTAAATTTAGCCATTTGTTGATGACTATATTTTTAAAGATTATTACTATACAGAAAAAAACATTTCATGGTTACGAATGAAATATTACAAATTAATTCACATTTTTACAAAGTTAATTGAATTTTCTGTCAAGTACAAAAAACATATTTTTTGGTTAGGTAGTTGGTCAATATGAGAGTCAATAGAGAACGTTAAAAAAAAGACTCACACGAAGCGGCTCTGCCGCGTATATATATATATATACATATAAAAGCCAGCGCGTGGAAACGAGATGCGGTAAATTTTCAGCCGCACCGAATTCGATGGATAAGCCAAAAATAGAATATGTAGAGATTCATTTCCTCGATCGAAATCGAAATTTCCCGGGTGATCCCTCCCACTTCCAAGTACAAATTTCTCATTCCCCTGCAAAAGCTACTTTCCGATTTTCCGATTTCCACTCGTTCTCTCTACTCTCCACTTTTTCCCCAAAAGCCACCACCACATCACTCTATATTTAACCACGACTTCGTCTATTTTCACTATTTCCTCTCTTTCCCTCTGTTTCACCGCGTATGCGAGCCACCTCTATCTGCACTAACAGTATTTGCATTCGTTATATAAGTACGTGTTTTCCTTCGATTTTTTTCTACTTTTTTTGCGCGATTCCGTGATTGAGAGAATCAGTCAAAAGGTAGTATAAATCAGTGCAACGGAAACAGAATAAAAATTCATTTTTTGTTAAATTAGTTACTAATATTACAATTTTATTATCAAAATCAATTTTTAATTAAATTTTTTTAATAATTTTTAACAGATTAAATTATTAAATCTGAAAAGAAAGATATACAAGTATAATTAAATATCTAATTTATCTTTTAATTCAGTTATATTTTACATTATAATTTATATTTGTATATACATTTCATTATTTCTCGCGCTCTTTCTTCCTCTGCCTTATGTTTCACGTGCCTTGCAAGTGGATTTTCCCAACCGTGAAATTCTGAACATTTGAAACTCCGTGGACCACATCGAGATATAATAGTAATCCACATTCAGTTTCGTTATTTCCTCATAAAACAAAAACTTCGGTTACATTAATCTCCGGTTTAAAAATTTAATTATAGTTTTTCAGATATTATTTCTCGGATTGGATTAAAAAAATTTAAAACATTATATAAAAAACTGTATACATAATTTTTTCCATTTTCATAAGAATGTTGCTTTATTAAATAATTTTATATCTTCTACAATATAGAATAATACATTTGTATTGATTAAAATATTTACTTATTAAATGCATTGCACCATGAATTATAATTATGCGATATTATTAACATTTTCTAATTTCACAAAAAAATAACTTATTGATAAAAACGAAAAATATATCCTTCAGCTCTTGTTTATTTAATCGAGATAAAAATAAAAAAGTGCAAGAAACTCCTAATATCAGGTGCCTAAAAAATATGAATAAAGACAGTAAAAAGATTTAGTAACAAAACCCAAAATTTTAAATATTCAATAACACCCACATCAAAACTCCAATTCAGAATACACTTCCGCGCATCTTCCGAATTTTCCTGCCTCGATTAAACGGATGCTCCCTGCCTCTCGTAGCACTCTCGCGTTTCAACGTGTCGCGATATTTCGTCGTTTTCACGCGGACCCGCGTATAACGCAATTAGTCGCGTATACGCGTATCGCGAGCTCACCCCCCCCCCCCCCCCACCCGACAAGAGAGCTGAGCCGATGGCTTTATCCACGTGGCACTCGTCGAAAAACGTTATGTCGCGAATTCCGAGAGCGAAACGAACGAATTTCCGCGTCATATTTTTCTTTTTTTCGAACAACGCAATTCGATGGGTGTGAGTTTCGCACAGTGCGTTCGGTTTTATTTTCGCTGATAATCGTTATATGTGCGAGGGATCTAATTTACCTGTGGATGAATTTTAAAAATAGTCTGACTTTCTGAATTTCTTATCGTGGTATAAATTTTATAACAAAAATAGACAAAAATATGTATATTTATTTAAAGTAACAAAAATATAAGTTTACCATTGATAAACAATTTTCAAATGTTTATTCCACCTTAATTTAAACATTATAGTTAACAAATTATTATTATACAATGTTATAATATTAATATAATTATACACTTCATGAGGTATTCTTGTGCAATAGGTAGATCTTATTGATTTTTTAGTATGCTTAACTAATTTGTTTCAGAAAAAAAAAGTTTTTGACATCAGTACTTTTCCTACAGTTAAAACAATTCATCTTATTGATCTCCAAGCGCGAAATTTTAATCTCATATTTTTCCTACATATTCTTTCAAATTTCAAGATTATTTACAAAAATTTTACTAATGCAAACAAAAATGGAAATTTATTGCAATGGAGCACTCTGAAATCGTGAATGATAAAAGAAAAAGTAGTTTATGTACAAGCTTGGATAAATTAGATATCAAAACAAAAAAAAATATAGAACTGTATAACGGTACTTTAAATATTAGGTTACAATTTTTGCACTTTTTTATCTTTAAAAGGGTTTACAAATTAAAAAAATGTTTCCTTATTCTGCTATTATATTTCATCTATCTCTCATAACTAGTCCATGCATGTTATGGTCAAACTCATACTAATTGAGAAACATTTAAAATTCTTACTTTTAAATAAAATAAACAAAGCAGGTCAAATAACACATACTATGATAAAATCCATATAATATGACTTAGCCTTACTCCACTTCAATTAATATGAATGATTTCAATACAAAGGAATTTATAACTAAGTATTCTTGGAATATTATTAAATATGTAGATCGAAAAAAGGCTGATAGCAATAACCTTTATTGGATTTTCCTCCAATATTTGCAGAAAATCAAAAATAAAATACCTATTGCAGCACATAGAATATTCTCTCTTAATATACAACTAATACATTCAATTATTTGAGAAAAAAAGTAGACATACCTTTACCAACATATTTCCATAGATTTCTATAATAATTTCCTAATATTTTTTAAAAGAAATGTTTACTCTACTCGCACCTATATCAAAGCATAAAAAAAACTCAACAATTCAAGACGTAAATTTCAACAACAGCTCCATTCATCCTCAATCACCGTCGCAAAACTGCAAACCCCCCCGTGCGCAAAATCAATCTGCACAGTCAAATGCAATCGCTCGCAAAAGCAAAGATTTCGCCGTGCACCTCGCAAAAAGGCGCGCGCTCTCGTGCCGACTCTCTCCACAAAAGAAGACAGAAGAAAGCGAAAACGAATGTGACACGGCCACTCGCCTCGGCGATCGAGCCCTCTGATTAATCGCGCGCGCGCGCGCCGCTTCTTCCTCCTGCGGCGTAGTGATTTATCGCGGACGCGCGCCCTATCGCGCAGGTATAGCCCTTTCGCGTGCAGCGCTGCACACGCTCGAGGAGGCCGCGCGCGGCGTTCTTCGTTTTTCTTTTCACTCTCGGTGGCGCGCGGGCGGCGGCTGTGTATGGACGTCGTCCCGGGTGAGGCTAATAATTCACTTTCTTGCCGGCGGCGGCCGCAATCGTGATTTTTGTAAATTTTTTTTTGAGGGATGGGATGGGGGAGGCTCCAGGAGGGGCTGAGGTGGGTTTTGGGTTTGGTGCGGAAGCGTGAGCTGTTTTTATGATGGGCTTTTTTGTAGATTGATGGTTAAAGTGATTTAAATTGTTGTTGAAATTGGAGTTACATGATGGTTGTAAAGGTAGATGAGTTTTGTTTATGAACATATTCCAAAAGTTTAGGCCTTCTTACAGAGAATATTTTCGTCATCAAATTTAACTCCCTAAGATCTACTAAAAGATCTGAAAAAATCAAGGGCAAATTTTGAACCTTACAATTTGCATATTTGCAATTAAATTAGATATTTTATTTCATAAAAATTAAAAAAAAATACTATAGGATTCACAGAATCTAATGGGACTTAGAAAGTTGTAATAATTAAATAAAAGTTTGATAACGGAAAGGAGGATGCCCACAGATTTATAATAATTAAGCCATTGAAGGGGAACATATAAAAGTAATACCATTGTTTAGAGCTCGTCAACACATGAATTTTAGAAAAAAAAATGGATCCCTTGAATGTTGGGAAAGTAGAGGAAACCGTGGTGAAAATTCGTAAAAATAAGTAGAATCCCCGAGTATGGTTAGTCGTTTCACATTGCTTTAAATGGGACAAATCAATAGATATAATTTTTTTCAGCTTTCCCCGCACTTATGGGTAGTATATTTTTTATAAAATTCATTTCTAAACGAACTTTAAACGATGGTGTTGGTCTCATACGTTCCCCCTTTAATTTTTAATGTGATTATTTCAATAATGTGATCATCGACGGTGTAATTCGTAAATATTAAACAGTAAGTGTCGTTGACATATCTATGGCTTCTCGGCGTAACCGAATAAGTCAATTTTTGTTATAATTGAGTTACTTTTGTTTCTTTACAGAGTATATTTTCAGATAACAACGCAAAAAATCAGGAAATTGTAAAATACATAATACCATAATATATTATCTACTACTTATGAATTTATTTAATATTAGTTTCAATGGAAAAAAAATTAAAACCTTAAGGGTATAGACTGGTAGAGATTTGCCAAAATCGGTGAAAGTATAAAAATTGTTTTTGTGACACAGGCACGATTTTCGCGTTTTTCTGTACCTATTAAGCGGACCTAAAGGACAATTTTTTAGACCGGCGGGCGCACAAGTAAATAAGCGGGCGCAAAAGTAAATAAGCGGGTGCAAAAGTAATAAGCGGGCGCAAAAGTTACTTTTGCGCCCGCTAAAATTTTTCGGAAAATTGATATTATATATTTAGCCCCGCTTAATATGCTAGAACAACGCAAAAATCAATACATGCGTTACGAACAATATGGTGCGCACCAAGGGCAAAGTGGGCTTTTTGAACTAAAACAGCCCACTTTGCGCCCTACGTACACAATATGCTATTGTAGTGCAATTTTTATTTACAGCTACTATGAGGAGAGAAACTAATCTTTTATAAATGAAATCTGTACTACAAATTTTTTTGTTTTAATGCATATTTCGAAATTTTAAATTTGTATTAAATTGTATTTTTACACATTACATAACTCTGCAAAATTTGGCTAAACTATGGAATAAAGGACAAAAGTTAGATTCTTGACCGGGCTAGATACTTAATATCTTAAAACGTAAAAAGTTGAGTTGCTCGTTTATGCTAAGAAGTCACTTATAGATATATAAACATTAAACGTAACTTTTCAATTTTATAGGTAATTTAGATTGTAATTTAAAAATGATTTCTTTGTGATGAAATATTATAGCCGAATTTATACAATGTACTTATTTACCGATGTTCATTCGTAATTCAGAAAGAAACCATAGAAAGTGATTAAAAGATTACGAACACAAAATTTCCAAATTACGTTAATTATTCTAATAAGAAAAAAGAAACATCAAACATTAACGTAGAAATAACGATTACACAAATTACTAAATAATCGCTGCGGTAACGGTATTAAACACATAAAAATATACGAATCCCGCAACAACTATATTCTACAGCCAAGAAATCGTCCTTCATTCTATCTCGTTAACCCTAGCATGCAGCCACTAGTAGCAACGATATTCCATAAGTGCTAGTAGACGACGCGAATCCTCCACGACGTATCCACTCATCCTCGTCGCCGTTGACTGCCTCCTTCGTGACTGCACATCTCTCTCTCTCTCTCTCTCTCTCTCTATCTCTCTCTCGTACTCGCTCTCTCTCTCTCTCTCTCTTTCCTCTCTCTCTCTCTCTCGTCCTCTCTCTCTCTTGCTCCCTCCCCCTCTCTTTCCACTCTCTCGTTCTTCTCTCTCTCTCTCTCTCTCTCTCTCTCTCTCTCTCTCTCTCTCTCTCTCTCTCTCCTCTAGAATCGAATGAAACATCCTTGACTCTGCCACACGCGCATCGCAGCTGCTGCAGGCTTTTTCTTACCCGTCCTATCTACCTCCGCCCCCGCTCAAGTCATGTCGTCTGCTAAGGAATACTGTACCAGAGTACATTGTGCGAAGGCGGAACATCAGTGACACAGCTTCGGTGGATTGTAGGCGGAAGCTGGGCGTGGGTATGCGACGCGAAATTGAGCTGGTTGCGAGATCTTTCTCGAAGTAAAGCATACGTGGCACGGATGCGTATTTTGAATAGCACGAGGGAAGTACACACGCCTACGACTGCACGCACGAATAATTAAGGATTGTATGCAAACCAGTACGGACGTGCACAAACGTTCGGGTTGAGGTTATAATGGCAATATAACAGCAAGATATACGAGAATAAAATTTTAATTTTCCAAGAAAATATTAACTTGAGCATTAAGAGTCGTTGTTTTGGATTGTAAAATTAGGATGACATAACCGTGACTATACTACTGAAGTTAAGTTTAAATATTGGGAACACAAAAAGGATTCAAAAATTTACGATAAACAGAATAAATTTCTATAACAGCTACTTTGTTACTCCATAAATTTTAAACTGCATAGTCCCATAAGCCCACAATATCATAGTTATAAACTCCATTGTTCAATAATCTCAAACCCTATATCCTCGTGGAACTATGGAATTTTAGGATTGTATGGTTTGGAGTTGTAAGGTTATGATGTTTGAAATCTTACTATTTAGTTATTGAATGTTGCTCTCTTAAAGAGAAAGCATTGTTTTTTAGTGTTGCACTTTGCAATCGATAAGCTTAAGTTTATTAAGTTACGGGATTTAACAATGAAGAGTTATGGAGCTATGCGGTTATGGGATTTATTGTATTAAGCTACTAGATTTGAGGTTTTCATTTTGTCCTTATGCAGTTAATGTCTTATAGTTTAGGATTATGCAGTTAGCGATTTGTGTTTAGTGTTATGATATTTTGAGTTACGTGAATATGAGATCATTTAATATGTAACTCGGTGGGTGTAGAATTTTTTAACTTATCCTTATGTGGTTAGTGATTTGGAGTTTGGAGTAATGGAACTTTGGTTACAAGTGGTATTTAATATGGAACCATGAAGTTATTGAATTTTAGGGTTTATTTCCAGATGGAAATTTAATCTAGAACTATGTAGATCTATCTAGTTTGTCATGGTAATAATCGAGGGCCTCGATAAAACTAGATAATTTTCTACCAGGGTTATAATACGATTAGAGTTTTGTGCTTTAAATCTATGTGTTTAGTACTTTATGACTTGTGTTGATACGGTTAGTGATCTGTGGTTTGGAGGTATGGAGTTTTGAGTTACATTCAGATGGGGTTATATAATATAATGTAATGTGGTTATATATATATATATATATATATTGATACTCGTGTTTGTAAAATATTATAATATATATAGATAATATTTATATTCCTTCGATTATTATTCTGCCGACAAACTAAATTTCTTCTGGTAATACCCTGAATAAACATTCGAATTCTTTATGCACGCTAATACGTGCCATTGAAAAATACGCATAGAAACTAAATATTTTACGCTGACTCCTCGAAAACAAAAAATGAATGCCTACAGTTCGCGATATAGGCTTGGTCAAATTACATACGACCGTGCTTCACGCTCCTATGCACATTTCTCTCGATCAAAAGATGCGCAAAGAGAAAGAGGAAGGAAGCTAGTTCCATAGACTAGAAAAAGAAAGAAAAGGATACTATCGCTACCTTCCAGAATATATATATATATATATATATATATATATATATATCTTCGATGTACAAGGAATAGCCAGTAAGTGCTCTTCCGTGCACCACGGAAGAAGGAGCGAACTCTTGCCACGCGCACGGGGTCAGCCTCAGCCACGATGCCACATGACTATATACGAGGGATGTAAAATCGGCTTGGGCGCTCACAGCCTCTCTCCTCCATACATCTATGCCTCCTTTTTGGTCGTCGTTCCTTTTTCCCCGTCTTTCTTACTGCCGCTACTGCTGCTGCTCTCTTTGAGCGTCGACGGATGCAGGTCCTAAAAACGAGGAGATCGGGGTTTTGCGGGGATAAAGGAGAGCTAGACAAGGGTTGAGGAAAGGAAGGAGGACACAAGTGCTCTGGCTGATTGTACGCCGATTGTTTGGTCAGTCTTTCGTAAATCTTTGCGCTCCGCGCGCAAAAAGTGTTGGTCTTGGGTCGACGGAAGGAAGGAAAGAGTGAGGATCGAGTGTACCGAGGGAATTTGAGCTTCTCCGGGAACTGAGTAGCTCCGGCCGCGATTCGCGCTGAATGCTTAAAGGGATTTGCGATCCGGGTCATCGATTGTTGTTTTCTTTTAGTGCTGGATTCCTTTTTTTGTGGGAGTGGGATGCCGGAGGATGATCAATTAGAGCGAAATTTGAAAGGGTGCAAATAGGTATTCTTTTTTCTGAAAAGTAAAGATTTTAGAAAGTTAAATTTCATTTGGCAAAGCCTTGAGTAAAGTTGTTTCAGGAAAAAATAAATAGAACAATCAGTGTAATTGATATATGACGTGGAACGAGAAATTATTATACGTCCTTTAAACTTTTCAATCAATTATGTCTCCTAATTACTAACAGAATTTATATCCCAAGACCAACTGTTAAAAAGATTCATTCAAATGACGGATGAATACTTTAGAGCAACCGCAAAGTAATCCATCTTTAGTAGTTTATAAACATAGATAAAATTGAAATAGAGTAAATAGAATAAAAATCGATAGCCATGAACTATAATCCAAAATCAAATTTTCTTGAAGTTCTTTCTCTTCATTTTATCCACTCAGATGGGTGACAATATTACATTATTCCTAAATCTACATACTGAAGATACATTAACTTGAAGGAAGAATCTATATGAAAAGAATGTCATTTAAATTGAATTATTAAAAGTAGAAAATGTTGTCAAAAGACAACTTATAGAATTAAATGTATATTTAAGTGGATAATTTGAAATACTAGGACTTCAAGAAAATTTGATTTAGGTTTGTAATTTTAGCGATAAATTTTTATTCTATTCTTTTAAATAATTTACTCTATGAGGGACAAGTTCACATTTGATATTTTATTATATCATTGACAACGGAATATGAAATATGAATTCCTTTAATT
Source organism: Gastracanthus pulcherrimus (assembly GCA_949152435.1). Lineage (NCBI taxonomy): Eukaryota > Metazoa > Arthropoda > Insecta > Hymenoptera > Pteromalidae > Gastracanthus > Gastracanthus pulcherrimus. The sequence goes on along the minus strand of OX424575.1, from coordinate 153,185,281 downwards.
AATAAATTAAATGTTATCCTTTACTAAAAAGAAAAAGATCCATACATATCTTTCAACCTGGATGCCTTAATCCATACATATCTTTCCACTTGGATATCTTAAAATAAATAATCTATACATATTTAAAAATGAATAACTAAATAAATATGCCATCAATTTTGTATTTCAGAGCCGGTGACCGAGATCCTGGGTGGTCCGGATCTCTACATCGATCGCGGCAGTACGATCAACCTGACTTGCATCGTGCTGCACAGTCCGGAGCCTCCGGCATACATATTCTGGAATCATAACGACGCTGTAAGTAAACTCTTCTCCCCTCTCCCCTCCTTTTCAAACTTCATAAGCCATTAACGTCGAGGGCGGCGCGGCCGGCGCGGGGGAGAATATTCGGTTGACTTCGCGCTTAATACCCAATAGTTTGAAACAATTAAGCAATTTGGCGAAGTTTCTTGCCTTCTATATAACCTATAGAAGTTTCTTATCAGTTTGATTCCCTTGATTTTTCTCCAGAGGGAGTTTTGAACTTTATTAAATAATAGAGCTTATTGCTTAAAACGTTTATATTGTTTTGAACTATACGACGCACAGTGATTAATCAGTTAACTATAAGTATATTCCGTCATATCTATGAGATATAAATAAAATAATAAGTATGAGTAAACTAGTTTTAATATTTCAATATGTATAGTTTGTTTTAATGTAAATTATTAATCGTTACGGTTTTTCCAATATACTACATTTTCAAATTTATATTTCATCGATATAATATGTACATCAATGTATACATATATAATAGCTATGATATAAAATAATAACGAATCGAAGAATCTTTGAAGTTTTCTCTTACTGATAAAGAATCTAGATAATACAATGAGAAAAAAACTATCTAGATTGAGTTTAAAATCTGTTTTAAAATATTATAAATGAAACAAAATTTTGAAATACATAACTGAATAAAAGACTTAAAACTTTATTTTTCAAAACCTAAATTAATTATAATTCAAATCTATGCCTACTTCATTTAGAAATTAGAACGCGTATAAATATAAAACAATATTTTTTTACAAACAAGACCTCTTGTAATATTTAATCATCTGTTCCAAAGACATCGCTACTACAACAGCTAGCAGTAGATATCTCGAAACGTTTTCAAGAAAATGTAAAGTTTCTATTTAATCAAATTCTACTGAAATGTATAAAAAGAAGTTAGAAACATTTTACATTTACCTAATGTATGATTTATATAATTTTTAAATTTACATAAAAACTATACATTATGGAAAGAGCTACACTCGTTTAAATTAATATAATATAAGTACACAGATTTTGGAACATTTTCTTAAGTTTGGTGAATTTAAGTGACAATGAAATAGCAATTTTCACCTTCAATATAAAAGTAAAATTGTGTATTGAATATTACTAAACGTTCAAATAAATTTAATTTTTCGACGTTCACTTTCCTGCTATTAACTTTAAAAATTATCAATTTCCAAGCTAATAAAATTCGCTGAAACAACCAAGAACCTCCCACTAAGAAAGAACGCCAAAAAATACCTACCGCGTAATAAACCAGATAAAACGTTGCTGCAGTAGCGGCAGCAGCTCAGTTCTCACAATCAGCCTAATGCAGCGCTCGCTCGCGTCGCGGGCTTAGCTTGCTTTACGGTCGCAGATAGGGCGCGCGGCACGGCATACATATGCATGCACATATACGCGGGGGCTGCAAAAAGCATAAATCCGAACAAGTGCGTTTCGGGTTACTTAGAAGCGAAACGTGCCGGCGCGCGCTCGCGCGGCTCGACAAAAGAGCGAGAGCTACCCCACGTACGCCTCTTTTGTCGAGGGTGGGCCTGCAGCGCGCGACTCCCAAGCTGCCAAAGAACTCGCTGTAGGCAGCTTTCGGCATGCGGCGAAACTTAAAACAAGTGTGTAGTGGGTAGGCGCGGTGAATGGCGGTGAGCTCGCATATTTCGTGCTTTTTAAGAGAAGGTGACGTGGAAAGTTAGTTGGCATTTTTTTAGTTTGCTTTTATTTGAATTCGATATAAAATAAAACATTAGTCCAGTTTTGATTTTGAATTTTTAAAGTCTAAATATTTTGGTGAAATTATAGGCAATACTTTATTTTATACATTTTTTAATTTACTTAAAATTGTCTACTTGCGCATTCAAGTATATTGTTCTGACAGATATAGAGGGTAAATGGTGTAATCTCGTTTTTTCACTAAGGATTCAGAATATGGAGCGTAAAGTTGCATAATCCAAAGTTAGGAAAATCCTATAACTACCGTTGAATCGTCCTTAACATAGTCTGATGTAAATTTATGCTTTAAATTTGAAAATCTGTGTAAAATACAAAATCTAAAAGGACACGATATTTTTTTGTTAAGGTTAAATAGTTGTTAGAATTAGAATTCTCATTACTCTCTCAAGGACAGACTGATACTTACCGTCAAAACGTAACATACCTCATGAGTTATACTCGAATATAGTACTTAATACTGTTTAAATCAAAGTTTATGTGTGTGTGTGTTTAATCTGTGAAATTTAGGACAAAATGATAATCCCAAATCTACTCACGGCCTTCCAGATAATAATATAAAATTATTTGATTACTATTAACCTACTTTACTTTTTGCTATATCCTTTATTCCATCACATTACAATTGGCGCCCAACGTGGGACACGATCTCCATTATTATTCATAACTTTCGCTTTATTACAATTGATCTATAAGACAAAATTACTAACACAAATCTGCTAGTTGGATTCGAGATGCATTGTAATATAATAAAGTAGATAGTAAAAATTAAAAAAAATTAATAATAATCTAGCGGCTTTGTGTTAATAATTTTGTCTCATAAATCAATTGTTACCACATCTACACCCTGCTTCAAAGGATTTTTCCAAAAACCTTTTAAATGCTGTCACTATAAACTTCCACGTCGTTCTACGAGACAAAAATTGAGATGTGTTTATTTTAATTGTGCTAAATTTTGATATGTACACACATTTAACATCACCAAAATTTAAGAAAGTCTTGAAATAATCCATGGCAATTGATTATTATATGCCACGTTCACTTTTACTCCCCATAAATTTAAAAATCGCTCTGCACCATCGCCACCACTAACAATGCACACCTCACTTCCAACCTCTCGTAACTCCTCGAAAACCGGCTTCAAAAAAAAGCCCTCGCAGCGTATACACCTCATATACCCACCTACCACGCGCAGCGCCTCGCACGTCATACACGCCGCTAATCTACTATACCATATACCTACCTTCCTACCCACCGACAAAAACCGCGCGCTTTCATGTCCGCTGTCGCGCACGAACACTGCGAGGACGCACGTGAGCTCCCTGCGCGATCCTCCGGGACGATTTTTCTTGCCCTGGGGCGGTCTGGTGTGTGTGTATGTAGTCAGGCCAAAGATGGTGGTCTTTGTACGGGCGATTTCGCGCTCGCTGCGTGTACACGTTACGCGGACGACGCGCGCCGGGGCAATGCTAAGAAGCTGCCCACGGCGTGTGGCGAGACGGGGAAAAAGGTGTAAAGAGGGAGAAGAATGGCGAAGGGGTATTGTTTGGGTATGTGGTGGATTATTGACAGTGAATTATTCAGAGTTGTGGAGATAACGTCGTAAAGTATTTTGGATTTTTTGTGACTTTTTTATGAGTTTTATAAAATATACTACTTCATCGGATTATCAAATTATAAATAGAGATATGAATTTATATTTTTTAAACACAAGAAAAGGATTTAAAAGCAATCCTTTTTCTAATTGCATATATTTTTCGAATGTGAGAAATAAAATAAAATATCATAAAGTGCAGAAAAGAACTATTTATGAAATTTATAAAAGAGGATGGAGTAAAACACTACATCGCAAGACTACGACAACTCTCCCCATTAGACTAGTACATTTGAAATATCCCGAAAAAGACTAATTTTTTCACGAGCCAAAAATAAGCACAAAAACTAGCACTTTTCAGATCCTCCGACAAAAGCTAACACTTTTTTGAAAATTCTAAAAAAGCTTTAAGTTTTCGTAAGAGGATCTAAAAAGAACTAGTATTCATTAGTGGTTTCTTAAAATAACTAGTCTTATTTTAGATGTCTGTAATATACTAGTCTTTGTTCGGAGCATCGATGATAATTCAAAGAATTTGTAACCTGTTTCATCCATAAATTTAATAATCAAATTCAAGTAGAATCAGTTCAACTCATAAAAAAATTTGTTTCGCAGTCCATTTTAAAAAATTGATAATTTTAAACTGCTAGTCTTATTCTGGTGGTGCGATATTACATTAGATATTCTATTGAAAAATTCCAAATCGACTTGTGAACATCTTATACAATATTTTAAAAATCTTTTTAACTCCTTTCCTCGTATTTAGAAACTCGGAGGTATTATAAAATCCTGTAACTCCGTGAATATCTGTTTCTTAGTAAAGATAGCAAAAAAACTTGACATTCTTTAACGCATAGAGGTGAATTCTCTCACGCACAGACCTCATTAATCAATGTTCTTGAAACCCTCATCATAATAATTGTCGGAACATTAAGTAAGGTTTTCGCTTAATAATTAACCCGTTAACTGCATTTGTCCACTATATTCTCCAAACAGCTTTTAAAAAAATATTCTAATACGTTTCTAAGACAGCATGAAAAAAATCTGAAAATGTTAAGTAAAATATCAGAGTCGCAAAGAAACAATTTTCTCCCTGAAATAAATTTAAACCAAAATCTTCACAACTTCACAAATTAGATAATTCAATTTGTATTCAAATAAATTTAACAATATTCAATGATCATCTGATTCTATGTACGAACTACTAAGCATACAATTCGGCCGCAAAATCTCATAAAATTGAAATGAAGTGGCTGGCGAGTGGTTGTGTACCGCCACAACTGCGATGGTCAAAGATTCTTGTCTGATTTATATACTTGTTCTGAGCGTTCATGAAAAATTACGCTTTTTTCGTCGGTGACGCGACGCTAGCGGCAACGACTATGACTATGGCCTGACATGTTTCCAGGCTGTTTTGCCAGTGCGCAGTTGTCCGATAGGCGCCGGCTTAATGCTCCCTTTTTATCGGTTATTGTTGCTTTATGGACTCGCGATGCGGGGTTTATATTATGAATTGTGTTCGTGTTTTTAGGCGGTGAATTTTTTTTTCTCCTGCCGAGTGAGAGCACGCGGTGCTACTCGACTATGTATACCCTCGAATATTAACGACGAGCACGCACACGAAACTTTGGCAAAACGATGGCAATAGCTTTAATCGTTATTATACCCTACGCGTAGTAGATTTAATAGTTTATTCGAGAATTATTCAAATATAAAGGGTTTATCCCATAGTTTGCTTAATTTTTCATTAAAAGTAAGTTTGGACTAATCACGTTTAATTTGCCACAATTATTCACGCACACTTTCTATATATATATATATATATATATATATATATATATATATATATATATATATATATATATATATATAGAATCAATACTAATTTATCTTGGATCCACTCGAGTGAAAAAGTGACCATGTTGATCATATCAATTATTTTATTCATTAGTATACAGCTCCTTTTTAGTAACTTTTGTAAAACTGCATAGTTCTTTATTTAAAAATCATTGCATTAAGAGCCTAATCCCACTGCTATTTCTGATCGAGATTTGATCTTCACATTCATTTTATAACAAAATATCTTGTATCAAAATACAATAATTTTATCGTTGTATATGGTATTTTAATGTAGTAACATTTTCAACATTGTTACTTTGTACCATTGAAGATATTGTAACATTGTAGACATAGTTCGTTGTTACTTTGTACTATTATCGATATTGTAACATTGTAGACATTGCAACATGCTAATATTGTAACGTTGTAGGTATTGTAACATTGTAATATAGCAATATAGTAACATTGTACACAATGTAGGCGTTGTAATATATTATAACATTATAACATGACAATATTATAGACGTTATAGGTATTGCAACATTATAACGCAAAAAACGGAAATTTCCGATATGAGAAAAATAAAACACAAATTCAGTAATGTCCACCCTCGTGTCCCCCTTTAATATTAGTATATTAAACTACTAGTAAATAGATTCAAGTACTGCAACGCTGTGACGTGTTTACGCTACGACGGTTAAAACAATATTGATTTGAATTTATTATCAACAGTCAAAGCTGCTTCGTAAAATTTTTTATTTCTTTATTTTAAGTCAAAACTACGATTAGTAGTCGAAATTCGAATACATTCTAATCTATATTTAATTTATTAGAATTCTAATAACATGCTAGGTACATGAGCATTTATTGCATATTATTATGTTCCTGAATATCTCTATTATGAAATAAAAATAATTCCGTAAAAATAACATTGTAAATTAGACACAATGTAGGTATTGTACCAATATAATGTTGTAACAATGTAGACATTGTATCATTATCACATGGTAGATATTATAGGCATTATAACATTATAATATTGCAACAATATAGACATTATAACATTGTAACATTGTGAATATTGTATGCATTGTAAGATTGTAACAACAATTTAAAAATCCACGCCAAGCGCAATCTATTCACAACTCACCTCAATTAAACATAAATCCTTGCAACATACCCCGCGAGACTAAAAATCAAAGCTGCACTTTCAAGAATGCTCCGTATGAGTCCAGCGCCTACACCGAGGCACATTACAACTCCGCTCTGCGGCCCAGCGCGTTAATTTCGCGATAATTGGGCTAAGCCCGCGCGTATACATCGCTATCTCTAGCGCTAATATATTTTGATAATACGTCCCTCGCGGTAGAGTGTCGCGCGCGGACCGAAATTGTTAATAATACTCGCCGGGTTTCATTAGCCGCATTAAGCACGTGACCGCGAGCAGCAACTCCGGCCGGGGAGGGGATTCCCCGCGGAGGATCGAGTCTCGCGCCACCGCCGCCATCGCCACGACGCGCGAGTAGTAGATTCCGGACTTCTCTTGAGAGTGCAGTATTTACCGAGATTTCAGGTGATATTTGAATTTTGAGATGAAGTTGATATATATTGTTAATTTGCAAAAGTTATGTTTGAACAATAGTCATTTATAAATTAAATTTTAACGCAGTATAATCAATAATAGATTTCGCGATTATGTATACAATTTGGACACGATTGAGGCTATTCATCATTAAAGAAAACCCCTGTCTGTCCGGAACAATTCTTATCATTATATGAATAAGAAAATTACTTATATTTTTAGCTACGGTTTAAACATTAACTATATTAACTATATATTAACTATAGTTAAAAAATAAAATACTCTTTTTATCCCTATGATGATAACAATTGTTCCAGACGGACAGTATTGTTTTTGTGTGAAAATTGTATAAGTAATTGTGAAAACTATTATCCATTAGAACGCGTATAAATTTTCTAACGTTAATGTTTATTTTTCTATTGGTAATAAATAGATTAAAGCATTGCGAAGCAGCTTTAGCTGATGATAATAATTGCAAATCAGTCCCTTATATCACCTAATGTCCAATATAGTAGATAGTCGCTATAATTTAGCATAAAAACTGCTTTCTTCTGAATGTGTGAAAGCATTATAATTATGGTGTGGCATTAGCATTATGGCGTGCTGCCTTCTTCTGTAGCAGTAATAACGACGAGTACTCGAGTTTGCTTTTATGTGCTTCACTCACTCAATGTATATTTATATCCTTATGTTTTTCCAATATTTTTACACCTAAACGGACTTATTACCCCTTTAAAACCGTATTGATCACTGGTAATTCAACACTTTAATCTTATTCTATGCAAGAGTCAGAAGCAGTCCGTATAGACCGATTTGAAAAATTTATTTTCTTCATTAATGAATATTTTATCTAATAAAACTAGAAACGAAAATAGCAAGATTTTAAATAATTGTCTCGATTTTAAAAGGTTATTAAATATTTTAAAAGGTTATTAATTTGTCGAAACTTAAAAATGTATTTCGTAATATAGACAAAAAATTACTCAATCAGCTAAATAAACAAAATCAAATCAAGCCAAAATTTATTGCTCGTTAACTATATAGTTAATAAAGACGCCAATCTCTAAAGCGTATATTTATTATAACTATCTAAAATTTCAGCCTAAGCAATATTTTATGAAATCGCGAACCGTCGCGTATCCAATATTCTCCTTCGTCGTTATCAGTATAAATACTCATGCGTGGGCACACAAATACACATGCACACGCACACGCAGGAACACACACATACACACTCACCGACACACCTCCGAGGGCATATCAGTACAGCGCGTTGGCAGCTACAGTAGCTTTACTGCGATTTTAATGCATCGTACCAGTTATACTACTCCGGCATTAAAATAAGCATGCATATCTTGCTCGCTCCAAGTCCTTAGTGTATATAGGTACATACACACGTATGTATACGCAAGTCGTTCCTCGCCCATGTATACCAACATGTTGGGAAGGAGCGCAAAAGGAATCGCGCGTGTCCCGAGCTTCGATTTAACAAGATACACACATATACGCATATACATAATATATACGTAGATACACACGTGTGCGAACGTGGCCTGAAAAGCTCCGGAGTAGTTGAATTTATTATAAAAGCAGGCGATATCAAAACTTCATCTTTCTTCGCTGCGTTCGTTTTTCTATTTCGACGCTGCGCGCGTCTTTCAAAGGACACGGCCATACGGTCGCTGTACGGGAAAAGCGTTTGAATGCGGCTGCGGGAAGGAAAACAAATTTTTAATGCTCCCCCGGTCCGGAGGAGATAAAACACGCGCCGCGGCGCTCGTGCACTCGCACTGATCGCTGCCTGGGATGGAGAGTCAATATGAGAGGGAGAGAGGGATGAGGTATCGCGCGCGGTAGGGTCGACGAGCGAGGTTCGGGGGAAATTTTTTCTCTTTTTTTTTAAGGGAAGATGGAACGTTGGTTTTTTTTTCTGTCGGGAGGAAGGTGGAATCGGAAAAGGGTAATGGGTTCGGTTGGAAGGTAGTTTATTCGTGATGCGAGGTTAAACGATATTACGGAAAATACTTTATATGTGCTACGTTATTTTTTCTAGTTTTATTATAAGTTTGTTATTTCTTTTATTGTGATTCATTGTTTTATCGTAGTTTGATCGGTGATTTATTATATCTGATAAAACTTGATTAATCGAGTAACAACGTAGAGAACCTAATTATCAATATTCGTCAGACAGACGACTTGTTTTACTTAATTTACTGAGACTGATTTATCGTTTTATCTGTAACTTTCATTCCAGATTGTAACGCTCCAGATTGAAAAGACCAACAAAGTATTTTCATATTACTTCAAAAAAATATTGCGATCAAAAATTAAATCTTTTATAAAAATGATTACTTCAATAAATCTTTGTTGTATATCGTTTTTAAATAACAACTCAAGTTGAAAGATATGATTTCTAAAGAAATATTTATTTAAATATATTCTTTTTTCTACGTGTATCTGCCAACAATACATTCAGACAAGCAGGAGATGAATGCTTACACTGTCTGTCTCCTCGATTTCAAACTTTATAAAGAAAAAAGAAAAATCAACAACATCCGTAAAAGCAATCAACGCAAAACAACCAAAACCAACATCCACTACGATAAAACCCCTCCAAGAGTTCAGCCAAACGCATTTTGCAATCCCATTTCTCCCAAAGCCAACAAAGCTTGCAGCCCGACAATCCCCTGCAAAAGAGAAATTTTTAATCTCAGTCCGACGTGCATAAAGCACGTCGTATAGTCCTCCGACCCAATAAGAGGAGCTACATACGCACGCGGTCCGCGCGACAGATAAGCTCTCCCTCCAGAAGGCAGCAAAGGAGAAAAAAGCACCGTCTGCCACTAGCAACAAAGAGAAAGCTCTCGTGCGCGCGCGATGTCGGCTCAAGATAAGACGACGACGACGTCGGTGGCCACCAAACAAAGTGAGTCCATGCGCGATACGTCTACCACCTACGGTCAATCCTCCTGTAGTCTTCAGAGTTCGCTTCGTATGTGCATAGTGCCCTTCCTCGCGCGAGTATAGATGATTTATGCATCGTGTGGAAGGACTAGGAAAGCATGTGTAGCTTGTTTTGTATATGGTGGAGTATTATAAATAGGTCGATGCACGCGGGCTTCTTTCGATAAGGATATAAGCTATGTTTTCTTGGAGGGAGGAGGAGTCGCCTGATTTTGGAAGTGTGTGCGTGAGAGAGAAAGAGAGACAGAAATTAGCGATGGAAAAGTTTAAGTTTACGGGAGTAAAAGTTTCAAAGCGTCACGTATGACCTTTAAATCGGGAATTTTTATTGGTGGATATAAAGGGGTGGGGTGTTACGTGCAGGTGGTAAGGATGAAGTTTAATATATTTGGTTTCTTCTGATTGAATACAGCTTTTAGATAATCGATTACTTATTTTTTTTTTAGAAATACCTTGCATGAAAGGAATTTGGCATTTTGCATACATTTTTTATTAGATCATTAACATGGTTCATTATAAGCTTCTTGAATATTGCATATTACTGAAAAATTGTTGGAGATAAATCAGTCCCTCATTGTTAATATATAACGTCATGATAGGTCTTTAACGCTTAATAATTCTCATAAATTACATCTTTTTAAAACATAAAATAGAATCAAGATGAAAATAGGAGGATACTATTAAATTAGATTCAAAAGAAGTACAGTACCAAAATCTCTATAAAAAATGAATTATCATTACTCCAATAACCAACCAACAAAAATGGAACCAGATTAACAGCAATTTAATTCCAAACTGCTTCCGTATATGCCGTTTGCTGTAAATTTGTTGTAAATTTGCTATAAATTTGTACTATTTGATTATTAAAGAAAATAAAGAAAAATAACATTTCTGTGTTCATAAGATGATGAACTTTCAAATTCCAGGTACTAGTTATATACAATTTATTAAAATATAAAAAATATAATTGCATATTATTCACTAATTGTAGGTATTAAATAACAAAATATATTTATAGAAAATATCAAACTAAAGTTGATTATACCGTAAAGAAATATGTATTGACATACACGTATTTCTCTTATATCTTTTAGTGATTGCCATTAAGGTATTATTAAATTTAAAAATATCATTTTTTTAAGTTAATAAAATTTATATAATCAATTTACTAACAAGGATAGTGTCAGACCTTCGGGTCACGCTTTTTGATTAAACTTTGAAGATCGTTCTCTGGTACCTTAAAATGAAGCCCTGCAGTGCTCGTAGTTTTATCGAAAACTATATTTAAAGTTTCAGCAAAATTCATTTCCCGAAGGTCTGACACTATCCTTGTAGGTATAAAAGTCTATTCATATGGCTAATCATTTAAGAGATAACAGAATGTATATGTTTATTAAAAGTAAATTTTTCAAGGCTTTAAAAAGTATTTTACATTAGGCTATCATCAAGAAAATAATTAATCGGTACAACAGACAAAAATTACTAAAACGCTCCTTCACACGCGCAGTCGGAAGCATCTCGCTGCAGAAGTATATTTTCTTCGACAATAAAGCGCCGAAAAACAAGATAATCAAGCATCGCGCACAACCGTTGCCGTATAGTTTCAGCTTCCGAGAAAACGTATCTTAGACGGCGAACAAATACAGACGAACATGCATACACATTCATACATACACACGCCCATGCATATGGATACACGCACATGCATTCATACACATGCACATGTGTACATACAGACGCACACAAACACATAAACATACCATGCTGCCGCCGGTATATGGTAGCAATCTCGCATTGGCGAATCAATAAACGAAGGCTCCGACGTATCGCCTTCATTTTGCTTCGTTTTTCGTCCCTCGTTCCGCGGTAAATATTGAGAAAGCACTTTCAAGTTATTGCTCCGATTCTTGTTTAGCATCGACTGCTGCCGTCGTCATCGTCGTCGTCGTTGTCGTCGTTGACTTCGCGGATTTTCGAAGGTAGAGAAAGAGGCAGAGAGAGAGAGAGAGAGAGAGAGAGAGAGAGAAAATCTTTAAACTCGGCGGGATTTTCGGGAGAAGCCGAGCTCTCTTCGCCTTTTATATGAAATCCCCAAGATGTTGCGCGCCCGGGCGCGTATATATACATCGCTTGTCTTATTTCGCTAAGTTTATTGAAAATCACATGAGATATAACTCCATTTTCTAGAAATACGCTGACTCTTATATTTTGTATTTGAGACTCTTCAAATATCGAAAAATAGTTAAACCGATGTTCGCCAAATGTCAATAATAACTCTGTTCTTAGCGTAATTGGATTAGGTGCTGTAAATGTGAATTTCACTCGAGTTAAAAACCCTTTAAAAAAGATTTATCTTCAATAGAACCTATTTACGTTATCGAACTTTTCAAGATAATTTTCGGCAAATACATTTTCGTTCTTTCCATTTCAAGATTACATTGTATTTGTATTGATGTAATGCTTTTGTATTGGATGAAGTATTTTAAATATTCAGTTTCACTTGAGCTTAAACCCTTCAGTATAGATTTATCTCCGATAGAAACAGTGTAACTTATCGAAATTGTAAACATAGTTTTTCGTAACTAAATATTCATTATTTCTATTTATTTATGATAATAGAAAGAACAAATATTATATCTTAATTTTTACTACTACTAATAATGTGAAAGTACTGAAAAATAAATTTTACCCCTAAAGACATAGTTTATTGAAAAGAAAAAATAGAAAAAAAATTGTTCAGCCAAAAATGTATTTCTAAAAATACCTCAAAATAATCCTTTTTTCTCCACAGTAAGCTACAAAGTTTACTAACAAGTACCGCGTATTCCAGTAACTTTTCCATCATCTCTAACGATATTCAAAAGCGAATAAAACGAGTTTCCGGTCTGCCGGCAAATCGTTCACAATCGAGCGCTCCTCGCGCGCCAAACCGACCATAAATAATTCATTTACCCCACCACCGTCGCCACCGCTAACGAGGGCAAAACAAAGGCCTAATTCATCAAAGACCAACCGTTAATTCTTGCGTGACGTAATCAAAACCCCCTCGCGCGACCGTCCTCCTTCCCCTCCACCCTCGACTTCTCCTTTTTTCCCTCCCGTTCAAAACATCCACGACGCCTCTCAACTTACGAGCAAAACCCCCCGCCGCTAACGAAATCGCGAGCGAGTCGCAAGGAATGCGCAATGAGCGCGGCGTGTGATTAACCGTCTTTTTAATCGAAACAATTTCGCGTCGCCCCTTACTCATGAGCCCGCGAGTCCGCCAGCAAAACTGGAAGTCAGCCAAGTGAGGCCACGTGAGTCGCGCCCGTCGAGCGAGCAACTGGGCGAGCGCGCGCGCGCGCTGCACTCCGACAAATTGGCCCGAGCGGAACAAGAAGTTGCGCTCACGCGGCAGACGACTGGTGTGCTGGCTCCGAGATATAGGTAGCTTATATATAGTTGGATGGTCGTGGGGTCTCCTTGAATTCGAGGAGGGTAGTTGGAATTGCGTTGCATAAGGAAGTCATTTTTCGAGGGGTTGGGGAAGTTGTAAGCATTTTTGGTAATATGCTTGGTATTAAAATAAGGAAGATTTAAGAATGATTTAATAAAGTCAACTTTATTCCCGTGTTGCATATAGAACTTTATTTCCGACGTAACTATGGCCATTTTATTGACTTTTATTGCAAATTTATATTAATATTAATATAAATATAAAATTTAAAAAAGAGATAAAGCCAGAGAAACTGAGAGTTTACTTTCTTATAAGGTACATTTGTGGGAATAAAGTAAATTTTCTGGAATAAAGAGTCATTTTCGACCCGCTTTTCAGGTCAATAAGGTGGCTATTATAGTTAATACATTAATAAAATCATTTATCTTGATCACGGAAGAGTTTCAGAGCTAGTTGAAACGTTTTAGCATTAAAGACTGTTAAAGATGTTAAAATTTAATCAAGATCCTTCACTTTCCATTAGACTTCAAATAAGCTTTATAAATAATTTTTTAATAAAGTTTAAATCTTTTCAACGTGTATAAGGATATAAGTGTAAAATAAGATCTTCATTACTATTTGCCTCATATTTAAGATAGTCAAAGATTTTTAAAAAGTTTGATAGTTAATTGAATTGAAATCTTAAAAATACATTAAGATTTTTGTTTTATATTAGTTAAAATTAAATAAAGACCTTATAAAAACATATTAAAAAGATCTTAACTGTTTAAAAAATTATTGACAAAGTATATGTGAAATATTTGTAAAATATTTTAATAAAATTTTAGCAGTCTTTATTATTAGAACATCTAAACTCTACATCACAAAGTATCCCTTTTGGGAGACAAAAGGTTTTAATATCATTTAAAAATCTTTTTTATTGTCACGTTTTTCCTGATGTTCAGAAACTAAATTTTTGTATGTTAATTTTATACTTTTTATGTTTTGCTTTGATTTTTAAAAATTCATTCTAGACTTTTCATGTATACATTTTATAAATATTCGCAGAAATACTGAAAACACGGTTATTTAAATTAGTTAAATATTTGCAAAAGTACTTATAACACGGTGTTTACATTAGTTAAATATTCGTCAAATAAATAAACAAAAATATAGTAATAATACTTATTAATTTTATTTTTGTTTTTAAATTTATATTTTTTCAATAAAATTCTACATAAAGAGAAATTTTATAAATTTTTATTAATTTGATGAACGCGTTAAATATTTATTAACATTGAAACAAAACAGTAATGTCTCTAAAATTGTTGTATTTTGCAGTATATTGTTGCTTTTAAAAACTCACGATAAATCGCAGGATAGAACGAATAATAGATTAGAACCTCAATATTAAGTGTATCTAAATATCCAAAATTCTTAAGGGACTAAACATTTTTTACTTAAAACAAACTATATCATATTTCCAGGAAAATTAACACTTCTTAAGTATACTATAATAAAATTCTGTATGCATAATAACAGATTTAAACCACCATATTAAATGTAAAACACCCATAAATTTCAAATAAGCAATCAAGTATTAAAGTGTTTACAAACTATAATAGCAGGGTTTAACTTTTGGGGTAAAATATACCCGTTAATAACTTTTTTTCCGTGTAAGTTGGGATTATGAACCTTTTTCTATCAAAAAATGATACAATCTAGGTTAATTTAAGACCTGCTTAACTTATTTTTATCGAATTGACTTAAATTTCTCCATCCAAATGATCCCGCTCATTTCTAGAACAACTCTAAATAATAACAATATTATATGCTCAGACAACTGCAAATGTTCCAACCAGATAAAACTTAAAACTGAATAAATATTAAAACTGATAAAAATTAACTTATTTTTTGTATAAACTTCTACACACTTCCTGTTTTCATACATAATATAATTATTTATGATTAGTTACCAAAGAGAAAACTGTGTAAAAATTACAACTTTGGTTTTTAATATTTTAATTAATTTTTACGTTTTTGAGATTTCTACTGACTAATTTTAAAAAATTCTGTAAATTATTAACTACTCCACAGAAAAGTTTCTTCTTTAAGTATATCTTTCAAACAGTTATTAAATGCGTCCACTACTTCGAGTGCCGTTTCTAATTCCGCGAACAAAAATGTATACCTCAGTCCCCCTCCCCCCGTGCATATGCCACATATAAATCCAGCAAATAGCATCAAACTTAAAAATACCCATTTCATCACAGCCGCGCACAAAGTAACCGATTAATCAGAAAATCAATGCGTTCGCCCGAGAAGAGGAAAAAGAGCGACGCACTCCGCTCGATTTGCATGGCGCAAAAAGGCGCCTCGCACGACCGAACAAACGGACCGACCGCGGCCGGAAAAGTTTGCGCGCACTCGGGGGTGGCGCTTTTTAGAAATGAATTTAGCAAGCCAAATCAGCACGCGCTCGCTGCTCTCGCTGTGCAGCTGAATGGGCGTGAAAAGGAGGGAAGAGAGAGAGAGCGGGAACTAACACTGAGAAAGATTGGCAGGGGGAATGGGAAATAAGGTGAATATCGAGAACGACGAGGAGGAGCAAAACTGCCCGTTGATTCGAAATTAATTGGATTGTGCTTTTAAATAAAAGAGAGATAGATATCGACTTCTGCGCTTGATTTGTTGATTCTATTATCCGATAGAAATGAATAGTTGAGATTAGCGTCTAATACTGTCTTTCTTCATTTCACTCTAATTCTGAAATTACTCGAAATGAAAGTAGTTCGCTAGAAATTCACAATCCAAATATACGTAATTCTGCATCTGACAAATTTGAGTGAATGTACCTGGCAACTAAATATAATTACAAAATAAATTAGATGAACTTTGACAGTAGTTTTTAAGAAAATTAACTCATTAGTCGCCCTTTTTTCAGCAACGAATTTTTTACATATCGACGATTGATTGGAAGAAGAGGCTATTTCTGAAAAAGCTTGAAGACGAGTAGAGACTAACTCAGTTTTCGCTTTAAAAACGGGCTAACTCGGTTTTTGCTTGAAGAATGAGCTAACTCAGAATTAACCCAAAGAAGGGCTATTTAAACTAATTATTTCTCGGGATTAATTTGGTAATAGGCAATGATATAAATAAGAAATTATGTGTTATGTAAAAAATAATTAGTTTAAATCGGCCTTCTTTGAGCGAATTCTGAATTAGCCCATTTTTCAAACGCAAGCCGAGTTAGCCCGTTTTACAAACAAAAAGTGAGTTAGTGTTTTCTGACATAGCCTCTTCTTCCACTCAACCGTCGATATACAATTATTCATGTGCAAGTTTTTAATAAACATAAATCTTCTCATAAATGAAAACCCGCATTTTTCTTATTTATATATATTCATTTAGATAAGAAATCGGTAAGACCGAAAATATATCTCATTATAAAATCTGTGTAAGAGACTTGTTTTCATGCATTTTTATCATGTAGACTTTAATTAAGGGGTTAAAACACTGTAATAGAATGTGAAATAGTAATATAACTTCTTTTGTAGGGAATTTCTTTAGTAAATAATTTAGGGAATAGTATAGCTGTTTGATGCTGCATATTATATATGTATTTAATTTAAGTATATTAAGAAATTCTTTTCATATTTTTTTATTTCAAAATGACTTCATGAAACCATCTAACTATAAGTACGTTTTAGAAAAGTTCCTTCATGCCTTTAAAATTTTGCGCAACATATTTTTATAAAAACAATAACTTGATACTCCTTAATATCCATATAACACAGATCAACAAATAAATTCTTCATTTATTTAATTATTTTCCCACAATAAAACATGAAAGTGAAACATTTGTTTTAAGTATCTATAATAGTTTGACTCTTTAGAGTTATTGGTATAACGTACCGATTATTATATTTCTTGACTTGTGGTTTTTAATTTGTGAAAACTTCTGCAAACTTCCCAATTTTAATAAACTCAACCAAATAATGAATCTAAAACGTATAACGGACTTTCTATTCACAGTGCACATAAACTCACACCCTATCCCTAAGAAACATAAATCCATCGCAAAAATAATTCTTACGCACTCCGCTAATCGGCTCTTCAACAGCACACCGCCAAAGAAGCCCCCGCTCTTTCGCATTCAACACCCATAAAAGAACTCCGAGCCGACGAGAGCTGGAGCTGCGCGAGTAATAAGAGACGCCGGGTAAACAGAAAAGCCAAGCTATGCAAAAGCAGACTATACGAGGAAGAAGCGGAATCCCGCAAGGCGGAGCAGCGCCCACGAGAAAATAGCGAATAAGCCCCGACTCGCGCACTGAAAGATAGAAAAGACAGGAGCGCGCACGCGGTACTCGCGATACTCGCGGCGCTCGCGAGAATACAATGAGATGGAGATGGAGATGGAGAAGTGGAGCCGGGGCTACTACCGCCCGATAAGACGCGGGAAAAAGGAGCTGAAGCTAAAGCGAAACAGGAACAGAAGAAGAGAGAGCGAGAGTATAGATCCGACGACGTATCCACCGCTCGTTTTTGGAATAGAGTATAGAGAAGTAGGGGGGTTAAGTCGTAGACTCGTTGTAGTACGGTCTTCCGCGTCTTCTTCGCTCCGCGCGCTGCATTTAGAGGCTCGCCGCGAGAAAGTTTTCTGTGTGAATACGCTATCGCGGAGGACGACGATGCGTTCAGATGCACTGTTATAGGGAAAATAGGCGATGCTAATTCGAGGCGCGCGAGACGTGGGCATGCAAGTGAATGGGTTGATTCTTATTTCGCATGGAGGTGGCAATATGGGTTATCAGTTCGGTACGGCTTTGCTTTGTTCTGACGTGGTTTTCGCTGCGTTTCTTTTCTCGTGAGATGGAAACTTTTAGCTATAGGCTGTATTCGGGTAAGGAAATCGTACTGGGAGTTTATATCGTTGCATGGCTATAGTCTTGATGAAAGAATGCGAGTTTGGAGATTTAAACAGTAAAAAATATATTTATGAATTATAATAAAAAAATGAATATTTTATTGTAAAAATGAAACACGTTGAAACTAACAGTGTGCAATTATTGAATTATTGAATTGCTTAAATTGTTCTTTTTTAATAGGTTTTAGTGAATGCCCACAATTGATTATTAAAAGCTTTATTAAACTCCTGCCAAATCTGTCATCAAATGGTTTCTAATCATCGAATAAAATATAAGCAATAATAATTGAGCGGTTGGGTGGTAAAACGGTATCAATCGTGTTATACTGTTTTGTGGACAATTCATAAAATAAATCAGGATACTAATATACACATCATATAATAAAAATATTATAATATAATAATATTAGTACTCTTTGTAAATATACTTTTTGTGCTAAATAATTATTTGCACACAGTTGATATATACAGGACAATGTAATTTAAGAATTTAATTTTTCTCTTTTTTTTCAAAACGTCATTTTTCAAATTTATAACGTTATTTAAAATTTTCAACCATGTTCTCAATTTATTTTGAATTTAATTTCGTATAATCATTAAACAACAACGGTGCAACAACTTTCAGAAAGTACTCAAATGACTCTAATGAATTTTTCTAACGCTGCGATGACGATAAACGTTGAATTGAAATATTTTTGCAAATTCCCTGCGTCAATTAAGCTCGGCGCGCACAATCCCACTAAAAGCTCCGGCTTAAAAAAAATTTACGGCACGAGTTTTAAACTTACCTACAAAGGAAAGAAGCAAAAAAAGATCAGCCGGGGAAAAACGCAGATCTTTTTCTGTGTCAAAAGGTCGCCCCAGCAATTAAAAAATCCGCATCATTCTCGTTATATAAAGTGACCCGAATCATAACAACGAAAAAAAAACACAATCTCCCCGCAACCTCCGCGCACAATAACTCGCGCGCGTCCCCGAACGCCGTTTTCCCGATTTTCTCGCTTATTTTAATTACATCAGCCGGCAATTCTTTTCGCCACGGCGAAACAAATCCGAAACTCCGCAGCAGTCCCCTTCAAAATTAAATTCTCTCGGCGTTTCACGCGCGTATGTACACGAATCTCTCTCTCTCTCTCTCTCTAAAAAAAATCCCGGCTCACTCGTGCAAGCGAAGTGCGCACGTTGATTATCTATTTACGAAATGACCCCGATTCCCGGCTTTTTTCGCTGAGGGGTTACTGCACCTTCCTCGCGCACATGTCGACGACGAAGTTGGCCGAGCTTTTTTATGCGCCTCTTGCTCTTGTTGCGACCTTAAGTGTCCTCGGCCGACGAATGTTTTGCTTGAGTGCAGGCGCAGGGTAAACACGTCGGAGCAAAGTAGCTAAGTATGGTGAGAAAAAAGAAAACGTTTTTTAATAGTAGACAGAAAGACGGATACTTGAAAGAAATAAAAAGAAAAAAAAAATTACTCGTATTGTTTCTCTTTGTACATTTGAGACATACTTAATTTTCTATAAAATAGTATCATATTTATAATATCAATTGTTGTAATCAAAGTTAAAATTGTCAAAGGAATATTAAATTGTAATATTAATATGACAATTATCACTATATAAATATATGGATTTTTATACAAGATTGACTATATTCTCAATGTATAAATCGAAACAATAAATGTTGCTATATAATTTGTAATTTTTACTACATAACTTTTTACTGCATAATGGTATATTTTTATTTTATCCAATCTGTCTAAGAAAATTTGCGATTGCAACATTTATTTAGAACGACACATTCTGAATTTTCATCAAACATACATTTTTTCAAAGCAATATCAAAATATAAAAAATGAAGAAATATCAATAAATAGCATTTTAAACATTATATGCGCAAAAATATTGAAAACATGAATTTTTAATCAAGTGTCAAGTAATTTATATTATATAAATTAGATGTAAATACAACTGTGCAGTTTTTGAAAATTGTTAAATGAAAAGTTTTAAAAGATAGAATATAAATAAATGCGGTAGCACAGAGGAGGAGAAAAAGAATGTATTGGAGAGAAAGAAGGATGTTAAGAAAGCTGTGTTATTTTCTTTTCTTCCGTGACATGTCGTTGTCTGTTTCTCCAACTTATGTTTTCTTTGTATTCCCTCCAACATCTCCACGTCTGCTACCTTTCTCTCTGTTTCTCTCTTGCGCTCTTAACTTCTGCTCCGCTGAAAATAGTACGTGTCGAGTGACTTATGTGCTCGCCTATGATATCGATCGCGAATGCGTTTTAAGTGCTTTTCGAACGTAATTTATGTAAAGAAATACCTTCTGTTTGACCAAAGGTATATAATACCGTGCCACGTAAAGCACGAAATAAAATCCTTCAACGAATAAATAAGATGTTATTCATCAAGTTGGATTTTGAATTATAAAGCAGAAATTCGAGAAACAAGTGTACGACTTCTTTAAGAAATACGTTACATATACGATAAGCATCTTAGAAAAGCTTGAGAAAATATAAAGTATGGATTTTATAATTGCGTTGATTACTGTAATAGTTCTTATGTAAATTTGTCTGGAATTTGATCTACTGAAGATTGTCTTTTATTCGCGTCTAATATTTTTTTCTACCCAATTATACATTTCTCTCGTAATTAAATGAATTATATTTTGATTCAGGGCACATCAAGATGTATTCATATCGTATCATAAAAACGTAGCTATAAAACTTATACTACTATATAAAGCAGACAAATGTACAGATGAAAATTGTTTACATTTATTGTGAGAAAGAAGTGAGATTAATATTTCAGAAATGTATTTCAGTAAAGGAATATATGTACACCAGACAAGTATACTTCGAAAATTGAACCGATAATTAATATAAACTTGATGAATTTCAAAAATTTTTTTGTAAACATGCAAAATAAGATATTTTGTCAAATTGCTTAGAATATAAACTTATTCATAACAGCACTTAAAAATTTGACTGCCTTTTTTCTTTAAGGGCTTCTTTTTAAGACTGGTTTGAAGGATAAGCTATACAAAACTTACACCCTGATAGTCTTTCATCATCAATAAGCTGTTATATTGTCTTTGCACGATACAAGATTATTATTATTTATCCACAAAAATAAGATATGAAAGAACTATTATTACTTAAATATATACAAATAATAAGTTGAGAGTATATTATTACCTAAATATTGTTGCTTATTTGTACAATAATTTGAACAGGATTTTCTTAAATTTCATAAACTTTAATTGGTTTTTGAGAAAAAAGACACGATTTTTCATACAATCGTTTGCATACAACAATTTGCAAGGGCTCAAACTACCAATTAAAACATTATCATTATACCCAAATGCAGTATAAAGTATAGAAAATTCAGTTAAAACCCCTCAATGCATTTAGAAACACTAAAGAGCATCTTTTAAAATAACTTGCAATGTTCTTTAATAACCGCACAACGAATTATTGATAAAAATAGCTATTATTAACTTGTTTTGGCTCTTAAGAACGCAAATAATATTTTCAAGAAAGTAAGTAAAAATAGATGAGAAAAACTTTTTATTCCCGACTTAACTGTAATGGCCACTTTATTGACCTGAAAAGCGAGATGCAAGTGACATATGATTCCCTGTTATACTTTATTTCCCACAAATTTACTTTACTCCCGCAAATTAACTCTATTCTCGCTAATTTACTTTATTCCCGCAAATGCGGGTATACAGTGACTTTTCAGTTTCTCTGTATTTCTCTCTACGTTTTCAATTTTGAACTATTTCTTTCTATATTAATATAAATTTTCAATAAATTTTAATTCTTTTCGTGGATCCCACTTTTCAAATGAATACATTGACCACAGTTAAGTTGGAAATAAAGTTCTATATGCTACATGGGAATAAAACCGACTATTCCCTCGGGTGATCACTTAATAAACCCAACCTCGGAAATAATCTTCGACTTAATTTCCTTGTTGCATAATGTTCTATAATTTAAGACATTTTGCATTCAGAAATATTAATTACATCCAAAGTTATTAATAACATAATATAATTAATAATTTTTAACTCAACATGGTTCAATTTAAAGCTCATTTCATTTGCTTCTATATCTTTTAAAAAATTATTTGCACTCCTATAGCAGACAAGTTATAAACATTTAAATAGTATATAGTAATATGAATATGGCTATAAAAAGGTATCCGAAGGTGTCATTCTATCCGTCACTTTTCGAACCCCATAAAGTCACATTTCGCGCATTTCCTCGTAATATATATACACACAACTAACGAAAAGTCATCAGCTCAACGCTCGCCTATCTCTTATTTTGCAGATAATCAGCTACGACTCGTCCAGGGGCGGCGTGTCCGTGGTGACGGAGAAGGGCGACAGCACCACGAGCTTCCTCCTCGTGCAACAGGCCAAACCCACGGACTCGGGCCGATACACGTGCAATCCGAGCAACGCACAGCCCAAGTCCATTACCGTGCACGTACTGAACGGTGAGTGGCGCGCACAAACACACACACACACACATACCTCACTTTTTCCCTCATTCCTTCCTTTTTTCAATTCACTCTCTCTCTCTCGCAGCTTTTTTCCAGCTTGCTCGTGTTTGTTTTTTGCGCGCTGGGCATAGGTATGCAGTCTCTGCGCTCAACGAAACACGAGGAGTTTTTACGCCCACGCGCGCGTGCGCGTCTGTTTGACCCACCCCTGCACCGACAAGGGATTTGCCGCTCGAACGGGGCTTAATTGTATTTTGACTGCTCGCACAAAGTTCGAGGCCGCATGCGCGCGTGGCTATGTTCAGTTTGCCGGAGCTTTGTACGGTCTGAGCTGGCGTGAAAAAAAATCTGTTTTTTCGTACGCGAATTTTGGAAGGGATTTCGGTGGGTTGAGTTTTGTTGGATTTTTAGGGTGATTTGATTAGGGAGAATGCGGTTTTATTGAAACGTGCTTAGGGATCATTTGTAAGTATAATATGTTGGCAATTGTAAGTGTTTTGTTACGAAAAATATATTTCACGAAATTAAAAGTTACTAAATTCAGAATTGTAGAATTTTTATTATTTTCAAACGTTTTAGTGGGGTATGAAAGGATATATTTTAACCTATTTTTCTCTGCATATATGAATAGAACTGATCGAAATTTCAACTCGAGATTAATTGGGATATTTCGATAGACATATAAAATTGTTTTTTTCTACAAATGGAAAAGGGAATGATGACGAATTCACCTTACTGTGCATTCTCATTTTTTAATATTCGTGTTTAAATAAATTTTTTCGAAAAAATATCTTCTGCGTCCTTTAAAATTCATCATATACTCTGGTTGACATTTTAATTAATTCGGTAAAAAAATGATGTCAAATTGTTTCAACATAACACGATGTGGATATTATACTCTCACGTTGTCTTAACGTTTTTAATTAATTTTTACGCTTTTTGAATGTTCATATACAGTTTACAATGTAAATTAAATTAAATTTTAAAAATAAATCTCTCGACCTTTTAATTTACTTTTTGGAAGGCTGACCTAGTTTCTTTTAAAATAACGTTACATTTTTTTTCTTCAAAAGCGATTGCATCGATTATTGGTGAAAGGGAATAAACTGAACTTTGTCGTACTTTGATGCCATACGAAATTGTTGTTTAACCCTGTAAGGGTTAAACTACGAAAGAATTCAAGGAAAATTATAAAAAAAATACAGGGATTCTAGTTATTTACTGATCAATTTTTATAATAAACATATTAATTTTGCGGAATTCTAAATTTATCACATAAAAATTCTAGAAGAACGAAAAATTGATTGTTGCACTAGTACAATGTACATTCCTACTCGGTTATAACGTTTATACTTGTAAACTTTAAATAGTATCGTTTTGTTTATTTATAATATAACAATTTTTGGATGTGACAAGCATCTCTTTTTATCCGCGCTATCTTCCGCAAACAATTTCGTTTCTTACGACATTCTGATGTACATAAATACCATCCAACTAGCATACCGCTCGGTAACGCGAATGAGTCGTCAGCCTGTAGAGAGAAAAAGAGAAAGAAAGAGAGAGAGAGAGAGAGACGCAATTCCCGCACAGAAAAAAATTCCTTCCGCTTGCACTCGACCTCGTCTGCATTAACAATACGCGGCTGGCCAACGACTCGCAAGAAACTCGTCCTGTATATACTGCAGCCAAGGACCTCAGACATTCCGCGTGTAGCGCTAACTAGAAAGAATTAAATCGTGAATGCGACGACTAAGGAAATTGTTGGAATAATTTTCATCGGTTCATCGTACACGAAAGTACTGAACTTACAATAATTATGTAGTTTTATTTTGTTGCACTTAATAAATATGTTTTTCTACTTCATATAAATGAAAGAAAACGTATAATTTCTAATATTACTGTAATTTCTTAATAAAGTTTCATTTTTTATCTGTCCATTGTAGAAATAAATCTAATTCTGAGTAATCGGAACTTCTGGCCTTATTCTGCCAATCCAGACAGAAAATTGTACAATCTTTAAGGATTTATTCCTTGGTGAATACAAAATATAACAACGAAAATCTTTATAAATCACATTTATGAATTTCAAAATTATACAAAAACATTTCTTTCTGATTGTATTATTTTACAGCTATCGAATTGCAGTTTCAACTGAAATAAGTTTATTTTAAAAGATTCTTAATCTGTATGAATTTTGATGTGGTCGGTACCATAATCAAGTTTTTGTCTTAAAATTAAATAAAATGGTGGCTGCTTAAAGTTTTTGTTATCGAAAATTAACTAACTCGAAAATTTGAGAAAACGCATTTTAATGTTTTACATAATTATGTGAAGCACTCGCTTTATACATTTATTTTCTTTGATTTATTTTAACGGTCTTTACGTAGGATAAATACTCTATACCTTCCTGTTTAAGAGGGTACATACGCCTTAAATTTGAAATAATAATTATTATTTTTAATGCTTGATAACAAATTTTCTAATAAAAATATATACTCATTTAGAAAATTTGCCCTTTTTTAGGTATATAATATACCATTTCACCGGAGAAAAAGGCCCAAATATCGACTACAGGTCCAGAAGTCGAGCGTCTAACTTTTCATGACAAATATACTGATATAGTCCAGTGGTCGTAAAGTATAGCATCTCACTGTAAGCGGTTGTCAATTTTTTAAGTTTTCTTTCACTTTGTTTTGATATTGACTACCTGCAGTACCAACATCTTGAAGAAATTTCGACTCTAAGACACTTTTCTAGTGCTATATTCAATTTTAATCCTTATAAATAATAAAAATGTAATGGTGTTCTACGTTTAAGTGAGTGATTATAGTAGTTGTTCGTTTCCAATCTTCGAGATTTTGGAACAACAGGTAGCCAGTGTAAAAACAAAGTGAAAGAAAACTTGAAAAATTGACACCATACAGTGAGATGCTATACTTTACGACCAGTGGACAATATCAGTGAATTTGTAATGAAAAGTTAGTCGGTCGACTTCTGGACCTGTAATCGATATTGGGGCCTGCTTCTTCGGTGAAATGGTACATTATATGTGTAAGGAAAGGGCAAATTTTTTAAATGAGTATATTATTATTAGAAAATTTGTTATCAAGCCTTAAAAATAATAATTATTATATCAAATTTAAGGTGATGTACCCCCTTAACATCGATAAGAGATTTTTATTTTATATAGTTTATTGTCTCAGGAATAACGAAGCCGATTTGACCCGCTAAGCCCATACCGCCTCGCTCTACCCTATATTATAACAACCAAATACTTTAAAAAATGGAGAAAAAATGTACTTTTTTAAAACCGGATTACGAAAATACCCTCTTAAATCCAGACTTACAAGAAAATGTAAAAGTGGTTTCCACTTACATTTTTTAAAATAATCTCTCAGAATTTCATTAAAATAAAAATTCAAGTCTCTCATTCTTAAAAAGAAAAACCTGAAATTAAAAACGACGTATATTTACCTTCTCAAGCACCTTCCCAGCACAATTCACCCCCACACGAATAGAGAATAAACTGCGACAAGTTAGACGCATACAAAAATAAAGCAGAGAAAAAAAGAAATAACTGTAGCAAGTGCGCACGCAGGTAAACGCGGGCACTCTACGATATTCCGGAGGACTTAAGTGTGGCCCCTTGTTTCAGGAGAGTATCCCGCGGCAATGCAGCACGGCGGCCAGGCCCATCAACCCAGGCTCTACTCCCTGCTGCTCTGCCTCTGCCTGCTGCTCTATTAAGAACGCGGGACTCGACGACCCGTGCCCAGAAGCATAATCCGAAGCTGAGGGAGCCGAAGACAACACATACACACACGTACACGTGACAAGAGATAAAAGAGAAGAAGAGAGGAAAAAAGCACAGAGAGGGATCGAGAGAGAATTAAAGAGGCGCGTCGCGGGACGACGTCCGCGACACGACGCCTTCTCTCGTCCGGAGGAGCGATCGTACACACTCACATACTTTATTGAAAAAGAGAGAGAGAGAGAGAGAGAGAATAAGAGTGAGAGAGAGAGAGAGAGAGAGAGATGATGATGGGATGAATGAAAAAATGAGACTGCGAGAGATTTTGAAGAAGAGGCGAGGATGGAATGGAGGAGTGGATGATGCGCTCTCTCGTCTTCTTTGTATATGATTGTATGTAAAGAGTCACTGAGAGGCGAGGTTCGAGAGGTGGTGTAGGTTTATAGTCTTGGTTACCGGGGTGGCATCTGGCAGACACCGGATAATTTATTGATAATAACGTTATTTAATATAAGGTAGTTATTAAAATTTGATGATTCATTCATCGCCTGTTTTAATAAATGAGCTTCTTGGGTAATTGGGTTATTCAGCATTTTATTTATTTTACTCACATGCATGCCATTCACAAAGTTTCGAGATAGTAGAAAAGGATTCGAGTGGCAAGTTTGATATACTGAGAAATAACAGCGTGACTGATTCAAAATAAGTCGTAACGGTTATGAAATATGAAATATCGTAAAAAATCATACTTCAATATGTAATGCAAGTTTAAATTAACTTAAAAAAAAGTTTTAATTAGAAAATTTGACCACGTCAATATCGTAAGATATTACCATATTCATATATTTCTACTGGTATTTATTCAAACCAATTTTCTCACTTATCTTTTCCTGCAGATATTAATTTTTCAATTTGAAATCATTTAAATTTGTTTATCTATGATATCTATTGTTAAAATTGGTTGTCGTACGAATAAACATTATATTGTTTCAATAAAGAAATATTACGGTTTCTGACAGAGATTACGCATGTGTTACATTACACATGAGTTACACGGTCAGAAGTTCACCTCGGTAATCAAGAACAAAGCGAGAAATGATTTATTTTTCTTTTTTTAACGAAATCTAATATAATAATCAGATATGGCGCCAAAGGTTACCCTTGAGTTCTCAATGGAGTGCCGTAAATAATTTCACCTTACGATTACTGCCATTCGATAAATCTTTGATTTCGTTATACTTTGTAAATGTAATTATTAAAACTGCTGTATACTGCAAGAACGTGAAAGTGCTGTTTTATTAACGAGATCGCGTCGCGTACGAAAAGTAAAATTAGGTTTTATTTTTTATATATTCGAACGCTATGATTTTAAACTGATTGTCGCGCGTCTGTGCTCCGCGTAGAAAGTATCACTGTACCAAGGAAAAAAATTGAAATTTCTCTCAGTGTAAACTTTTTTCCGTTGCTCCTCAATGCAATCAACATAGAAAATGCGATCCAGTGCGAGATTGTAATGCGACGCTATATACTTTTTACGAAAGCTCGAAGAGAATGTAATGGGAAATGCATTCTTTGTAATTTTACCGAAGAAAATTAATCACTTATCGAGTCTAGAGAATGCGAAATATTACTAGGGAAATAATTGATCTTTGTTTGATTAAGAAAACGGATACGTAAGTCCTAAATTGATACAGATTGTAACTTGAATGAAGTTGAATAATAAAGATTTAAGATAATTTAATTCACCCGATCGAGCGTTAAAACAACTAAACGTGATTTTATTTTTTTTTTTCGATATAATATACTGTACGTGATTGTAAAAATGTATTCATTTTACTTAGCCAAAAAAACAACAACATAAACTATAAATGTTACAATACTTCAAAGCAATCGTTAAGTTCAATATATTTAATTTAAAAATTTTTTTTCCAGAAATAAGATTTGTTGTGTATGTCTTCTGTATATAATGCGAATAAGTTTAAGATTCTCTTGCGATATACTTTTTCAAGATTTTATTTTATATGATAAAAAAACTGTTATCGATAATCAGCGCTTCTTGAATTAATTTGTTAAGGTTATTTGTCATACTTTACACAATTTAATAAAATGTATCAATTTATCAATTTTATCCTAAACCATTTGAATTTAATTTTTTTTAATGCAAGGCGATTTTCAACAACAAACGGAAAGTAAAAAATGCAGTGCTTTTTCGTGGATATTTCCATTGCGATAAAAAACGCAGATAGACACGTTTACATTCAAATGTCAATTTGACTAAAAGCAAACTAAATTTATAACGCATTGGAAAATTTTTCTCTGTACTTTGAAACGATCGATGCTCCACATGTTCCGGAAGATTATACCAACTCATAAATGCTAAACACTTGCTTTCAGTTAAATAAATACTTTACTATGGTATGGTACGTTTTTATTGTGTACAAAGTTTAAATAGAATTTTTTTATAAATGTATCTTTTCTAAAATTAGAATTGAGACATTGCATGAAAGAGAAAATGAAAACCCATTCGATCCGTCAGGTAGTGAACATAAAAATAATGGACACGTATTTGTTCCTTTTTTAATTAATTAAAAATTAGAGCAGGTACAGGAGGTTGAAGCGCGCGTGATGTCACGGGCATATTTGAGGAAATCTCCCAAACCTTTAACCTATGTGACTCGAGGTTTCAATCAGTTCCTGCTTATATTTTAACTGTATTAAACTGTTTCACATAGGCTTGTGTTATTGTTTAAACCTTAAGCTTATTGTTTATTACATTTTTATGTTTACTTTCTATCATAAATTAATTAAATTTATCAATCAAATGTCTAAACTGTCACATTTCTCGTATCTCGTATTTCCGATTTCAATTATAGTTTCTCTAATTGTGTTTAAAATTGACCTGATAAAAATATAAAAAAAATTATTTCTCACTAAGAAATAATCAAAGAATAAGATAATGTTGATAATATTTTCATTTTATTCATAAAATCGGAGTTAAATACATTTAAAAATTTATTGTAAAATTGTCGTAGGTTTTTGCTGTCGCATCCACAACACGAAGAATAACTCAATAAATAGTAATTTAATTACCTTAAAAAGTATTTAATATGGATGAAATGCATCAACAGTATTATGTTGTATTATAATCCCGTTTTGTTATTTTAGTAAACATAATGCCCAAAATTTAAATAACACCTAAATGAGCCGATTAAAAAACGAACAAAAGAAATGTCTTATCCACAACGCACGTTTATGCTATAAATATTGATTAAAATCGATTAAATAAATGACCAAAATATAGTATTTGATAAACTATTGAGAAATAGCTTGGCATTATACCTAAAAAACTAATATGTATTAATAAAATAGCAAATTTACATCGATTTGTCGCATCCATAACGCGCCGTCCGCAACGCGCGTTTGTTTAAACATCATAACCTCTTATTGCAACTAGCAAAACTGAATAATACAAATACTAGAAGAAGTTTCTTTGCATTTTATAATCATGAGACCTGTTTTGAGTGAAGTAAAAGTGAGAAAGAAGAAAGAGTACTTGAAGCACAAACGAATTGAAGAGTTAAAAGAACGGAAAAAAAAGAGTGAACAGAGAAAGAAATATAATGAAAAAAAGTGTTTTCGTTGTCTAAGAGATAAAATTAGTCAATTTAAACGTTTAAATTGTTAATTTCAATAAGCCAAATTATAATTTGAATTTAATCAATGCATAAAAAGTTGAATTTGTATTAAAATAATATTACACTTCCGGTCTTGTTATTCTATAAACGAACTATAATAAAATCCTTCAATTAAAGCATACAATTTTTATTGTCCTTTAAAGGAATGTAATTCTTTGACCTCATTTGAACCCTCATCCTCCTCAAAGGATCTCTCGAAATCAGAAGTGAATAGTCATGCATCCTTATCTTTTGTTGTTCCTTCTACCGAACCATTACCAATCATTTTAAGTGAATCATTAAGATCAACGTAATTTGTAAAATCACATTAACGCAATACAAATGTTTGATTTAAGTATCAAAAATAAAAATTAAAATAGCTACACAAATATTTTATAACTGTTTTCAAGAAAAAATATATACATGGAAATTCTAACTTGCCGTATTTGATAAATCATTTTAGATTCGGTAGGCATTTGTTTCGGGTTTGGTCATGGGCAATTATTAATTGTTTATAGTCTCGAGAAGTTGTACGAAAAAAACTAGAGCCGTGCTCCTAAGTTAAGTTGACCTCATTTTCAACATTTGAAAGTTAAAAGTTTTGGAGATTTCCCCATTTACGCGTGTGATGTCATTCGCGTTGGAGTATATCTATATACATCGAAAATCCTTAACCTTTAAACGACTGTAACTTTTATAATTTTGATTTTTATAAAAAAATAAAAATTCGTGGCTACCTCACGGACCTAATAGATTTTTTCATGCAAATACCCAATTGGCAACTGAGATTCAAAATTACAAAAGGTTCAAATCACATAATAATATTATTGTTCATTTTGATTATAATTGAAATGAATTGATAATCAACAATATATAACTTATTACAAAAAAACAATTTATTGCATTATTTCATTATATTATACGTATTATTACCATACATCCAGAAAAATACACAATTTATTTTTGTCGGCATCATATACTGAATTTGTTATTTAATTAATACTTAAATTCAAAATTCATATATCAATTCTTCAATATAAATCAATAATCGTTATACTAATTTTTTATAATTAAACGTGACTCTATTAACTTCTCCAATAATACAATTAGCATGATGCATACAAATAAAACTTTAATTTTTGGTATGCAAATAGATACTGTGAAAATATGGTCACATTTTCGTTTTTACATAAAACTGGAAATTCAAAAATTGTAGATGTTCAAAGTTTTAGGATTTTCAAAATGTATAGATATACTGCAATGTCATGCAATGCTGTAGTATATATATATATATAACAGAAACAATTCGAACTGATGTATATATGCGTGTGTATGCGTGTATGTCAAAAATTCGAATATAAAATTCCTGTATCTACCTTAATTTTCGTAGAATTCAAAAACAGAAAAAGTACGACCTAATTTTGTGCCATAACCCGCCAAAATATGAAATAAAAAAAAATCTTGCGACATTCCCATATTCCACTCTTGCGGCATAAACTGTACCCTCAAACGTCGAGAAATTAAGAGACACGCCTCGTGACGGAGAAAAGCTTTTACCGCGCTTTAGCGGTACGTAAGAGCGCGGCAATCGTCGCGCGATTCCGCGCCTCGGGATTATCCATCGCCATCGCCATCGAAGTGCCGAGCATACCCCTTACAACACAAAAAGAAAGAAAAAAAAAGAATTGTTTCCTCCCCCATCCGCAAAAGAGAGAGAAAGAGAGAAGCGTTCGCGCGGAAAAAACGCTGAGGGGGCGGCGCGTCGAATGCCGGATGAATCGTAATCGGCGTTCTTTGCGCGGCTAAAGACCACTTTTATCATCGAATGGAGAATTCGATTTCTGGCTAGACTTGCTTTAATCCGAGGGTTCTAGAGGCTTGGGATGCGTACCTTCCTTATTTTTTGCTCTTCCGAGAAATGAATTTTCTAGTCGCCGTCTGAGTGATAGCAATTCGAGATGGGTGGAAGAGGGAATTTGAGAGTAATGGTGGTTGTTGGAGTTGATCATTTTCTTTTACTTCTGGTATTTCTAATTTTACGTTTTTTTAAGAATACGCGTAATATACGTTCTGGGTAGTTTATTGGAAATAAACTGTGTTAACTAAGTAACATTGAAACAAAGATTAATTTTGAATATAGTAATTAAAGAAAATTGAATTTAATATTGAAATTTAATACAATAATTGAATAATATTTAAATAAATACTGAATTTTAATATAATTATTTAATAAAAGTTAAATTAATACTGAATTTTATTGTATAATATTCTAAGCAATTAGTTTTTTAATCAGTATCTTTAAAAAGCTTATTTCATAAATACATTTAGAATGCTTATTTTAAAACATTCCATCAGATAATATTTTTGTCTTAGAAATATAATTCGTACTCAAATGAAGTTTTAATTTTTTTACGTAAATACTTTATTAGTTTATAATAAAAAGGATACTTATCTTTCACCAGTACTAGAATAGACATTGTGACTATTACTGACATTCATTTATTATAAATTATTCTATAATAAAACAATGTAAAAAATAAGCTCCAACGAAACAATCAAAATTTCCATCATGAAAAGGCCGACCATGATTCTCGTGAAATTTTCAAAAATAACAGAAGATTCTTCTCTAGTCTCGCGATATATATATAAAACAGAAACAATTTGAACTGATTTAAGGCCAGCGATTACTTTATACGGATTGGTCGGCGAGATCTCATATTTTTCCGGCGCAGCGAAAGAATCGCACGCGAATTCTAATAAATTTCTGTTTGGAAATAACGCGCTTTAATGAATTCCGGCTCTCTCGGATTGACTGTATTATATGCCGGCATGGTCCCCACGCGCGCAAAACCGTTTTCGACTGTTAAGCAGGAAATAGCGGGCCGGCCAGCAGCAAAACACTATATACTATACACGCCAGAGTTATACGCCGCGGGGACAATTCAATATTTCATGGTCGACTATCGATCCGCTGAGAAATCGGATTTTCAGAAGCGTTAAATTACTAGAGCTCTTTCTCTCTCACTCTTTCGAGTTATTTCACTGGCGCGCGGCGGCACACTCAAGATATATTTCGCCGTAACAATCGAGATGTTTTTACACTTTTTTTAATTCTTCGTTCTTTTTTTGCGATTTCAATACGACATATGATCTTTTTATTTTTGCGAGCGCTCTTCGTTTAACCCTTTGACTCCCAATTTTACATTTTCAAGTAATAAAAAAGCTATTCATTCTGTGCCGTTGTGAACATAATATTTCTATATGAATAAACGGAAAAGATAAATATTTTGGTTCATTATTTTTATCAATACATGTAGTTATAGAAATTGAAAGAAACTGTGATGGATGAATTGGGTCTTTAGGTCTGTAGGATCTATAAGTAATTAATTAATTAAATTATGCAGTATATTTTATTCTTGTATTGATATTTTTGAACAATATTTATAATTATAGAATAATTATTTTCAAAGCAGGAAACATGTTTACAGTTCATTCATATAGAAATGGATACCGGATAATTAAATGATTTATAAAAGAGATATACGTATTTACACAGATTGTGGTAAACAGTGCTACTCTCGATATTGCTAATACGCTGTTTCGTTGCATTGAAAAGGTATCACATTATTAATTAAAATTTCCAAATAAAATGTTGGAGAATCATGCAAGTATACCAGAAACGCGCACACTTAATAATAATGACGTCCGTGAAATTTTGAAGTACGAAATCACGTTTTTACGTGGACTTGGAGATGTCAATTTTAGAAATCAAAAGTTTGCACGATTTTTTCAACTTTAAATAATGGGTAATTGTATGCAATTTTAAAAAATATGAAAGTCCGATCATTTATCTATCATGCAATTGATACATGCATTCAACATAAAGTGAATTTTTAATAATTAGTGACATTTCTTAATATACAATTATTTCATAAAAAGATTTAATTCAAGAAATTCTCAAAATTCATTAACTTTGAATTATAGTTTAAATATTAAACTGAAAATCTTTTCTTCACCATTATTAAACTGAAAATCCACCCCGTAAAGTTAAATTTTAAAGTCGAGCAGAAATCCACAAATAAAAAACCAAATCGAACCATACCTACTCAAAGCATGGAATAATAAATCTCATCGCATCTACATATCAGCAAATATCATTTCCAATCACATAGAAAAAAGACACTCGTGGAAATTATACAAGGAAAAAAAGAGAAAGGGCCAGAGGCACGCGCGCAGGCTCCACAAAAGACACTCAGCCCAGCTGCTCCACTCCTCTGTAAAAAGAAAAATCTTTAAAAAAAACAACAAAAAAACGAGAAAACCTCGTTAATGGCAGTCGTCAGATTCCCACCGGATCGTTAAGTTCGATACGCGCGGGGCGGCTTGGATATAGTCAAAAGAAGCTCCGGTCATGTGCAGGCGTACGGCGCATTCGTTCGGGCCCGGGGGGCGAATAATAAAAGGAAGCGCGCAGCGTAGCGAGAGCCTTTCAAAGCAAGATAGATACACATTTCGCGATGCCGGCGCGCACGCCATTAATGCTTAACGAGCTTAGTTTGGCCCCGCGCACGAAGAATCATTCGATATGCGATACTTGCAAAAATGAAGGAGGAGGAGGAGGAGGAGGAGGTGAACGAACGCGTAGCCTGGTCGAGATTAAGTTAATTTTTCGCAGTAGCATGTTAGGGAGTGTCAGGTAGCCCGAGCCGTACATACTTAAATTTTAAGGAGAATGGGTAATTTGATATTATTGTAATTTGTCCTGTTACAATATCAAACTTATCAAAGTGATTAACGTAATTAACGAGCAATTTGAAGAATAAATTAATTTTATGGGTAGAAAGTGTTTTCTATGTAAGAAACGTTTTTAAGTTATCCAATGAGTGGTGAATAAAAATCATAGTCATTTTAAATAAGCGTATTATATTTTTAGGAGACAGTGATTAAGTGATATAGATCATAATAGTATACAAGATTCTTTTGCACGAAGTAATGACATAGTATCTAACACGGATTTCAAAATTTTGAATATCAATATCGGTAATTTTGTTGTTCTGGAATATTTTGCAAATGTAGATTAATTAAAATTAATCTATTATTGCACAACCGAAATACATAACTTGATACTAGATTTATTTTTTAGGATAATATTATATTTAAAAACAGAATCATTATTCTAAATCGTACAGGATTCTCATAATCATGTATGACTCGGGCTATCAATTTTCCCGTATGGTTGTAGAGGTGAAGGGTAGTGAGAGAAACTTGTAAGCAGTTGTACGAAATGTAGGCGAACGAGTTAAAATATTTGCGTTCGGGAAGAGTGCGATTTTCTTGGAACTTGTTTTTGATTAAAATTCAAGTTTTTAAGTGTCACGAAATTAAATATGCTGATGATTTCTTTTAGCTAGTATAAATTTAATGAGAAATTCGAGTAAATTGCAGTTACTGTAATAATATCATACCGTTAAAATTGAGTTATGAATACTTCAGCAAAGCAGAGTAGATTTATCTACTTTGCTGAAATATTATATTATAGTATTACACAGTTTTAACTACTTGTACAGTTGCATAATTTTACAGCTCATTAATTTAGCAACTAAAATGAGAATATCCAATTCCCATCTGAAAAATACTTCGAAGCATGGATGTAGAAATATAACTCCCTCAAACTCAAAATTAAAGCTACGAATTTTTCGACCTCCACAGGCAAAATTTACGATCGAACCGCCTGCAAAAACTTTCTCGCTTCCACGAAACTGCAGCATCAGTAGAGCAAATCCTTATCCACTAAATTAGCTGAGTGCATCGCTATACACTTTTATTTGGAGATCACGCGCACGCAGTAGTAGTTCGAGAATCGCTCATTCGGACGAAAAAAAAGGAGAAAAATAATCGACGCGCGAGCCGCACATTCATCGAGGCTCGTCAAACATGTAAATATGTACTTAAAAAAAGTTAAATAGGATGTAAGTCGGTGAGAATGAGGAAGCGAAAGAGAGAATTCTAATATATGAGAGTTTTCGGTTACAAGTTGTTTCTTATGTATGGACAATATCGAATAATGCTGCTAATATCGTATACTAAAAAATCGTCGTCACACTATATGATTCTTTTTTACGCAAACACGAACATGTTATACATATTTTGACCAAGCATATATATCTATTTAAAAGAAATGAAAAGTGTATGCTCGTAGGTGAATTTACTAAGGGAATCCGTAAGAATCTGGACCTCTGAACTTACATCTAAATATAAATCTAATCGTAAGTAATCTACTCGATATAAGTGTTTTATTTCCCATTATGAACTATTGATATTGTGCGAGTTAAACCTTTTACGAAACGAATTTTTCATGCGTTTCGCCGAAAAATAAAAGGAACGAGATAATAAAGTCAGAGGCCTGGATTTTTTTATTTCCATTAAAAAAAATGATCGGATCGTTGCGTGCAGTCGGTCGAATTTTACGGGCGAGCCGTGTGTCGTGTAAAAAAGTATTAAAAAGCGAAAAAAATAGAGCGAGCGAAAGAGGTATATACAAAGCGAGTGGTGGCGTGTATGAGAGCAAAAAAATCGACGATTCGCGTAGATAACGTAATGAAAATAAAAAAGAGAGAGAACCCAAAGGGCTGAAAGATGCCCGCATATAATCGTTAATGTACCAATATCAGAATAAATATTAATTGCGTAACGCGCGCACGCGTATAACCCGACCGTATTAAGGATAATAACTGTATTCGCATTTATTGTCAAAACCTACCCTACAGCCTAGTCAGTGTGTGCAACCGATAAAGAGAGTTAAACAGAAAAAGAAAGAAAAAACTAAGTAAATCCTAAACATGTCGTCGAAGGATCGCAGCGTCGA
Organism: Gastracanthus pulcherrimus; assembly: GCA_949152435.1. NCBI lineage: Eukaryota > Metazoa > Arthropoda > Insecta > Hymenoptera > Pteromalidae > Gastracanthus > Gastracanthus pulcherrimus. The sequence continues at coordinate 153,148,113 of OX424575.1, read as the reverse complement.
GTCGAAGAAAGTATATATACATATAGAAATAAAACACCGAATAAATACAGTATCGAAAGAGAGGATTATTATACCGATAATTGCGAGACTTCGATGCAATAAGTACTCTGTATATTGTTTCGCAAATTTCTGCGTGAACCGCATTCTGATATTCGTTGATCTTTTTATCGTCTGTATAACGTTTGTTTTGACTGTTTATATATATTTTGTTGATATATACGTGTACAGTTTTATTTTTTCAGTGCATACTTATAATTGAACTATTAATTATATAAAAATTGTACACTTCATTCAAAAGGAAAAAAACGCAAATGTAAAATATGATATTATAGTAAATTATAAAATGTGCTTAAAAGTATTTGTAAAATTCTATCAACATAGAAAAAGTTTAAATAAAAGATGGATCTCAAGAGCTTTTTCATTATTATTAACCAACTTACGGAAATTTATCTAGGTTTGATCATCTAAATAACACTAGATGAATTTTCACTAACGAATATGATAGCCTACATTAAGTAGGCTATCATACCATATAGGCTACGTACTTATGATTTCTTTCTCACACGTAAAATTTCAAGTTTCATTATAATTTTTACATCTTTCCTTCATAATTTACATTTTTTTTACTCCATTGTAGTAGACGGCATTCAAAACTTTTTAGTGAATTATTCTGTTAATTTATCTTTGAATATTACGTATTAGAAAGTCATAAATTACATTATAACGTTTTATTTTTAAGTGACTTTACTACAACTTGTTTTTTATTCATTATAAATATACTTATTAAAGAACTATTTTGAACTGTCACTTCTAGAATTAAATAGAAATTTAATATTTAACTCTATAAAAAAACTAAAAGTTATTTTAAAAATCAAAATCATAATACCAATTTAAAATTTTGTTTGAAAAAAAAATTACTTTAAAAAATAACTTAACGTGGTCCTATAGTAAATTTTGAAAAATTTGCTAGTTACATAATAAAATTTATTTAAATTGGTGGTTAGATTTGTTACCTATAAAAAATGTTTTTTCTAAATTTTCATAAATTTTTAGCCAGTTTACCCATAGTTTTGTAAGAGAAACTAGCAATTATCAATGAAAATTGATGTCTTTTCAAAACTGTCCTTGAGCATGGAAATGCAAGTATAACATTTGAAAAAATTATGTAATATCTAACACCTATACCACACAGAACTGTGAACTCCAAATTTTTAAAAACACAAAATTTTTTTTGAAAAATCGGAGTTTATGGTTGTAATGCGAATAAGTTGAATAAGATATCCTTAAAGTTTCAGATTAATTCATTGTAATCCTAAGCGCATAAGACTTGCTGAACATTAGAAAACCATAAATGGAGAAAGCCACACTTTTGTAAAAGAAATAAATAATTTTCTGATGATTTTAAACAAATTTTCTATCGCAGAATATCGATCAAAATTATTTTTTAATAATATCAACGTTTTTGAAGTTTGTCTGCATAGTATATTGTAGATTTGGACACGGGTTTAGATTCGGTTAATGTAGGAACACGCTGAATTATGTGCAATAAAGATCGGAGGAAAAATACGTATAAATAACTATTAAGTTCATTAAAATTGTTTTTATGGCCAATATTGCCAATATAAAATCAATTTATGTTCTAAAAATGTACACAGTATCAGAAAATGAAATAAAAAAAATCGAGTTTTTCGACAAGTTTTACTATCGGATCGCCTTAAATTATCGTAAAAAATCCGGGGTTTGCAAAACGTTCATTACCCGCTACTTTCGGCGACAAGGTACGTTTAGCTCGAGCTGCTGCATTGTTCACCGCAAAAGGCAACGACGGCCCAAGTTCATCACGCACGAAGCGATCTACGAAAATCCGCCGACAACTGCGACTCAGGTACAACAGAGATGTCGAAGAAGAGCAAATGTATGAGGTGTATAATACGAGTATGCTGAACTTTGTTTCGAGTAATTCTGGTCTTGGTAGTGATGCTATGATGTCGATAAGTATAATGATTTTTTTTAAAAAGCTTTCCTAAAAATATTATAGAAACATGTTTTGAGACTTAACAAATCAAAATACACTATTTGTAGAAAATGTGTGTGTGTGTGTTGGCGTGCGTGCGTCCGTGCGTGCGTGCGTATGTATGTGTGTGTGTATGGTCGTGGATCAGCCTGAAGAAGTTTGTTGATTGAAATAAACAACATGTATGAATTGAAGACATTGCAATTAGTTTCAAACTATACTTTGGACTTTCATTAATAACACGTACGTAAGTTTTAACATCTTAAATTAAATAGAACCACTTTTAATTTTGAATATAAAAAAAGTTCATTTGAACATTACTTATTAAGTAGTAAAAAATAATATATAATTCATTTTCTTTTAAATATATGTTTAAAAAGAATGTTTTTAACACATTGGTGCATGCTAAACACATTTATAAAACAAAATCAACGAAAATTTAATAGAAATTCAAAAATACGGTTTTTATTTAATTCTGACTAATTAATTCATGAAATTAGGAAAGTTAAAATGATAACATAATTAAAAGTTACTTTATTAATAAAAGATATTCTTATTTTTATTGAACTGCCTGTTTTAATATGTTATATGGCCCAAGGTTCACTTTGCCCCGAGTACGCATCATGTACGGAGTAGCATGCTATTATGGAATGGTTCGAATAAATTGCAAATTTAAGGTATTGTTTTTCCCCTTAAATGTTCTAGGATTCAGTACATGTCTTGTCAAAATTGAGTATGAACAATATTTATAAATATTACAAAATGTTTAAGAAAGACCAAAATCATCTTCGGTATCTCGAAAGTGTTATTATTTTTTAATTTTAAAACAAAGAACACAAACGCAAGTTCAAAACAGTGAGAGATAATCAAAAAGCTCTCTTTACCCCAAGGCTCGCTTTACCCCGGTCTCCCCTACTCTGCATATACACGGTGAAACTCAATGTTTCAGGGCTAATATATTTTATTTTTTTAGAGGGTGGGGGGATAAAAATAATTTTTTGTAACACATGTACGGTTTTCGCGCTTTTTTGTGCCTATAAACCAGACAAAATTCAGTAACCTCCTCAAAAGACCCGAGAATGGCTACATTAATCAATTTTCAATTTATTTATATAAATATATATATGTATATATACACATATATATATATATATATATATATATATATATATATATATATATATATATATATATATATATATATATATATATTTATACATATAATATATTGCATATGCATGCTCATATAAATGCGTGAATTGGAATTTAATTTCTATTTCAAATAATAAATAAATAACATTGATGAAATTATCTTATCTTTGTTTTACTTGAAAAACTTTAATATACAATAATAGTTATGTCTATGTCGATGGCCCTTACGAATAGTAGCACATTTCGCCATTCCTTCACGAAGACTAGCACATTGGGCGATTTTCTGCCGCCTGATATTTTAGCCTACTTTTATTTATTCGGGTAGCCTGATTTTCTCGGGTAAACCGATAACTTTCTGAGTACTTAAATGGTCTAGTACCCGACCCGAACCGATAAAAATAGAATTAAACTTAAATTTATATATTCTACATGAAAAGTACCAGTCTTCGTGGCAGAATTGCGAAATGTGCTAGTGTTCGTGGGAGAACAGCGATTGGTGCTAACTTCGTGGCAAATAATATATTTGTGATAAAAGAAAGCTAATTGTTTATAAAATTTTACGCGTTTACTTATAATCAATTGGCTTCCTCTTATCACAAATAAATTATTTTATAAATTTCTTTCATTAAGTTTGTAGATAAATGATTAAAGAAAAGAATAACCCCCAAAACATTAAAATTGATTAAAAAATAAAAATAGTAACTGCAGTTGAACTAAATATTTTTTAAATTGACAATATTTACACTTGTAACGTCACGATTTTTTGGGACATCTTTTTTTATGTAGTTATGGACTATTACTAAGTACATTTCACAAGTTATATCATAAGACCTTCATAAACTCTCATATAATATTTTTGTTTTATGTCCTATATCTTGTGAAAGACCCTCCTTAAAAAAAGGTAGATTTTATTATCTCATGACCTGCATGTTTTTTCAGATCATGAGATCTTTTATTTTCTGAGATATTGAGGTTATGTGTTTATTTTTTTTATCGCTTATATCTCGAGAACTGCTTGGTCATTTATTACCAAATAGTGCTCATTTCTTTCATTTTTAAATGAAGTTTCAAAATTAGAAAGAAATTTCAAGATTCATCTACTTGTTTTTGTTTTATGATTTTTTGATTTCTTGATTTTTCAGTTTTAGTTTTTCAGGTTTTTCGGTATTAGTTATAAATATGATGATCAATTTAGTGTAAATGCATTAAAATGAGCATAAAAGTCGCCTTGGCGACGGTAGCACTAGCGCCAAAAGCAATGTTAAATTCCCATAAGGTGATGAAAATTGTAACTACAACAATGATGGTGCATAGCGAGGTTAGGAAAAACATCAATTTTATCACTTCTCGGGATATTTAAAGTATTTAGACAATATATTTATGTTAAAAACTCTTTTTCGTAGTTAGGTAAATACTTTACACATCATAATTTGTTAGAAATATCTCAAGATATTGTGCAACGTAATAAATTATTCATTTTCCCTATCTCTGCAATGTATGGTACCATTATTATTGTACGTCCAACTTTCGCCACCTTATGGAAATTTAACATTGCTTTTGGCGCTAGTGCAACCTTCACCAAGGTGAATTACCTAACTTCTACAACCGCAAATTTTAATAGGCTCTTTCCATTCTTTTGTTATATACAAAAATAGTCATATTTAGTTTAAACGGTTATATCTCGGCTATTTATGATGGATAGTCCTTCAAGAATTTTTAGACGATTAGGAATTCAGTGAATCTACGTATATATAATTTAAATATTTAAATAATTTGGTATAATACGTGCATGAAAAAAGCCCTTTTCCATGCCTGTAAAGCGAATGGAAAGTTGAGAATTTCGAGCGTCTTCGAATACCGGGAGAGAAAGTATAAAATCAAATTTTTTAAACATATTAAAAATTTTTGAAATTTTGAAATTACATACAATCTATTCTGTTTATTTTTATTGGTATGGTGGATGACACAACATTCCCAATTCCCCATCTGCCTTACATGCAATAAAAAGTGTCAATTCATGCACTAATTACAAAAAATACGGTGTGTAACAGGGGGAAGTAAAGACTTTTTTCAGACTCGGATGATGAGTTGAGCACTCGTGTACGCCTTTGGTGCTCGAGACTTTTACTCGTACTCAATCATCATCCTCACTTAGAAAAAAACAATTTTCCACCCTAGTTACACAATGTACTATTCATAAATTACGTACAGAGAAAAAATTGGTGTAATAAGGATGATACCTATCGTTGTGTAATTTTAGTAAAAACTTATCTTTTGCAAACCATCAATGATAAATGAAGCACACTTCTTTTTGAGCTATTAATTACAAAAAGATAGAACAATTTAAAATTAATTTATTAGATAAAGAATTTCATATTGGAACAATTAATTTAGTTTGAGGAAGCTAAATGCCAATGAATTGGCAGCGGTTTTTTCGTTATTATTGGTTAGTATTTGGCAGTTCTTGATATGATATAGACAATCTAGTGTAAGTGAGTTAGTCTCAGTAGTCTGCATCAGTTACTGAGCCCTTCAATGTTTTTATTCAACAAATTATAAAATCATATACAGTAGAATCTCCCGGCACTGTGAATGATACACCAACATAATGAAGTGTGTTGCCAAGGTACTGACCAAGATATAACAGTTTTGTAAGGGGCCTACGGCGGCTCAGTCGGTAGAGTGTCGGATTCCCACGCCGGTGACCCGGGTTCGAATCCTAGTCTCTGCCGATTGATACAAGCACCTCTGTAAAAATTACATATGCTTTGTTTACAAACACACCGCAGATCCCCGTCGTCGATTAGCACCACATGGGAGCACAAACATAGCGACGTTAAATAAAAAAAAAAAAAAAAAAACAGAGTTGTAAAAATCGCCCATGTATAATATACACAGTAAAAAGGATTACTTACAAAGAAGAAACTTTTCTTAAAATAAGATACAACAAAGTATATTCATAAAATTTGAGGAATTCAGAAACTACGAACGGTTTAATTGTATTACAGTAAAAGTGGAGAGATAAACAACGGAACCGACCGGACGGGAAACTGTTTATATTGACCCAACCTTGCTGCTCCGCCTGTCTTCGTTAATCGCGTGGCAGCGCCCGGCCTAACCTTACCGCACTCTCTCTCAAATCAGGTGAAATCGCCAGAGATTTTTCCTAACAGTACCCCCACCTCACTTGCGATCAGGGCCCACGTTTTATCAGTGCGCGGTCTAACAGTGCCCCCACTTTTACTATATTCCAACTTTCAATAAAACCATCAATGCTTTTATTTAAGTAATTAATATGGAAATTAATATCTATGATCTCAAATTAAAAAAATTTTTTACGTATAAATGAGGTGAAATGAAGGGATTTTCTATCGGTGGACCGGCTGTAATAATGTAGTTTGTTTATAGTATTCGTTGCATGAATGATGTGCTTTAGAAAAACGTTGTGCATTCCACATTTCAACAAAATTGCTAACTTTCATCTCGCGATAGTTAGTCTTATTAAGTGATATAGATTGATATTATTATTGTACGAAAAATTTACACTATTGAAAAATTTGGATATTTTAATGTGGGCGGGGGGGAGTTGATTTTAAAAGACTAATTAATTGACGATTCTTTAAGGTAAGAGGATGAATTTGCTTATCTGTGTTTAATATTGAACTCGACGTAATTGCACTAGTAGATGTCAAAGTAGTGTTTGATGTTGAATGCGTTGGAGCAGAAGACAGAAGCCGAGTAAAGTTATTATTCTCCTCGAAATCTTGAGGTCGTTGAACTTGGAGTTGAAAATTGAGTAACTTATAACGAGTACGGCGTCCTCGCAATCGCCGGTAATAAAGGCAGGTGTGAGAGCGAGAGATCAGTGCGAAGTCAACCTAGTGGTCAAGGCACAAGCCTGCTGTCCGGATGGTCGCGGAATCGATTCCCAAGCTTCGCTTTATTTTTGGAATATTTTTTCCTTTTACCTAAGCCTCTACTCCGTTACATGGCGCTCAATGGAAAAATCAACACATGCCGACGAACGTCCGTGTTGAGAAACCTCGCCAAGACCCACAGACTCATTCCTAAGAATTCATGGCAAGCGCGTCCGAAGACGTAGCAGCCGAAACTGCGTGTAAGCCAGAATTCATTGAAGAGGGATGGAAGGGGTCCGCAGCGTATAGTACTAGGACACGAAGTTGAAAGAAGAGTGCGGAGGTGGGGATGAGCAAGATTTGAGGCTTTGGAGTTAGTCGACGAAAAAAGGATCCCTGCATTACCGGTGGTCCTGGAAGACAGAGTCGAAATCGGGACGAAAACTCGACTCTGGCGAGGCGTTATAACGAGTATGGCGTCCTCACTATCGCCGATAATAAAGGCAGGTATGAGAGTGAGAGAGCAGTGCGAAGGTGCACTAATTTCAGTATAGAGATCTATTGTACCGACATGTTACGTCAATATTACTTACTACATGATACGAATTACTAGTTAGATTCCGACGTGTTATCCTTCACATTTCCTTACTTTCAAAAAATTAGGAGTTCAGACGAGTTTCAGGTACGAAAATCCTTTGTTTTACATAAGAATTATAACCTCAAAATAAATAGCACGGACCTTAGAATATCAGCCAGGATTCAGGCAGGCAATCCGTGATTCCTGCTCAATACGAGGAAAATACGCAGAAATCGGATCTGAATCGGGGCTGAATTCCGTTGGTCCGAAAATCGGGTCGTGATCGGGGCTAACCGCGGAGATGGTCTCTGAAATTCCTGCACAGGATTATATAATTAATAATATCACATCAAGTTTATTCATATAAAATCAAGTTATGTTCGTCATAATTAAATTTTATCCAGCTCGTCGATATAAAAATCACATCACATTTATTGCAGCAGAATCTCAGTGAAGTTCCTCAGGTACATATTCAGTTTAATTTTAGTAACATCTATCACGTCATGCTTAACAGTAAAAGATACACATACGCATATACACAGGTTTTACAACAATATATCTGATTACCGCCAATTTAGTCGCACATGTACTTACGCTTTACGGTTTTTAATTTACACAGCGATGGAAGGTTTTTCAAACTGCTGGGGATGCAGAGTCACGCATCGCAAGCCGTGAAAGAGTATAGTCTAGTCTCAGTACGCGAGTCTGGAACTAAATAGTACATTATGTAACAAGGGCAAAAAGTCAAATATTTTTCCCGCGGGTGAGTTTACTGCCCGAACGAGCGAAGTGAAGCGAGTACAGTATCACCAGATGGAAAAATCAACTTTTTTCTCGAGTTACATATAGTACTTTATGCCCATCTCAACTGTGACCACTTTTTGACTTGGAAAGCGATACTAATGGACTGTTAAAAGACAATATTATTAAAAGACAATCGAAAATCAGTGTTATTGGTAGAACTTAATGAATTAAAGGAATTTGGACTAGTTTTCAGGGAAAAAAGTGGCCATTTTCGTTCAGATAGGCATAAACATCTTTAACATCACCCCTACTGGAGCTCCTGGACTGGTTTTTATCAAACAAAGCATCAGATCAATAACTCTGTACATTATAATCGAGAAAAAATAATAACTTCGTGTTTCTATGATAGACCAGACTGATTTCTTCCTACAGAGTATGATGTGCTCGTCCCTCCTAACAATACAGATTTTATTTAGGTGATAAATTTCTACAGAATTTTCTAAATTATACAACAAAAATTTTAATATCGCGAATCAAAATTACGAAAATAAAATTGTTAAAATCAGAACAATGAAAACTCGAACTACAAATTGTAAAATTATAAGGAACTTTGAAAAATTAAAATTGACCATTTAAAATCACTGGCTAATTTTTATTTTCGGGGGTTTGTTTATCTTATTTTTTGAATTTGTAGTCCTCATTTTTAGTTGTTTTGATTCTTGCAGTTTTCTTTATCGGAATATTGTTCATATATATTTTTATAATTCGTAGTTATAATTTTTCATTATTCTGATGTTCAAAGTTTTATCTACTTGTAATTTTGTTTCCTCATTATTTACAATCCCACCTTTAGTTTTACAAATGTAATCATTTAATATTACAACTATTATTAAGATCATTTATTTAAAATTGAGTAAAACTACATCATTAAAAATTAGTCATAGATTAAGTTCTTTTCTATTTTGGACTATAAATATTGAGAATGAATTTTCATAAAAGTATTCCTGCAATGATTATATCAATCTCAAAAGCTTAATAGAATATTGTGTACCAAGAGCGAAAAGTGGGTCTTTTTGACCGAGTGTGGAGTAATGCAAACACACGAGGTCAAAATGGCCGACTTGCTCGTAGTGGACACCATATTCTTTGTAACACATGCCTAGATTACATGTTTTTCTTATACCTATAGAACGGTAGTTAATTGTGTCGATTTTGACAAGGCGCAAACGTGGGCCTGTTAGATTAGAAAATTAAAAAATATGTATGACCTATTTTATACAAATTAAGGTCGCTGTCCTGAGTTAAATTCTGTAAAAAAACAATAAAGGATTTATTAGCTGCAAAAATATTTTAACATATAGTCAGTGAATGTAACTTTTGATACCTATTGTATACATATAATATGTGATTTTGGGACCCCACAATACTACAAGAGGCTCTGCTACACTCCATTTATTAAAAACCTGAAATTTGGTCTTATGATTTGCTTACCGCAGCTTTTTTGTAGCTGGCAGCGTTATTTTGCGGTCTACCAGGTCTTAATTTATTCCTCGTAAATATCTCTATGGACTTCCCGGGGTACATTTCTGGAAAATAAAATTATTTCAAATTATTCGACACCATTTGTTGATAATATTAATACTTTTGCGTATTATAGTTAATGTTACGTACGTAATATTCACTTAAACTTATCTCTATGGAAATCTATTTCGGAAAGTAGCTGTAGAAACATATTTTGAAGACTTCCGCCGAGTTTCACCTAGATTGGTCAACTATGAGCTGAGAAATCCTGCGGAAAGTGAAATGCAATCATAAAAATACAAATTATGAGAAAAATGAGTTTAATAATAAGTCATGTTAAAGATTATTATCGCTCAAAATTAAATTTTGCAAAACGAGTTTCGGGAGCGTATTTTACGAGAGATTTCCTATAGAAAAAGCCAATAAAATGAAAACGATTCTTTCACCATTTTAACTCTGGCTGCTCACCTGAAGCTACAAAAGTTTTGTCTTGTTTATTCAGCGAGCTAAACAGCTCTAAGAGGGAAAAAAAGTTATAAGCGGGCGAAAAAAGTCTTTTTGCCGGTCGGAAAATGGTAATGCGTTTGATAGAATACCTTTTTGGCCTTTAGACTAAAATCAGCATATAATCCTCACCCATATATTAATTTTCAGCTATTTACCTCTCTTAGAGTTAGAGTTATCCTAGGAATTATATTAAATTTGAATAAAACTAGTTTATATTCTAAATACTTTGAAGAATATTCTCCTAAAATGTTAACCGGTTTCATTTATTAGGTGTGCGCCAGGATAAAATTAAAGTTTCAAAAAACAATTAGTGAGAAAATAGAGTTTTTATTAAAATAGTAACATTATTAAATAAACTCGTCATAAAATTAGAAAACTATTCATTATAAATATATTTACATATCAATAACTCTTAGAATACATCTGACTAGTATGACACAGTATTTAACATCCAAAACTTGAAGCAAAAAATTATTATTCACTTCCTGAAAAACGTAAATTAATGCATAAAAGTGAAAAAATAACGTTATAAATAAAATTAAATGACCAAAAGATCTTTTCGTAAAGCGTTGGTTTTCAATTAAAAAAAATTAATACCATCATCAAAATATTTTTACTTGATGAGTGAATAAATCAACTGACTTAATAAACAAAAAAATGTAATCGAATTTTTCGTAGAAAATCACAAGAGAGCCACCTTAATAAGATGTCTACTCAGCCTATTGGTCCAGAATATTCATTGAAAAACAGAAATTTAAACACCCATGCTAAATTTGGTTATGTTATATATATATAGTTATATATTCAAAAAGTATTCAATTTTTAAAAATTTTATTATCAAATATGGCTTAAATGACTATAACTTTGGTCTGTAATTTTTATATACAAATTATCACACTCATATCATAACTACATGTATTTTGAACATAATAAAACCTTAAAAGCGTCAATTCAATCAAATTGGCTCACTAAACCTTGCGGTAGCCCAAGAAATATAGAGATTTTCATTATAGCCAATCAAAGGGACCTAATGAAATTTTTTTTAGTTATAGTTTGATAAAACTGTTGCAACGCCGTTACCCTAAGCGGGTCCTGGGCGTAGTCGTCCAGAGCGGACGGGTGGGTGCCTATCACCACTACACAGCGCGTCCTCAGGTTGCGGATAGAGGAATGACCCCTGAGAAAGAGGTTAGCTGCGAATAAAGCGAATAAGCAGTCGCGGACAGCCGATAGGCCCAGGCGTGGGTGTGATGAGCCCGCACTGGCGAACGCATTCATCTAGAAACACTACGCAAGCACCGCAACAACTACAAACACTATACAAAATCTCCTATCTTACTTTCTTCTTCTACCTTACTCTGTAATCTATCTCTTTTACCACACATTTCAAACAAAAAATGGGCCAAAAATCCTGCTGTCGTGGAGGATGCGGGAGCGATGACAACTGCCCTGAGAGGGGATGTGTAGAATGATTCGCCACCTGGTCTTACATGGCAACGAAGCCAGCGAAGGCGCGCTGCCTTGCAGGGGGGCGTTAGGATATGAGAATGAAGCCGAGTGTGTCTGACGACGAGTTGACTATGTCCTCGCCAAAGTCGGAAAGCTCTCATACTTAGTTCTAGGGAGGTATGAGGGTTATCACCCCTAGACGGATGGACTCACCTGCGATCGGAACAGGATCCAAAACGCGCGGGTTTAACTTACTATTATGGCTCAAAGAAAACAAAACCAAACCAAAACGAAAAGAAACTTAAGGGTGGGAACCTGGAATGTACGCAGTCTACACAGAGCAGGCGCGTTCCGGGAAATCATAACTGAAACTGAGAGGTACAATTTAGATTTGGTAGCAATACAAAAAACCCGATGGAAAGATAACGCGATGCTAGGATCCGGTAACTTCACCTTTTTATATGGGGGCGCGAGCGGGCATTCTCTAGGCACCGGATTTCTTGTTAACAAAAGCATCATACATTCCGTTAAAAGTTGCAATTTCGTGAATGACCGACTCTCGTATATCATCATCGAAGGAGAAAAATAGAAACTAATGAAATTAGAAAAATAGAAACTAATAGTAGGGAAAATAATCCGCGCGAGATGTACAAAGGAATAAACGCTATTAGGAAGGGTTTTCAGAGTAGATCGCAGTTAATGAAAGATAAGGACGGGAACCTCGTGACAAGCGAAAATGAACTATTGAAATTATGGAAAGATTATTTCGATAAGTTATTAAACGTGCATGAAAACTCCGAGGAAATGGGAGACGAAATCCACACTGCTGAACTCCATATGGACGAAACGACCTACAAAGAAGTAGAGGCCGCGATCAAAAAGCTAAAAAACAATAAGGCCGCAGGAAACGATTCTATACCAGCTGAACTACTTAAATATGGAGGCACCGCGCTTACATCTAAAATTTTTTATCTAGTATGTGCTATTTGGAGAAATGAAACAATACCAGAAAATTGGAAAGAATCCATCATCATACCGATCTTTAAAACGGGAGATAAAACAGACTGCAATAACTACCGGGGAATCTCACTTTTAGCTACCTGCTACAAAGTTCTGTCAAACGTAATACAGGCCAGACTCACACCATTCGCGGAAGATATAATAGGAGATTATCAGTGTGGATTCCGGCGCAACAGGTCAACGAGCGATCAAATGTTTACCATAAGACAATTATTAGAGAAAAAGTGGGAATATTGCGAAACTATACACCAGCTATTTGTGGACTTTAAGAAAGCGTACGACTCTGTCAAACGAAGCAAAATGTATGAAATCCTAGTGCTCCTTGGCGTACCAAAAAAACTCGTAAAATTAATTCAAATATGTCTCAACGGAAGCACTGGAAAGGTCCGAGTAGGCGGTAATGTATCCGAATCGTTCATGATACGCGACGGTTTGAAGCAAGGTGACGGGCTTTCAACGGTACTCTTTAACCTGACGCTAGAGCATGTTGTTAGAAAAATGCAGGCTAGCGAGCTAGGCGCAACACTCAACGGAACAACGCAAATTTTAGGCTATGCGGATGACTTGGATATAGTGGGAGATAATGGTGAAACGGTGGCGAGAAATGCGGAAATCCTTATAAATGCGGCTAAAAACACGGGGTTAGAAGTGAGCGAATCGAAAACGAAATATATGATCATGGAGAAACTGGGCATTCGCGAAGCAGAGGGGGATCTCAGAGTCGGAAATTTCACTTTTGAAAAGGTTAGCGAATTCAGATATTTAGGTACAACTATAAATGATCGAAACGAAATTAAAGCCGAGATTAATAAGAGACTTCATTCGGGTAATGCCTGCTTCTACGCTGTGAACAGATTACTTAAGTCAAAGCTACTGTCGAAAAATGTTAAAATAAGGATATATAGGACTATAATAATGCCGGTAATCTTGTATGGGTGCGAAACCTGGGCGCTCACTAAAGCGGAAGAAAATCGTTTTAGGGTATTTGAAAATAAGGTTCTGCGGAAAATATACGGGCCAAAGAAAGATGAGGAAACTGGGGAGTGGAGGAAACTGCACAATGACGAGCTACATAATTTGTACGCGTCACCAAATATTAACAGAATAATAAAATCACGGAGACTAAGATGGGCAGGGCACGTGGCAAGAATGGCCGATGATCGTACAGCAGCGCGCATAATGAAAGGAAAACCGAAAGCAACGCGACCTCTTGGTAGACCTAGACGCAGATGGGAGGATAACGTAAAATCAGACGTAACTGAAATTGGGCGGGAAGGCGCGAAATGGATGGGGTTGGCACAAAATAGGGAAACGTGGAAGGCTTGCGTAGATGAGGCGATGAACTTTCGAGTTCGAAATGCCATTTAAAAAAAAAAAAAAAAATAGTTTGATAAAATGTTTAAATTTACCGAAAAATATCAGGTAATATATGATGAGTGACTTATTTTTACTTTAAAATTTACTATCAATTAATTTAAAATTGAAAGGTGTATCTGTCCCCTTAATCAGTGACTCCCAAAATTGACACTTTCGCAGTTACCGTAGGATATTTTTTCATATTTAGTTTCTATTGACGTAAAAAAAATTTTGTTACATTCACTGCACATTCAGTCATTGTTTTGAGCTAAAAAATCCGAAGTTTATGTAGTTTCATCCAAGAAAAAAAATATTTTAGGCCATAAATTCATTATTCTTAATAATTTCTTAAAGAAAAATGTTCCAGGAACGTTCCAGGCACGTACCTTGGGTAACGTTCCAGGACTGTTATAGACACGTTACTCCAACGTTTCTACTACGCGCCACTGAGACAAAGCCGGATATTTTCTACGTTGGCGTAAGATTGCGGCAAAGTTTACGGCACCTTATTTGGTTACGTATCCCTGTAGTCAAAAACTCGTTGCCCCAACGTTGCCTCAACGAGATGTGCTATCTGGGACTAATGGGAGCCCAGACTTTGCATTGATTATTAGCATAGCGATTTGTGCATAATTTGTGATTTTTAAGAATAAATTAATTATTATGGAGATCGGAGAGTTTGAACCTCGCAAGAAAAACTCCAACAGTGATCATTTTGCAGTGAGGGGTTGTGAGAGCAGAGCAAACAAGAATTTAAGTCCTAGTTTTCATCGCTTCCCGATGTCAAACGAGCGCATTGTAAACAAGCAGAACATACTGGAGAACATAACATGAAATATAGGTTAGAAACTTACTTGTAGATTACAAAAGAGCAGCTATGATGTGTTTGCATTTTTCGCCTAAACCGGCTTAACATGAACCAGAACATCGTATAATATTACCGCTTGTCAATACCTTACCATTTATTATGTGAGAATTTTCTCTTAAGGTGATGTTAAACCCCGTGTTACTGGTAAATACGGGAAACCACTTTTTCGATTCATTTTTCAATTTTAAGAAAATATCTCTATGAAAAGTTGTTCTTATTGGTTGGAACAACAACCTTCCATAGAGATATTTACTCTAAATTGAAAATGAAATGAGAAATGTGGATCCTTGTATTTGTCGGGGACAGATTACTTTAACATCACCTTAAACTAGAGGTCTGAAAGCAGACAGCTCTAAATCTTATGCTATCACTATTTTTGGCTACTGCTTTCTTGTCCAGATCTCCTTCTACAAATTTGCGTTGTGAAGAATTACTGCTAGCCCAATCGCAAATACTCTTCATAGATTATTTTAACGAACAACTAAGTTCTATTCATTTAAACACTGTATAAATACTATATATTACATTGGCCACACACCCGTGTCAGATCCCAATACAAAGAATGACATACAAAATGTTCTTAGGTCAAAAGAATAAAAATTTGAAACAGTATTCTACGTTAACTGTAAAACTTTCAATTTTAGGAGTCACCGATGAAAGTAGTGGGTATTATTTTTCAACTTCTTTGTTATGTATTGATATAATTAAGCATAAAGTAGAACATTTACGTTATTTTTAGAAAAATATACACACATTAACATTTGTTCAAACTTTCATACTTATACACCCTTTTATCCCGTTAAAATCTCGGTTAACATGTATAGAAAAATTTGTAAATTACATTTTTAAACATTACAAATAAAATGGTAATCTCCTATTTTTAGTTGAAATCTAATAATTAGATAAATTAATAATTTCTTATTTCCACTGAAAAACTAATTAAATAAAAAAATATTTATTGTTGGACAAGAATACTAGATACTTGTAAATTCAAATGAAAATCTAAGCGCGAATTTTTATCCTACATAATTAAAATATTTTAAAAATCGTTAATTTTCACTTCATCTACGTACATCAAATTTTCTTGCATCAACACCGTGCTTCCATTCTACAAACGACGAAGATTGAATTGAATTTCAGCAAACATTTCACTTCCAGCTCGCGAATCATTCAAAGAATCTCCATATAAAGAATCCAAAGAAATAGCGCCGAAGCAGCATTTCCTTTTCGCGAGAAAGCGAAAATCTCGCGCAAAAAAACGTCTCAATAAGAAAGAAAATAGCTAGCGCAAGTGCGAGAAAATGTTGAAACCGGAACAGAAAGGAGTATACAGAGATCCTCGACGCGTATAGAAACGCCGCCGCCGAGGAATCACGTCGACGCGTGAAAGACGAGATGAGCGCGTGAGTCTCGCGCGCTGAGATGGCCGGAGGAGAGCTGCAGCGCATCATTATTACGCTCGCGTCAAGCGCAAAATATATAGAAACTTTGAACGCAGAACGACGCACCTCACGGTCCAAAGCAGCAGCATGCGAGATATCGCGTTGTGTGCGTGAGTGTGTATATACTTTAGCCGGAATTCGCTCAAGAGCGAGAGAGCGAGAGAGAGCGAGAGAGAGAGAGAGAGAGAGAGAAAGAGGAAAGCACGTGGCGCGAACCAGAAGCTTCTCGCGGACTCGAGAATGTTTTATGTCCAAGATGTCAAACGAACGAATTCACGTACGAAAGCGTAGACATGCGTATTCAATCACAAGTAGCAACATATGCATGCACGTACATTTTTGCGCGCGCACACTCACATACACACGCGCGCGTGCGAGCACTCACGCACACACACACGTGCACACCCTCACACTCACAAACGCATACACCTTCACACTCTCAAACACACCTTCACACTCTCAAACACACACACACACACACACACACACACACACACACACACACACACACTCACACACACACACACACACACACACACACACACACACACACACACACACACACACACACACACACACACACACACACACAAACACACACACACACACACACACACACGCACGCACGCACGCACGCACGCACGCACGCACACAACGATCAATGCTGACAGTTTTTAAAAAATAATTTGTTTAATACGACGTGCGAGACACAGTTTCTTGTGTATGTTTTCCGTGTGCGAAACAGTTGATTTTTTCATCGTGTACGAAATATTCGGAAGAGTATGCGAAACGTTCGGAATCGTGTGCAAAACATTCGGAAGCGTGTGCGAAACATTCGAAAGCGTGTGCGAAACATTCGGAAGCGTGTGCCAAACATTCGGAAGCGTATGCGAAACATGCTTGAAATTATGCGCTCGTTTCGTCAGAATGATTGGCAATTGTTTTACCGACTTGACGTCGATGATTATTGTATACATATCATGGTTAGGATTTTGACTGAGACTTCTCTCGTCATTGAATCGTCTAGCTTTTAGTAGCTCTAAGTGATTGTAAAACAAATGAGTGAGATTCAGAGAGTTATTCGGACACAGCTTATGATGATACAATACATAAGAGCAATAGATAAATTCGGCTAACAACGATTCGTCACGAGAAATCTTTTGAACAATGAGCGTTACAATTTACAATTTAATCAGTTAAATTTATTATAAATGAGAATTATTATAGTCCTGAACTATAGATAAAAGTTTATACTCGATCATATTAACTTGAAAAATATATATTGATTTATAAGTTAATAATGTAATTGTATAGATATTTGATACTTAACTTTTTTTCATTCTCTCGTCTGTTTGTCACCCTCGCTGCGCTCGGGTGACAAATTAACTCGTCTCGCTCCGCTTGGATGATAGAGTCGGCTCGTCATCTTTTTTGTTTAATTTCAGAAAATAACCGTGTTTCTTACACGTGTGCGGGGCGATTCACGCACTAATTGCGTAATGTACTAATTATGATTCATATGGACTCAAAACATGTTTCTACACATAATGTGTTTAGCAAACTGTTTTTACCATAACAAAGCTTTCTGACAAGTAAAATAAATGAGCCAAATAAAATAAAAACGGTTGAGTATAGTTCTTGAGATATAAATGTATGTACACATACACATTTACACTCATCTACTTACACATGCGTGCAAACACACAAATACCTCAAAACATTATTCTAATATGTTTTTTCGAAAAACTTGTTTTGCTATCACAAAGCTTCCTCGTTGAAGAAGTAATTTAATTACACATTCATTTACTTTTAGAGACTCACAAATGTATGAAAATTAATGATAAGATACCTGGAATTTTATTAATCAATATAAATTTCAATTACGATCAGCTTGAATTATCCATGGCAATGTAAATGTAAATAATTCAAGGAAGAAACCTTAATTGTATAAGTGTAATAATGAAATCTTTAACACTCATACAAAGCAAACCCACTGCTGCATAAATATGGAAACAATTGCATACGCTGACACGCCATGACATTTACCCAATTATCGCATAAGGACACTAACAGTCAAAGAAACACACGCGGACGCCAGTAAAAACAGAGAAGCGGGCGCGGAAGCTCATACGCGAGTACACACAGGAGGAATATTTGCCTACCCGTTGAGGGTATGTTTACGACGTGTAATTAGCTGTAAAAGGGGCGGGCGGTGTGGTTAGGCGCGTTATACAATGCTCCGACTCCGTACAATGAGCGTATGATGCCTCGTGTGCCGACCAATGAGAACTTCTCTTTTTCCTTGAGAACGTTTCTCATTGGCCGGCGCATGCGTCGTCGTACGCGACGTCGTATGAAGTAGGAGCATTCTATAAAACGCCTTAGCAAGAGCAGCTGAATAATTTCCGCACTCGTCACGTCGCGCGCGCGAGCAAAAGCAATCGCGTAGAAACAATTGCGTTGCTGCGAATACTGAAGCATGCAAATGTGCGAATGCGTTAGACTGCTTCTCGTGCTTTTTTTCTGATTTTTTTTTGTTCCATTTATCTAACGTATCGGCGTTCTTTTGAAACCTCGAGAGAGAAGAAAGAAGTTTCTCACAGGGATTGACCCGCGCGATCTTTTTACTCTACTTTTCACTCGAGAAGTGGAGAGATAGAGATTCTTACGCGCGGAGTCGTTTCTTCGTTCGTCGATGCAGTAGATGACGTGCTCGATGAGCTTTCGAGAGCTCGTGCAAGAATAATGCGAGAAGTGCGAGGTTTTACGAGTTTCTATCAAGCGTATAGAATTGAATTGTGCGATAGCGAATTTTCGATTATTGTGTCTAGGGATAATAATAGAATCTTAGCGTGAAGTTGAAATTTAATCAAGTGTCGTATTCTTAATAAAATTGATTGATTAATTAATGAAAATAATAGGAGTACAAGTGTTGCATATAATTTTGAAAACTTGGTTGTAACAGTATTAAAAGATAATTTTTTGTACTCCTTATCATTAAACTACAGATCCGATAGTTTATTAATCATAAATGAGTTTATCTTGAAGAAAATTTAAATTTGATACCGATTTTTATAACATTTTCAAATATTCTTTACGATGTATATTTTGATGCAAATGTTGTACTAAAGAGAAATTTTATTTTTAATTTTACAGAAAACTTTGTAAATATTTATCTTCGAAAAAACAATATTAGATTTTCATTTAATATTTATTATTACAGTATAAACCCGATAGTTTAGTAACCATACACACATATATATATATATATATATATATATATATATATATATATATATATAAAATAATTATTTTTCCATACAATATTTTTTAATAGAAATTGAATGCACATCGTAAGTCATATTTGAAAATTTTATAAAATCGGCATTAATCTTTAAATTTTCGTAGAAGTAAATCTATATATTAACGAAAATTTAAAGATTAATGCCGATTTTTATCAAATTTTCAAATATGACTTACGATGAGCATTCAATTTCTATTAAAAAGTATTGTATTGAAAAATAATTATTTTTAATTTTTGAAGGAAACATTGTAAACATCCCCCTTGAGGGAGCAATATAAGATTCTCATTTAATATTTATCATTAGAGTATGCATTTGATAGCTTACAAAACATACATAAATTTAGTTACTTATCAGACAATTTTAAAATTAATATCAATTTTTATAACATTTTTAAATGTCGTTTACGATGTATATTTTTCTTAAAAAACATTGCACTGTAAAAATACTTTATTAGCAATATAAAACACTGAAAGAAGCCATCAACCAACCAAATCACACTATTTAGACTCAAACGCCTCTTGTAAAACCAATCCCTCGAAAAAGTAGTATCGTGCCCTATTGCCCATTAAAATGCGCGTTGCTGTTGCAGTACACTACGGAGGCGCCCGTCTGTCAAGTCTCTACAGCTGCACCTGTCTGTTGGGATCTCATCGCCGGTGCTGCTGTGAGCGGTAACAAGTAGTATAAACGCCAACCCCCTCAGACACAAATGTCGTAACATCGGTACTGTCATCTGCGGTGCTTCAGATGGGGGTAGTTAAATATTCGGAAAGGTAAAATTTCATAAAAGTAAAGTTCAGAAAAATATTTTGTGTAAAATGGAAAATTCTGAAAAGTTAAATTTGCAAAGAAAAAAATTCGGAAAATATTAGTATTGCATATAGAAATTATGAAAGAACAAAGCATAGAAAAAATGTTCGTAGAGCTAAAATATTGAAATTCAATAATTTTATAGATTAAAATATTGAAAATTTAATATGCAACCTGCTAATTTGGTAAGTGCAGTAATACCCGTATATTTAAAAAAAAGCACATTAACAATTTTCAATATTTTAATCTATAAAATTATTGATTTTCAATATTTAGACTCTACGAATTTTTATTTTCCATATATTCACTCCTATGAGTTTTTTTGTCTGTACTTTCATTTTTCAATATTTCTATATTCAATACTAATACTTTTCGAATTTTTTTTTCCAAATTAATCTTTACAGAATTTCTCATTGTCTATAAAATATCTTTCTAAATTTTACTTCTATGCAATTTTATCTTTCCAATTAAAAATTACGGATGGGTATACATTTTCACTAGCGCTCCCTCTCCCGCGGCGGTAGTTTTTTTGTCGATTGCACAATGGATCGACTTTTTATGTACAAGTAAAGGTTAGTCAATTTCTACTACTTGTTACCTTCGGTCACTTTTCATAATGTAGATACAGCAATTCTGTAATAATAAAGAAAAGATTATCATAATACATATGTTTTATTTACTATTTGCAAGAAACGTGCAAGAAATTTTACTAACATTGCCATACCATAGCTATCACCGTAATATTGTATTACAGTATACATTCAAATGAATGGTTATTCGAATTATTCAATTTTAATTAATATGTACTATAAGAGAATTTTCATAATTTTGTTATTTTTAAAAAT
Source organism: Gastracanthus pulcherrimus (assembly GCA_949152435.1). Classification (NCBI taxonomy): domain Eukaryota; kingdom Metazoa; phylum Arthropoda; class Insecta; order Hymenoptera; family Pteromalidae; genus Gastracanthus; species Gastracanthus pulcherrimus. Next base: position 153,126,646 of record OX424575.1, on the reverse strand, counting down.
TTGTTTTATGAAATAATCTTTCAAGCTTTTAATGATTGTAATGAAAAGTAAAAAAATTAATTTTGTAATGAAAATCTATATTTTGAAAATGAATATATTCAGAATTAAATTACATTGCTTAATTTTCATAAAATATGAGCATTCAGTTCAATTATTGAGTATTTGGAAGGAATCATGGATATAAAATTTTACGATTTCCATTAGATCTGGATTGATCCACTCTTCATAGTCACAAAATAAAGTCAAGTGTATAGCAAACATTAACCCATTGTTGGCAAAGAAAAGAGGTCTATAAAGGCGCTGCTATTCCCCATAAGAGCTAAAAATATGGCCATTACCGGGAATCCTTCATATAAGATACGGGGACCGTATTTATTAATGGTTTAATAAATTTTATATGCATGAAAAGAACGTTGGTAGCATCGTTGTACAACTGGTACTCCTGCGGTCAAAAAGCGAGTGCATCAGCTTCACAGCGATTTGATACCAATGCGCACCATCTGCGAGAGAATCGCATGCCCTTTTTGGGAGAATCGTTCTCCTAAACGCGTTACTCCTGCATTCGGGAGAAAGTTTCGCCTAAAATGGGAGAGCGGTCACGCTGAATTATGGTAGCGCTGTAGCGCATGTGCCTGGGCAGCTTATAACCTAACTTTTTTCCGTATGAGACTAAAAATCTATTACTATATCGGATGGTAGTATATATATAAGATAGTAACAAGTTTGTTAATCTTATGGAGAAGTATTCTTCACGCCAACCACGTTTTTTAATTCACCTAGAATATGCAAATATATACTATATCGGATGGTAGTATATATATATATATATATATATATAGGATAGTAACAAGTTTGTTAATCTTATGGAGAAGTATTCTTCACGCCAACCACGTTTTTTAATTCACCTAGAATATTCTAGTGGTGCATTACAAATTAAAAACTACTAATAAAGATTTTCTGGTCTCCCAGAATAATATCGGATTCAGGACTTAACATTGAAGTATAATAAATGGTAAGAAAAAATAAGTGTTTTCATTTTTTTAAACAAAATTACGCCTATATCTTTATGTATGTGTGTATGAATCCTCCCGTATCCAAAAAAAAAGAGTATTCGATATTCGATATCGAATCGCCACCGAGTCCTGTCATTAAATGGTACAGTCGTCATCGACCAAGGACATATCGCAGTTCCGAGGGTTCGAGGTAACTGCCTTCTTGTCATTTTCGTCGTTTCGTTGGGTCTATAAAGAGCAGTCGAAGGTACAGGGACTAACATACGAGGGGAGCACGCCAACAAAGTCGACCACCGGCCTTTCGCCGCTTAAGCCGGCGCTCTACCAACTGGGTTGTGAGTTGACGGATCTCCATTCCCGAAGGTTAAATGGTCAGTAAAATCGGGGAAAAGTTATAGTTTATCGCAAACCGTAAGCTAATTATTAGTCTACAAATCCCACACATAACTTGACAACCGGGTAATTCGGTGATTTTTGATCATTTTCCGACCTTACCCAGACCCTAGTCATAACAAATGTACTTTAATACTATGCTTTTTACGTGAAAAATATTAGCTAATATTCAAGTATTTTACAGAGGGACAAAATGAAATCTAGAGGCCGAAAAAAATGTCTATACATCCGTCCATGTAAAAAGTAGTTTCCTATTTCTTTTTTCAGAACTCATTTGTTGACGTATGTATCAATGAAAAATATATTACCAAAAAACGAGAATTTCCCATGTTATTTAAATGAGAAAAGTAATTGCATTTAAAGATGGTTAAATGGAACTTAACATTTTTTTTTATATTGGAATCTTATATGTTTTAGCTAAAGTTTCGGCTCAAGGGATTCACATTTTGATACGAATAGTTTGGGAAATTAGGGATATCCTAATGGCCATATATATCGCCCCATATATGGCCGTATATGAATTGTGTCTATATGGACATATCGACGCCTGAGCGGAAGAATCTCCTATCTCGGTCGGCGCGTGAAGAAGCTCCTATCTCGGCTCGCGCGAAGAATCTCTTAACTCGCCGCGGCTAAGAACATCCTATATCGGCCCATGCGAAGAAGCTCTAAACTCGCAGAAAGTAAGTAATGTACTCTTAAGTAGATTTACATTTAGAAGATTTACTTCCAATCGTTAAAAATAAATCTCTTGATCCTATAATGAGTATAATTTCTTCTGGTATTTAGCGGATTCTTTTAAAAAGTAGATTACATTTTTGTGAGTGTAATATTTTGTAGTTATTTTTAATAAAATATTAGATATAAGCTTCTTCGCGTGAACCGAAATAGGATCTTCTTCGCCGCTGCGAGTTAGGAGCTTCTTCGTGCGAGCCGAAATAGGAGCTTCTTCGCGTGCCGACCGAGACAGGTCTTCACGAGCAGTTCGAGATAGGAGGTTCTTCCGCTCAGGTGTCGATATATGATAATATATTAATATTTCCACAGACTACTTTTTTCCAAGAGCCTCCTTCAAAAACTAGTACTTTCAAGACTCTCTGACAAAGACTAAAAAGTAACTTAAGGTGATGCTAAAGTCACTTGTCCGCGACAAATACGAGGATCCACTTTTCTCATTTCATTTTCAATTTAGAGTAAATATCTCTATGGAAAGTTGTTGTTCCAACCAAAAAGAACAACTTTTCATAGAGATATTTTCTTAAAATTGAAAAATGAATAAAAAAAGTGGTTCCCCGTATTTACCAGTAACACGGTGTTTAACATCACCTTAAGTGAACTACTAAGCCGTGTTGGGTAAATTCGTACTTATTACTTTAAAAAAAATACAATTATAATACTTGAAAAAAATACTAAAGTACAAGAGTACTTAAGTATCGTCGGACAAGTACCGGGTATTTAAAAAAAAACGCAGCAAATTCATTGGCACTTGGCTTCCTCAAACTTTATAAATTGATCTAATATGAAATTATTTATTCTATTTAATACTGTGGTGAAAAATAAAAATAACAAAGCTATTGCTTTTTAATACATCTAGATATATGTATATTTAAATTTTGTAACTAACACACACATATGCACATCCATACGGCCATTTTCTAAAAATAGTGTATTTTGATTCCTTATGTCTCAAAACATGTTTCTAACATGTTTTTAGAAAATTGCTTCCTCCTTAAGGAAGCTTTCTAATAGCAAAAAAAAAGTATTGCTTAAAACATGTTAGAACATGTTTTGTGGCATAAGAAGTTAAAATACACTATTTTTAGAAAATGTCCGTATGGATGTGTGTGTGTGTATGTATCTGTATCTAGAGTAATCTACGGTTAAATTACCTGATTCAGGGCTCATTGGATTTGTTTTTTTTAAGGAAGGCGGCTGAAAAAATTTCTCATAGCTCGTACTGCGAGCATCGCGGTTTCTTGATCCGTGACATCTACATACAATACATATTAATTACAGTATAATTAATATCACTATATGTTTTAAAAGCACTTTTAAAAGAAATATTTTTGATTACGTTAAAGCTTTTTACAACAAATTAGAAGAATTTTTATAAAAGTAACAATCATTTCTTTAACTTTTGCTGTTGGATATATAACCGGTGTTAGTTTTACAAAAAATATAGATAATTTGAGTACACAAACAATTGCAAGAAATAAAAAGAAAAGAAATTTAAAGTATCAAGCTTCTATCGACTTCGGTTCAGTCTGACTCAATCAAAATCGATAGAAGCTTGATACTTTAAATTCACGATTTAGTGATAGAAGCAAATTCTAAGAAAAAAAATTTCTTTACCATTTTTGTATTTTTATGTTATGTCCTGAATCCAATAGTTTTTCGAAAGCCGTAAGATGCATATTACTCATAATCTATAATGCTGTATATTCCCGGGTAAAAATGAATTTTGGGCAAGTTCGTGAATTTTCATAATACTTGCATCATGCCCATGCCCGAATATGCCCAGTCACAAATCTCATACATGGTCATGTATTATGCTCCATGCATGCCAATGCCTGATAATGCCTAAACCATTTTTACCCGGGTGTTTTACATGAACAATTTGTTTTACACGTTTACAATCAGGGTTAAGCATCAGGGATGTGCTATGTAGTCGCATTAAATGTGATTTCAGATTTAAGACTTTTAAACCATGGGACCCTTATTCAATAGGTTAAACATACTCAAAATTGCATAAAAAACGAAAATTGAAATGGTTTTAAGAATGGAGTGATGTCTAACTATGCATACTAGTTGCAGAAGGCATCTAAATGGGTATGGTAGTTAATGAAGTCAAGGTAGAACGCTCCGTAGTTTTTGGTATCCACGTGTACAAACTAGATGCACACGTTGAGCAAAAGTATGTGCTCAAAGGTTCTATCTCTAAATTTCATAGTTTACTTTGGAAGAATCTAAGAACTTTTGAAGTTTAAATTCAATTCTAACATATTATTTGAGCTTTATTGTAATAGGCTATACATTTTTTATTTAATTAACAAATAACATTTTACAGTTCTCGGAGTAAAAGTTTGAATTGTCTCTCTCGTAAAAGTGTCAAAACTTGATGTAGAACCCTTTAAATCTGTGGTCACTAAATAGCTAAAAACTTTTCAGGTAAAAATTGATCGAATATAATATAAACAACCTCAAAAAAAATTCTCTATACAATAGAACTATTTCTAATTGCCTATCTAGCAATGATCATTTTAATATTATTTATCGTTAAAAATTAAAGCGAGACTCACTTAAATTGCTAATTTAGACGAGAACATAGCGGTAATCATTATCGTTTAAGCAAACGGGTTTCAGTCGACCTCGACACGCGCCATGACGACGTTTTTCCCGCGAGCAATGGTTATATTGTGCGCGACCGTGCGCGAAATTTTTTTCGCATTATCGGAACGACGCGGTCGCCAGGCGAGAACCAGGTCAACTGCGACGATGGCCACCCCCGCATAACCACTGCGCGCCACTATTTACGAATTTAGAAGTACTAAACGAGAAATGAAATTGCGTCGATCTGCACTCGCCATTTATATATATATATATATATATATATATATATATATATATATATATATATATATATATATATAATTGAAAGAAGGAGAGCGAAGTCGCGTATTTCGGGAAATCCGAAGTGCACTCAGTTCGGTGGACTCTAATTAGTCAATTATCCAGAAAGCTGTTGCTTAGCTTGCGAAAGCGACGAATGAATTGAAATTCTTGGTGACCTTTCTCGCATCTGTTTTTCTTTAATATACAAGCTTTGACGGAAGTCGAAACTTCTTGGGTTGAGCAGTTATTATTAGCCGCCAATGATCACAAAAATTTTAATTGCGAAATATTAAAGTTTTAAAGCAAGTTCTTTTTGAAAATAAGAAACGATTTTAATATAAAGAAAATTGTTTTACACATAGTTGATTACTTTAAAAAAAAAATTAATTTTTATTATCTTTTTATTCCTTACATGAACTAAATTAAGGAAACAAGACACTTTTTATTTATTATAATTACATATGCGGGCATTATTGCCCTTGTCCAGATAGGGGATTGCAGGCACGATCTTCGCCAATGAAAAATCCAGGAAACCATTTTCTTTATTGTCCCCGAACAATTCGGACTGACGAAAATTCGAACCGACACCCCTTGAGCGGCCGATGTCTTAAGAGATAAGTGTTTACCACTTGATCCTTCAACCACCCCTTTTTAAAGAAAATTTCCCGTAGATTACGCTCCCGTTTATTTTATATCAATATTTTATTTTGTTTAAAAATAATACGATAACTACTGACAGGGCTTCTAGGCTTCTTTTTATTTTAAAATTATATTTTTTTATAATTATTACTAATAATTTTGTTTCTGTATAGAGGCAGATATGTGATGGTAAGACAAAGTTATACTAACTAGAAATATGTTTTGAAACATTAGTAATTAAAATACACTGTTTTTAGAAAATGTCTGATTGATTTGTGTGCATATTCGTATATATGACTGCGTGCGATCGTGTGTATGTGTGTACGTGTGTATGCGTGTGTGTGCATGCGTATAAGTATGAACGTTTAATATTGGAATTTAAAGTGTCGTGGTCGATGCAAGACAGCATCGGCAATATCTCCTTTCCTAAATAAGCATATGGGGACACTTTAACAATATCGCTTTTTTAAAAACACAGCAAAGCATAATTGACAAGAATCACACTACTGGAAAGACATACTTTCAGTTATTATACGTCTGTAATAAACGTCCGTGGTTCTTCCGCAAAGGGTTAAGTCGAGATTTCATACTTACGATAAACAGCAGTAGAGCTGACCACTATAACCTTGCTGCATCACTGCATCGAGTACATATAGTTAATGACCCCTTTTGCAAATGCAGGTCACAAGAAGAAAGTCTAAATGACATACTATGGCAATGCACGCTTTATGAAAATGGGAGAAAAAATCTGCTTAACTCCTTGTGCAAGCTTAACTACATGCCTCCGCTTAATATTGAAATGTTCATCGCCGAACCAAACATAGTAGCCTGTACCTACATTTACTCTTTTTTGAAGAATTGTAACTTTAAAATATAATCTGCGATTGTTCTAATCTCTTGTAAAACTTACGCTGGCATGCTCTATACTTGCGAATAGCCACTAATATTATATATATAACCTAATGTATTTATACTACACATGTAATCGATTATCTGTATAGCATAAATAAACCTTATCTAAGGTTTAAATTGCTCAATAAAAAAAAAAAAAAAAAAACATATGGGGAAATCTCCAGAACTTTTAACTTTCAAATGTTGAAAATGAGGTCAACTTAACTTAGGAGCACAGCTCTAGTTTATTTCACACAACTTCTCGAGACTATAAACAATTAATATTTTCCCATGAACAAGCCCGAAACAAGTACCTACCGAATCTAAAATGTATATATTTTTTCTTGAAAACAATTCTAAAATATTTGTGCAGCTATTTTTATTTTTATTTTTGATACTTAAATCAAACATTTATATTGCATTAATGTATTTTTACAAATTACGTTCATCGTAATGATTCACTTAAAGTGATTGGTAATGGTTCGGTAGAAGGTACAACGAAAGACAAGGATACGTGACTACTCACTTCTGATTCCGAGAGATCCTTTGAGGAGGATGAGGATTCAAATGAGGTCAAAGAATTACATTCCCTAAAGGACAACAAAAATTGTATGCTTTAATTGAGGGATTTTATTATAGTTCGTTTATAGAATAAAAAGACTGGAAGTATAATATTAGTTTAATACAAATTCAACTTTTTATGCATTGATTAAATTTAAATTATAAATTTGGCTTATTGAAATTAACAATTTAATCGTTTAAATTGACTAATTTTTTACCTCTTAGACGACGAAAACACTTTTTTTCATAATGTTTCTTTCTCTGTTCACTTCTTTTTTTTCCGTCTTTTTAACTCTTCAATTCGTTTGTGCTTTACGTACTCTTTCTTCTTTCTCACTTTTACTTCACTCAAAATAGGTCTCATGATTGTAAAATGCAAAGAAACGTCTTCTCGTATTTGTATTATTCAGTTTTGCTAGTTGCAATAAGAGGTTATGAAGTTTAATCAAACGCGCGTCGCGGACTAAAAAATTAAAAAACTAATATATATTATTAACTAATATATTAATTAATATTTACAACACAAACGTGCGTTGTGGATGCGACATTTTTTTGTTCGTCTTTTAATCGGCTCACTTAGGTGTTATTTAAACTTTGGGCATTATGTTTACTAAAATAACAAAAAGGGATTATAATACAACATAATACAGTTGGTGTATTTTACCCATATTAAATACTTTTTAAGGTATTTCAATTACTATTTATTGAGTTATTCTTCGTATTATGGATGCGACACCAAAAACCTACGACAATTTTCAAATGTATTTAATTCCGATTTTATGAATAAAATGAAAATATTATCAATATTATATGATTCTATGATTATTTCGTAGTAAGAAATAATTTTTTTTTATATTTTTATCTGGTCAATTTTAAACACTATTAGAGAAACTGTAAGTGAAATCGGGAATACGACATACGAGAAGTGTGACAGTTTAGACATTTGATTTAAATTTAATTAATTTATGACAGAAAGTAAACATAAAAATGTAATAAACAATAAGCTAAAAGCTAACTAGCTAGCTAGCTTTTAAGTTTAAGCTTTAAAAAATAACATAAGCCTATGTGAAACAGTTTAATACAGTTAAAATATAAGAAAAAACTGATTGAAACCTCGAGTCATATAGGTTAAAGGTTTGGGAGATTTTCCCTTATACAATGGATGGGTTATAAAACTAATTATATGTAACAATTGTACTAGAAAAAGTATTCGCAGTGGTTTTATATATTAAAGTTAAATAATAAATAGCTGACAAAGTTATTAACTCTATTTGAACTGACTCTAGTATTTTTAAATCTAACATATTTTTTAATCATTTTTCAAACTATTTAACAGTTGTCATAAAATTATTTTCTGTGCTAATTCTAAAACATTAATACATACAGAATTTTTTCATATAATTACTTTTAAAATGCATCCGTTTTATATGCATTTTTAAGGAGAAGACACTTTAAAGGTTATTTGTTTACGAGTGCAAGTGTGTGTGCGCGCACTCGCGTGTTTACTTTCGATTGTGGATCAGCATATCTCCGGGTAGGGTCGGTCGGATAAAATTCTTCACGTTTCAATTGTATACGTAGATACATTTAAAAATACACAAATGTACACTTTACTACAATGGACTATTCAAGAACGTTTTAATGTTTGATGCAATAAAGTTTGGCACATATTAACCTTTTACACAATTACGTTTGACACATCTATTTTTGTCTCTCCCCAACTGCACGTGGGTAAGAAACGCACCCATGTAAAAGTTAATAGTGTTAAAATTTAAGACATTCTTAAAATAATCCATAGCAGCAGAATACATGTACATTTATCTTTCTAAAACTACATTCTTAAACGTCACTAGCAATGAATAACTCTGGTATGATTTTTTTATTTTGATTCATTACTGTACAATATTATATAAAGATTCTTGCAATCTTTAACCGACTTCAAAAAAGAGGTTCTCAGTTTGACGCGTAGTATGTATGTATGAATGTATGTTTGTCCGTGATTTTCTCGAGCCATGCTGAACCATTCAACATGAAACTTTTTGCGTTTATCTTGGTGTTCAACAAAAATTTTCATGTACTGGGCCAGTGCAACGCCAGTATAACCAAAAAACCCGGTTTTTGTGAATATGTCCTCTACACTGAGAGAAAGAATTCGTTGCGGCAAAGAATATTTCTTAATTGTTAAGTTTTATGGATTTGAATACGATCAAATGAATATGTCTTAACAGTTAAAAGCATCGTCTAAATAGTTAAGAAATGAGTACTTGAGTCGCTTGTCAACGGCTGACTTTAGGGTTAACTGAATTTTTCATATTTCTAAGATGTTTATATGACCCTTACATGTTAGTATAAGTTTTCTCCTGCCACGATTATGTCTACGCATAGGATCTTTTAATATTTTAATGCTTGAATAGCATCATTAAATGCTATAAAATCGTTAAATAAATTTTCGTACTCTAAATGTTTATCTTACTCGTGCAGACTTTTCTCAAGTTCGAGGTCTTAACTATTAAGAATTCAACATTTGTGGCAAGTACGTGATAATTCGATTCCGCAAGTACACGATTCATTTATCACAAGGAATTCTTTCTCTCAGTGTATGTTTAAACCAATTACACAGGAAATGAATTTGCCAATTCCGATGATTCTTTTCTTATTTAATAAAGGGTATCCCTGTACGTGGTCCAATATAAGTTTTTACCAGTATTGAATACCATATTTAACCTACTATTTAATGAGTTCTCTGCATAACTTATCAACAGATGCAGCCATTTGAGTTACATTTTACTACTTTGAGCCAATACTGAGTCGGCTCTATTAGTACTAGCAAAGTACGAATATTCATGTCATCGTCATTAACTTTTTAACATAACAATAAAAAGTGATAAATAATAATTTAAAAAAAAATAGAACCGACTTTTAAGTATATTATAATTGAACAGTATCATTCTACTAATTTGACGAGCTTCATTATAATTTGATGAGTACCATTTGACACTCACGTTTGACATACGAGTAATTACAGGATTTTCCAGCATAGTCCAACTGCTAATAATTATTCACTCTATCATGGATAAGCCTTTATCAACAGATGTTTATGGTTTTAATTATTTTCAAGTCGAATACTATTCGCCTCTAACAGTATATTTCAATTAATTCTAAGGATAATCAAGAAGTTGATCCTGTTAGAGAGCAAAGTGGAATAATGGAACACATTGTTAGAACAGATAAACGGTATCACAATGGATGTACAGTGGTACTTTTGGATATTCCTGAAATAGAAAATGATGATAGACAGTGATTTTAGAACAGTGGCGCTTCTAAATCATTAGTTCAATCCATAACTAAATTATATTTAATATACGTATAAATATTAATTGTATATAATGCTACCTTAAGCTTGTACTTTATTTTAATTGAAATATTTCAATTAATTATTATAGATATTTGTGTCAGATATTTTATATTTTTTTTTTCATAATTAAATTCCTTATACATGTTTTACTGAATAAATCGACCTCATGGAGATTTAAGCCGGCGACCATCTATTTGAGAAGCAGACGTCTTACCTACTGCGTCATCACAACCTCTCTTGAACGTTACTTTGAATAGTCTTTATAAGTCACACTATATTTTCTCTTATATGAGAAAATTTCTTGTGATTAAAGAAAGAGGGGTTACACTTAAGAGTCCTCGCTCTTACCTGTGAGGTTCTTTCTCTATTTATAAATTTCTTTGAATAAAGAAATATACAACAAAAAACAATAACCCCTCTATTGGTCTTCTTTCACTAAAATTTATGGAGCATATTTATTATTACAAATAGATGTATAAAATTCAGATTTATATGAACGAAATAATCCAAGTATCTACAGTTAATCTGACGGAATTTCTTCCCATTCCATGACAGAGTTTGTGAAATATAATATGTGCTCTAGGGAGGTCCAAAATCTCCCAAATTTCAAATTTTCTTCTTTTAACTCCTTCAATATGTTGTAATTAGCTTAAAAATAAGATATATTGTCCGTGGATCCCCTGAATAAAGAGATAACATAAACAGGTATATATCTACCTTCTCAAATACATTTTAAAATTTGTTTTTTTGCACTTTTTACGTAATATCTTAAAAAAAATTACTAAAATTTATTTTATCAAGATAAAATTTATTGTCTATTTATCATAGCCCTATAATAGAAAATCAAATGTCCTTGTTACCAGAAAAAAAATTTCTTTAAGAAAACAGTCATATATGTCAAAGTTTCACCTAAAACCAGATATATTTGGATAGTTTTCATCAGCTCAGTATTTGATAGTTTTTCAAAAACGAAAATTATTTTGAATTTTTGTACGGAATAGAATCTGCAGAAAAATGGAGAAATATTAAGATATTGAAATATAGAAATTATTCCAGTCTAAGTGATTTATACTTTTATGAACATTTGGGTTCTGTTATAGTTTGATGTAATTTATTGCAGGTAATTTACATTATATACACTTGTAAGCAATTTAATATAAAAGCTGACATTGAGAACTTTAGTTTGCGAGGTCGTATCACTTTTGAGGACATTCTGTTCAAAAGTTATACTCAATCGAAATTTATAAAATAAATTAGGTGGTACATGACAGACTGCAAATTATTGAAGAAACTATTTATTAGTACGATCCGAACGGCATAATGTAAAACACTATGTATTAGAAAACGTCAAAAATAATGTATAATATTATTAATGAAAATTACTATCTAATTGATATCTCGGCAACACAAACGTTTAAAAAATATTTTAACAAGAATAATTTGGAAAGCAAAATAAATTTAAAAGAAAGTTGTCAAAAATTTAGCGAAATATAGGTACCATTTATTGGTGCTATCCGAACGGCACAACCAAAATGGTCCGTCTTCCCGATATCTATACCGAGAATTACTAAAACTATTAGCCATAAAATCAGTTATATAATAGCTATTAAAATATTCAATATATTACCAAAAAAACTCACAATTATAAACAATAATAAAGTCACTATAAAAAGAACACTAAAACATTGGATTAGACAAAATCATTAAGAAAATATGTAGCTATCAAAGTATATAGCTATCAAACTACAAGCTATAAGCATGATCTCTTTATTAATATCACAAAGAGTAAGAAATATGCATAGTACTGTTATGTATCTTACAAAGTCTATTAAAGTTATGTTTATTTTTAAAGTATTTAGTAACAAGTGTAGTTTTTTAGGTAATATTAATTTAAAGTAAGGTTTTGCCAGGCACATGTACAGGTAATGTGATTTACCTTTATAGAATTTACTATGTAAATGTACTGGATTGAATAAATAAATATATAAAAACATGTAATTATGATTGATAAAACAACTTTATTAAACACATTATTTTCTTATCCAAATGTGAATTATAATTTATTGACGACATCAGTAGATATAATTGATTCTATATTCCCTCTGGCGTGAGCTCGTGTTCATAGGCATCCTCGTACATCGGGACATTATTACTCGCTGCTGTATTCCCATCGACGATGTAATCTCCGCCTCCAACAGCAACGATATCTACACGTTCGTATTCAGGTAATTGTCCGTACTGTTCAGTTAGATCATTATTAAAGCGTCTTAGTTCATATGGTTGGTCAGAGTCAGTGGTTGTCGAAGAAGATCAGTCGTTAAGGATGATGGTGAATAGACAACATACATGATGTCGCAAACCAATGCATTTTTTTCCTTGAGCACAGAATCATATAAGATTTAATTATCAATAGTTATTTGGTCAAAATTATGCTTCTACATTTAAAAATAATTAATTAAAAATTGCTAAAATTTCGTACCAAATTTAAAAATGGAAAATGGCCTGTGATTGACTGTTGAAATAATGGCGTCGAAGTTAACGGTCAACATAACCTCTTTAAAGCTTTACGCGGACGAAACAAATATAGCCACTTTTAAAGTTATAATTTTTGTAAATAAAAGTTAAAAAAGTAAATATGAGACCAAAAATCGATGCTAGATTTGAAGAAGCTATATTACAAAATTTACCACTGGTAGATTTGGAGATGTGGTTAAATTTTTTGTGCAATAGTGAAAATTTTGTTAGTGCTGAGATGAGAGGTATCAAAGCTGCAAGTAAGATTTACTAAGAAATATTTAAGAATACACATTTTCTTTAAAAATTATGTAAATTTTATAAATATAATTATTAATTGGTATAGATCCATACGAGCAAACTACTTTCTTCTTTCTAATTCTAGTAATACATACATCGAACTACTTGGTAATTCAAGAAATAGCAATGGATTATGCTCTATGAACCTTTTTGTCACATTTAAAAAGATTGTATTACTAGATAACGCATGCGTTCTTCTTCTTGTGTTGGTGAATTCGTTGTCGTGGTTTCATCATTTGACTGAAATTTAATGCTACTACGACCTGATACATTGTTAACTGAATCACTAGTTCCACTCGTACTCTCAACAGAAGCGTCCAAGTGCAAATTTACAAGTTTCATTATCGAAGAGATACTTGCTAACTGAACCGCTGGTTTAACATGAATTTCATGCACATTAGGAGTCCCTTTCACCCCCTCCCTCTTTATTTCCCACCACCGACGCGGCGGTCATTTTAAGGATCGAGGTCCAGAAGAGCGGACTTTTACTCCCTCCGCCTTGCACCCGTTTACCTGGCTGCCTACCGGCCTCGGATCAGCCTTACGACCTCCCCGAGCACGTAATTGACCTGCAAAACATGGGAGCCGAACTCCCCTACGAGGTCTGAGCAGCCTCGAGGAACAATTTCCCCGAGCTGAATGGCTCACGGCCACAGATCCGCCCTTTTGCGCCCGTGCCCGTAAAGGCGACTTGTGCAAAACGGAGGGTCCAAAATCTTAATTAAAAAATTATGACCTACATTTACATGCCAGTGTCATGCGTCTATCCAGCACACTTGATTTAATATTCAAATATAATATTCGATCAATAATTTATCCAACTATTTCGAACCTCCTCTGACGCGGAGCTCGCGGACTCTTCCTTCGTCAGCTCAGACTCTCCACTTCCAATCTTCCCTATTTTAATTCGCCGCGACAGGACTCAAACTCGCGCAAAACCTAACGTGCTTATTTTATACAATTCACGCATGATAAATTCATTCAACTTAAACTCTATTAGTCTAGGGTAAAATACTTCATTATAATATTAATTCGGTCGCGAAAAATTACGCGCTATTTAAACAAAACATTAACTTAAATTTACATACAATATTTGTTTATACTTACATATAATATTCGTACTTATCTAGCTGTAGTATATCGCTTTTACATAATATGTACTTCGACGAATAGACATTACATACACTGCGATGTTCACTCAGACATTCATTCTCTCACACCTATATAATTACAATTTCCGGAGGTAATAACATTTACCATTTTCCCCTTTGAAACGAAAAGACAAGCATTTCGAGGAACCGGCTGCATGTTTGTACGTTTCACACGTGTGCCCAACCCCTTTGTCATCACTGTAGATCTCCTGGCACGCTTTTCAAACGGAGAGCCTAAATTGAGGGGCGGTCATATGCGACGTTTCGGCAGTCCGTAATCACCTATTGTTATAGTTTTCGCATCTCGACGTACACGTGCTGTCCTACGAAGAGGAAAGGTCGGTGTACATTATCGTCGAGACGTTTCCCCAATTTTTTTAATAACGTAGGGGCATCAAAACTTCCCGCTACCCGTAACATTCTCCGTAGTAGTATAATTTAATTCGTCGGACCCAAAGACTTTCGAGGCAGAAACAATTGGTGGGTCCCTACCTATGACTCCCTGGCTTAATATGGCCCCCATCGCGAAATCTGGCGCATCGGTCGTTACTACAAAAGGTTCGTTAAAATTCGGTTATCGTAACAATGGCTGAGTACACAATATATCCTTAAGGATCTGGAAGGCCTGTTCGGGAGCATGTTCCCATAAAAATCGTACGTCTATCTTTAGCAAGAGATTTAAAGGTTTATTTATTGTCTCGAACTCGGGGATAAACCTTCTATAATACCCAACTAACCCCAAAAATTGTTTAATATTTTCCCTTGTCTTAGAGCGAGGAAAATTTGATATTGCTTCGGATTTCTTAGGGTCCGGCCTGACACTTTTCCTGAGATAACATGCCGTAAATATGCAACTTCTTTTTTACAGAATAGGCATTTATCTGGTTGAAGTATCAGGCCAGCAGTTTTTAATCTGCCGAATAACTTTTTCATTTTTTCGTTATGTTCTTTTATTGACGTCGCGTATCATCAAAATAAATACACATTTCCACGCCCTGGAGACTAGAAAGTAAACGATCCATCAAAAATTGAAATGTACCTGGGGCCCCCTTCAAACCCATGGGTATACGCTTGAATTGCAAATGGCGAAATGGAGTTAAAAAAACTGTATTTGGGGCATCTGCTGGATCAAGAGGCAAAAAAATATTTTCTTTTCCCTAGTTTATCCAAAGTTTCTGTAATATTGGGTTAGGAGTCGGCGGATACAGTGGTTTTATCATTAAGGGGGCCATACTGCTCTGTTTGACCGACAGATCCGCCAGTTCACCATTTCACGCAGTTCTTCTCTTCTACTCAATGAAATCGCTTGAAAATTAAACTGGACACTCAAAATTCACTAAGGAATAGTGCTCTGGTGAGAGAATTGCGGAAAATGAGAAAAATTATTAAATTTATAAGTCGAATTTTCGCCACGACCAAATCAATGGCACTACAATCAAGATAAATATTAGATCGCAGCACAAAAACTATACACTTTTCCCCGAATATCTCACCAGAGCCCCATTCCTTAATATATTTCTGGAATTTTCACAAAGTTTCAGTTTATTTCATGCAGTACGAAAGAAAAATAGCGTGAAACGGATTTTCAGGTGATACAAGTTCTGGATAGACGCAATTTTGGAAATTTAAATACTGAAAATTAGCTTCGCTGAAAAGCGGTAGATGGTGACATTTTTTTTCTTGTGATGTAAAATCACCTTATACAGCGTTTGAACTTTCGGCCAGCCGCCCGGTCCGTCCATCTGCTCAGATATTGAAGAGAGAGGTGATTGCAACAAAGATCTGCTACGAGTAAAGTAACGAGGAAGAGTGTTGCTTTCCAGCCAAAACAGTGCGTACGTAATGTCCTGTGTGCCCTTATACGCCTCTCAGAGCTGCTGATCGCGTCTGCCCAACACTCGACGACGCTGCTATTGGTGCTGGCTGGTGGCTGCCTGTTTATGTCCAGACGTTGTTGAAGCAGCTGCTGCTGTATGATGGATACACACATCAATCAAAGGCTCCGATGGTGTCTTGCCTGCATTTATAAGCCTCTTATAGCTGGTGGTGGTGCTTACTGAGTCTGCCCAAGACTATCCAGCCTGTTTCAAAACCACTACCACTGTGCAATGTGAGAGACACCCACAGTGTTCTAAGGCTTCCTTGGTGTTCTGCTTGTAGTGTTGGTAGTGCTGACTGTGTCTACCCAAGTCTTGAACGCATTGTTATTAGTGCTGGCTTCGACTCTCCAGCCTTTGTCGAAGCCACTAATACTGTGTAATACTGGTGAGACATCCACAGTGTTCTAAGGCTGTATTAGTGTCCTGCTCGTAGTGTTGATAGTGCTGACTGTGCCTACTGTACCCTTTGCAATGCTGGTGTTAGTGGTGAAAGCAAAACTGCTACTGTTATGTGATAGACACACACAGCCCTCGAATGCTCTGCTGAAGTCCTGCGTGCAACTGCAAGCCTCTCACAGCTTCTATTCATGAAGCTGCTGTAGCTGTATTACTGATACACACAGCATGCCAAGGTCCTGCTGGTGTCCTGCGATCCCTTATACACCTTTGAATGCTGCTGTTGATGCTAGCTGTGTCTGCCCTTGATGACACTGCTATTAGTGCTGGCTTTGGCTATCCAGCCTTTATCGAAACTGCTACTGTTGTGTGGCTTCTGCAGTTGTGTGGCAGACACACAAAATGTTTCGTGACCTCACTGATGTTCTCTGTGTCCTTGTATGTCTGGTATGCCTGTCAGAGCTGCTGGTTGAGAGTGTTTGTGCTTGGTCCATCCTTGATAACGCTGATATTAGTGTGGGCTTTGTCTATTCAGCCCTTGTCGTTCCTGCAGCTGTGTGACAGACACACACAAGGTTCGAGAGTTCTACTGGTGTTGTGTGTTTCCTTGCACACCGTTCAGAGCTGCTGATAGTGCTGGCTGTGCGTGCCCAATTCTTGGTAAGGCTGCTGTTAATGGTGACTTCAGCTACGAAGCCCTTGTCGAAGTTGCTGCTGCTGCTGTTGTCCTGGGCCTGCAGTTCTGCGTAGCAATGCACGTCTCTCGCAACTGCTTTTCATGCCAGCTGCATCTGTCCAGACCCTGTTGAAGCTGCTGCTGCCATATGCCACACACAGCATTTCAAGACCTCACTGGTGTCCTGCGTGTCCTTGTATACCTCCTGAAGCTGCTAGTGGAACGTGCTGTTCTTGCCCAGCCCTCAAGAATGTTGTTTATGGTGCTTGGCTGTATCTGCCCAACCATCGACAATGCTGATGTCAGTGTTGGATTTATCTATCAAGCTCTTGTCGAAACTCCTGCAGCTGTGTACCAGATACACATACATGTTCTGCATGCTCTTGTATGCCTCTCAGAGCTGCTGATGATGCTAATTGTGCTTGTTCGATCCTTGACAACACTGCTATTAGTGTGGGCTTTGTGTATCTCTAAGTATAAGTTTGTTTTAGATTGAACAACTGTTTTAATAAAGAAAAAATTTATCGGTATCCATTTATTTATCTATACAATGTGTACTAATATTTATATATATATATAATTAGACACATTTTATCAAATATATTTTAATAATCAAAACGATTACCTTATCTTGTTAATGATAAAAATATAGAACAGTTACTTTGTTTTTCCATACATGATTTTTTTCAGAATCTTCGAATGCATCTCTTATTCATTTCTGTCAAATGGATGTGGTTTCACAGACTTGGTCCTATGTATATAAGTATTGTTTATCATGATCAGTAACTAAAATGCAAGATGATTGTACAAAGAAATGTATTTTATCTTCAACTTTAAGTTCTTGTAAAGCTGAAAGTAACATCTACTGCTATAAGTTACTTCTACTGAGTATATATACAAGTAAATTAATCAATTACTAAATACCGTAGTGTATTGAATCTCAATTGCCTTTTACATATCATTACTTGACTATCGAATGTATGATTAAGTTCCACGTTCTCATCTTTTGTAACTCTCATTTATTTAGTACAGATAATATGGAAATTGTACTATTTTTCTTTTATATTGCCTTCTCTGAAACTTTTCATTTTAATTCTCAACTGTGCTTTTTATTTACTCGCTGTTCTGTTTTCAGGCCTTTTTTTATTAGCCATTGCAAGTAAACTAACTAAATAAAAATTATCGATAATAATTGCTCTGTAATTTATAAATACTTCATTTTAATAGATACTGTAATTGTTATGTTTGTTATATTTTTAATACAGAATAGTGTACAGCAACTACTATTAAAACTGGTTGGAAATTATTAGATGAACAAGATTAGTTGTGTCTGCTGCTTCTAAATGACCAAACCAATCGTGCGATAATGATTATACAACAAAGTATGTATGCACAATATTTATTTATTTATTATTCAAAACCAGGTAAGAATTACAGTATGTATATCAACTGCAAAACCCTGCAGAGATAAACTAGTTATCTATACGCAGGTCCAGTATTACAAAATAGCGAAGAAAATTAACAATAATATAAAAAATATGTATATACTTAAAACTAACTTAAAAACTAAGACTAACTTAAACCTATGCATATAAAATTTTAAGTTTACTATAAACATTATTCCTATAATTATATAGATTGATATATTATATACTATATACAAATAATAATAATGTATCTCAGTGATTCTTAATTACATCTTATCCAATTTCTTAAAAATTTTTTATAAGAAATTCTATCTATATCTAAAGTTTTAAACTCATTTGGTAAATTGTTAAAAGTCATAATTGCATTTTTATAACTATTTTTGTCGCTAACCCTTTCCTTGTTATTAAGTATAATTGAGTTCTTTTTTCCTAGTTATACTAGATGATGTGAGATATTGGATGTTAGGTCTGAGTAATGATACTTTAGTGCTTCAATTATTAATATTTATTTATTATTAATTATTTTCAAATTTTTTTTGTGTAGATTTTGCAATAAATCTCTATTATTTCTATAAGCTCCACCCCAAGCTAATATTCCATAACTTATTATACTATGGAAAAAGGCATAGTATATCATTATTAATGTTTCTCTTGGCATTGCTTTGGCGATTTTATAAAAAATATAAACTTGATATTTCGTTGTTTGTATTATGCATTGAACATGTTTATCCCACTTTAGATTGTTATAAAATACTATACCTAAAATTTGCACTTTTCAACTCTAATTATATTTCTATCATTAATCTTTATATCTATTTGAGGGGAACATTATTACTGTACTTACGTTTGAATTGAGTATATCGTTTCCTTTATAATTCAAATCGTATTGTATTCGGACATCATTGTGATTAAAATTCTTGGATTTGTTTCCTTTAGCTTACCTTATTGACTCTGCAATATCAATCTACTCCCAATGAATATTATAAGAAACGCAAATACAGTATATAATCTTATTATCTTTATTTTTCTTTGTGCGACCGAGATAATAACAATTCAATTTATGTATAAATGTATTTAAATAAATTCCTGGTGCTTTTGGCAAAAAATGCAAAACAAAAGCATAGCGTTCCGTAATTTCTGCAGTAATCTAAATTTTTGTCTCTTTTTTACAAATATTTAAATATCCTACAAGACTGCTATATTTAAAAAATGTATCGATTTCGGTCGATATTAACAATAAGTGTAGTGTACTAATTACTTGTGTGTAAAAGTAAGTTTTTGTGATATAATTCAACAAAAGTCTGGTATATAGTCTAGCTTATAGTCTGGAATCGTTTCCGTAGCCAGACTTTTGCAAGACTATGAGTCAGATTTGTACCAGACTTATTTTTTTACACGTGCACGTAGAGCAATTGTTAATCGACGGTACTACTGTGAAGATCGCTAGTTCTCTCTAGGGGAATAATCTCTAGTTCCTAGTAGGGATATCCTACTAGATACTTCAGTTTCCTAGACTAGGAATCCTAATTTAATTTATACATCTTTTTTGTATTACGGAAAACAGTGTGTACCACATTTTATATTTCGCGTGTGTATATAAGTCTGCGTATAAGTGTGAAAGCCTATCTAAGAAAAAGCTTGTTGATAATGTAATATTTGTGGCGTGCATGCTAAATTTTGAACAATTTTTAAATCTCATTTTAAAAATAATAAAAATTAGTTTTTAATAAAATTAACTTTTAAAATAACTTTTAACTTTTAGCTTTTTAACTCAACTTATAAGTTTATTACTTTTTCAATTAGTAACTCCTAAATAAACTGAATTAGTTTTGATTTTGATTAACTACTAACATAACTTT
The DNA here is from genome assembly GCA_949152435.1 of Gastracanthus pulcherrimus. NCBI lineage: Eukaryota > Metazoa > Arthropoda > Insecta > Hymenoptera > Pteromalidae > Gastracanthus > Gastracanthus pulcherrimus. Next base: position 153,105,979 of record OX424575.1, on the reverse strand, counting down.
TTAAAATACAAAATCTATAAAATGTAAACCCTATGTATATATAATTAGTAATATCAGCTATAAATGAAAACATTAATCGACACTAATTAGTCTCTATATTGAAAGTAAAAAGAGCATGTAGCAGTCACTTATTAGACATAATGATGGTTATTTATTGAACATTTTTAAAACATTGCGAAATAATTACTTTTAAAACTGTATTTAAATCATATTATTGGCTATGGCTGGTGTTCTGCCTCTCCCAGCATTTGCACATCCTATTACACTCAATATCATGATTGCGATTAGTCTGCAAACAAAAGAAAAAAATACATTTAATGTTAAGAAAATTAATTTATTTCTTTTTAACGAATGTTACGTATCATGACGTGAGAGAGTAAGAAAGACTGAGATAAATTAAATATGTATGTAATCGGAAAATTGGAAAAAACCTGAGACTACCGTATTAAGATTATATGTAAAATTATGATGACATATGTATTACATATTGTATTATTATTTCTTGCACTGACAGAAATAAAACTCTTATCTATCTATCTATCATAAATAAAAACACTTACGCTTGCACAATTTCGTAGTTCGATTAATTCCGTTTCTGCTTTATTAAGCTTCTGCTTTAAGTTAGTATTATTACTGTGCTTATTTTCACTTTACAAACATTAACTTTATATATCTATGTACTAATAAAAAAATTTTGGACTTTCAACAAAGCCTGCTTTTATTGAACAAGCCAGGTGTCAGTTTTGCCCCGTGTCTATCTAACCACTCTCTCCCTTATAGCTAAGAGCAGTTGTTCTCGGCGAATGTTTAGTCATATCTAACCACAAACCCTAAGCCGTGATTGGTTGATTTAAATTTGACTAATCATGGATCCGGATTTGTGAGCCACTCAGAGTACATCAGAGCCGCTCAACCCCAAGCCTCGAACAAACCTGATATAAGGCCCTATTTTTTAAAGTATTCAATTACCAATTTAATTATGCAAGAAAAATTCGATCAATCGGAATTGAAATTTTGTACACTTTCTTATTTTACTTTCGTAAAGTCAACTCCGAATTATCAAAAAGAAATATTCATTTTTAGTCTAAATAACAGGCACTTGAAAATGACTTGCGAGATTAATTTGTATCAATTTCTATTCTGCAATATATGTTAATATCGTGCTTGTAAATATTGTAGGGAATTTAATAAGAAATTATTTTTATTGTATTAATGTTTTCCTACTTAAGAGCCATATAACCGACATATTTGAAGACATGTGATAATAGACGTAATTTCTGGTTATTTTTTCAATTTTCGTTTTTTTAAATAATATTTAACTATTTAAAAAAAAATGTAAGGTTCTTCAAACAACATCCACCTTGAAACCTAATTCTGATTCACTAATTCCCTACTGTTTGTAACCATATACACACACATACATATTATAGTATTTAAGCATTAGTAATATTTTATTATATTTCTTAGAAAGTTATTAAAAATTTTCTTTCAATTTGGCTAGATATTGTTAAAAATTTTCTTTCAATTTGGCTAGATATTGTTAAAAATTTTCTTTCAATTTAACTAGATTTTTATACGTATGTATGTACGTCCTCCGATATCTAAGAAAATAGTTGAAAATTAGTAGGGTTTATTTATATGTAACAGAATTGAGGTTATATTAAAAAATGAGTTTTTTATTTGAAAATATACTTCTACTAAAACATTTTCCCTCTTACAGGTCTTTATCTTGTACTATGACAATAATTTTAGCTACACTAGTCAAGATTATTGCGCCGCACATGCAGGTTTTAACATTAATTTTATTCGAGACTTTAAATAAATTACACACAGGAATTTAGGGTAAAAGTATGGGCACTTGTGGTTTATTCAATTTATATACAAGTTGTTGAGCGCCAGCTGCGCGAATTCGCAGCATGATTTTACAAGTGTTCTACCGAGTGAGCACGGCGGTACGGTGAGAAACGGTAAATACTCAAGAGAGGAAGAAGCTCAGGGTCGCGAATTCAACAGAATATACAGCGGTGAAATACACGTGCAAAGGCGGCGCGACGCATTGCTGGACATGCACGCGGCGCTAGCTTTACAAAAAGTACACGGTACAAGGTCGTTGCTGCACTTGAGAGACCACACTGCGACTGCAAACCCTCCAAACCAGGTAAGAGAGTTCCAATTCGATGTGCGTATCTACTGCAGACTAACTCAGCTTTATATTTTCTAGGGTGTATGCTGCAGGCCTCCAAAGTATCTAGAGAAGCAGCCGCTCCACCCAAGGTGGATCCATTCATGCCTTTCAAGGCATAAAATCAGGTGGGTATTATTCTAATACCATTTTGCTTATTTTCTTCCTTTCTAATCTCTATGCGTGTGTTCTTAGGTAGTTTCGAAAGGACGGGAGCAAGGAGAGGAGACACTAGGGCATGCTCAGCGCACCCCAGCCGAGACCAGCCAGCTCCAACCTATGCGAGGCTCTATGGGATGGCAGCTGTGCGTCCTCTTCAGCTGCTTCAGGGTATTGGAGAGCTCGCTTGCTCTGTGTCGTCAAAGGAAATCGTGTGTGTGTGTGTGTGTATATGTGTATAGTGAGACAGGCTGGAAGTTTGTGTAACCCACACAAAATGTGGTGTTACAGTACATATACTTCAAATTACACCAGTTCAGCCCCGATATATCACTTTCACTCTTACATGCGTCGGCCGTAGGTTTTCTTTCCAAGGAATCGTCCATCCAAAATTCATAAAAAGCAAGGCACTATCTAATATTTTTTACACTCTTTAATAAAATCAACTGATTTTTGCAGTAATTTATAACATGTTTAGCTCTGTGCTGAACTTTCGTTCCGGCAACCTGTGGTAATTCTCCGGTTCATAACTCCGGAGTCTCCAGTCTCCACATTTTATCCATGCGGGGAACTCCCTTATAACTGTTGTTAATTTAACAATCAATAAATAATAGAGAATGTTCACTTGAAAGCTCAATCCAGAGGCCGGCTGATATATATATATATATATATATATATATATATATATATATATATATATATATATATATATATATATATATATATATATATATATATATATATATATATATATATATATATATATAATGTACATATAGAAATGCATAAAATATTACAAATGCAGTTAAAAAATATGTACATAAAAATAAAAATGCATTTTAAAACTATGTGCATATAAAACAAAATATTCGTCATAATATTATATAAATGTACATACAAATAAAAATGTATAAAATATTACAAATGCATTTAAAAAGTATGTACAAAAAAAAATTCGTTAGAATATTACATGTATAAAATAAAATGTAAATATAAACAAAAATGCATAAAATATTATATATGTATTTAAAAAATATGTATATAAAAAACGAAATATTCATCAGAATATTATATAAGTGTACATATATATTATAATAAATTACAAATTATAGCTAATAACGTATGTATATAAAGAAATGTAATGTCTTGAAATGAGAATAAATACATATAAACATTTGAAAATACATAGCTGACCATCAAATGGCGCCACGAACCTATTCCGCAAGTTTTCGTATGTGCACTTCTATCCGTAAAGAAGTTTTTGAATCAGGTTTCAGTTTGGCGGCTACCACACGTGTGGCGCTGGGTACCCGTCAACGTTCATCGCTGACTACGGTCCCCCCTTAAGTTCTCTATAATCCATGACCAGGCGCCATCTATTATTTCTCCGTGAGTCTGCCATCTTTGGTATGATCCAAAGAGGTAAGTTATAGAGTGGAGAATACCTGTATTGGCGTACGTTAATAGGTATATTATCGATTGTCGTAATTTTATGTTTTACTAATGTTGTTTTACATAATTTATCCCCCCGTAAGTGAAATTGATAAGGAAACTTAACAACCAATTCAATAGTGCTTTTTCTTTCTTCCTCATTAAGCCCTTCAAGATTTAAATGATTTATAACTGAATTTATTCGTTCCCGAATGACCGTATTTGATTCCCTTTCATTCAACCGCTTTATAGTGTATACAGGCGTTCGAATTTTAACAAATCCTTCTAAGGTAATCGGTAGTATTGTTGAGTTAACGTCTTCGGTAGTTGTATTTATAACAAAAATATGAACCCAACCATCTTTATTCGTGACTAGGCATTCCCCGGCGTAAATTCTCGGACCGATTTTTAATTTAGGTAGGTAGCCACTGGCTTTCTCTATGTTTCTTATTTCTACCTTATACAGTTGTTTTGTTCTCGCTGGTATATGAAAAATGTCATGAGAAATAAAGGATGTCGTTATTCGTTTGCGATTTCTCAAGGTTAAATTACCATTTGAATAGGAAATTATCGCGCTTTATTCTCTTAAAAAATCTACGCCCATACCATTATGATCGATTGGGAAATCGTTAGGAAAAATGTTCATTTTACAATTCATGTTTTCAAATTTTATATTCACCCAACCTGTAATTCTAATCAATCCCTCGCCTATTACAGACAATCCATAGAGTGTATCAGAGTAATTGATCGCACTAGATTTAAGAGCCTTCAGCTTTGTCAACATCTCGGATGCCGCTTTGACACTAATTCCCGACATTTTGACTCAAATTTACAAAGCGCAAAATAAAAATTAATTGATTAACTAAGGCTCGCTCAAACTACTTGCACGTATTCCGCTGCTGCTGGTAGTCGATTCCCTGATGATGCTGATGATGGAACCCAGTTGCGAGATATGATGTTGCTAGTGCCGATGACTGCCGTTGTTGGATCCGAGTGACTTTGAAAGGCAATGGCCCGATCGAAAATGGCTGCTAGAGCGAAGGCAGTAACGGCGAGCTCTTGACAGCGATTGTCGTCTTTGCGTTGGCGAACTGCTGTTAGTGCTGGTTCCAATGCCAGAGTCAATACTATTAATGCTGGTGTTAGCGCTGCTGACACCGAAACTGGAACTATTAGGACTGGCAACCATATGCTAGCCGGTGGTTATTTGAGGATGTCTTCTATTGGTTGTAGATTCAGTAACAACTATACAATATCCTGGTATTTGTCCAATATTCCGAGGGAAATCACAGTTCGAAAACCTCGGAAAGGATAGTTAGGCACCAGTCCGCGGTCCTTAAACTTCAAATAGTCGTTCCAAGTCTTTGAACTCTTTCGAACGGATCCATCAACTCCTTCGAACGAATTCCACCGCTGTGACCAAAAGGTTATGATCCGAGTCGTGTTCCGTTCACAGAACAAGCGATGATGGTAGGTGGTCAAGTCCCTGACTGAAACTGGACCGGAACGAGACAGGATCTCCGTTGATTCAACTTTATATTCGAAAATGGGTGGGTTCGTGTGCTCGACAAAGCGCTAAAGCATACATATTTAGTAAAATGACTATTATATTCTTAACTAGATGTTGAATAATAAAATCTTGACTAAAATCAAGTAGCAAACTTTGACTAGACTTCTAAGTTAAAATACTTTAATTTTGACTAGAACCGTTCTGACAGTGACTAAATCTAAGTCAGAACGTCACTACGTAGAGAGGTTCTCTGGTCGTGCAATTGAGCTTTTGGGCCTTGGTCCTCCTTCCTTACGTAGGTACTGTTCGTCATGGATATGGAGTCAGGAGCTTTCCCCTCCCCCGTTTGATCGTCAGGTTCCATTAGCGGCGGCTCCCTTGATGTTAGATTAGCGAGACTGATCTTGAAGTTCTATTAGCGACGGCTCCCTTTGACGTCGGATTAGCGGTGTCGTCTTGTGTGTTGACCTTGAGGTTCCATTAGTTAGTATTATTTGTTTATTTATTGAGTTGCTTTTACCTGATCGAGCCTTTGTCTTTGTTATTATAATTATTTAGTAATTGTAGCTATTTGTTTAGTTTCGTTCAAAACTAGATCAGTGGTACGGGTTTTGAGTTTATCTCCATTTCGTATTTCAAGCTTAATCGTGTCCATAACTGCGACTTTCCTATCGTATATGCAGTTCATAACATTATATTATAAAAAAGATCAAAAAATTATTTTAATTTTAAATGTAGGCAAAGAAATAAATAAATAATAAATTAATACAGAGTGCTAATCTATGTATTACTAAGTAAGATGAGAGTTTTTGATAATAAATAGAGTGGTAGTATTAGTATTAGTTTTAGTATTAGTTTACTTTACTTCAAATAATATTTCAAGAAATCAGAGTCGCTACTGAAAGCATTGTTTCTAATAATGTATATAGTCTAATTACAAACGACTAAAAAGAAATAGTTATCCAAGTCAAGTTATTTGCTTTAACCAAGCATGCAACATATTCTGAAAATAATATTCCATCTAAGGTTCTTGTCAGAAGATATTTACATTCTACATCTTCTTCATAGGTAAATATAGATCATTTATATTACATCTACAAATTTTCATCTAAAGATATTAGGAAATGCATCTTCAATTGTGCTCAAGATAGCAATAGCGGAGTCAAAGTTGATTGAACGAATAAAATCATATGATAATTATGGATATAGGATACCAAAGACCTTGAACCTGCAATTTTCTAGAAGAATTAATACACCATTTTGAAGAATCTGAGCAGAAGAGTCTCAACTTTTTTATAGGTAAATATTGTATTTTCAAATTCAAAATATTATTAGATAAGAACACGTTTAAAATCTATTGTTTTTTAACAAACTCTTTGTTTCTCTATTTATTCATAATTTTTTACATCATTGAAAATGCAGATTTTGAAAAAACGAATTTTCAACTGTGCTCAAGATACCAATAGTAGTGTACAAGTTTATTCAACTAGTGATTTATTGGATCATATAAGGATGTGCTATTACGCTGCAAAAGGCTTGGACTTAATATAGTCTGAAAAACTTCTTTTATAGTATATGACTAAAGGACACATGATCAACTGAAGATCTTGATCCTGTAATTTTAAGAAGAACTAGTCGACAATTCAAGACTATATCTATAATAAAAATACTTTCATTATTAGGTAATGCATAATTAATTTTTTCATTTATTGTGTAAGCAATTGATAGTAGATTATATTTAAGTATTAATTATTTTTTCACCTTTCCTTAGTTATCACTTTCGCTGCTACACGTACCGAAAATGACTCATGAATTTTTTCTCCGGGTGCTACATAAAACATATATGGCTCACGAATATTTTACAAAATTGACCACTTTTTAAAGATCTCCGATTACGCATTATGCTTTGATGCAGGACGTAAGCGCCCATATAGCCTCCTCAAAGGTGTCTGAGGTCTATCTCTTTATGCTTTAGTATATCTTTAGTATATCTATATATACTGTACTTAAACCTAAGTGTCGACTATGAATTCGGACCTGAGACGCTAGTAAGCAGATGATGGATATCGCTCGACCGACATCGCACAACACAACAAACAAGTATATAAAATACAAATGTAAAATACTAAATACATTGATTGTGACATATCGGAGTCCCAAAAAAGAAAGGACACATGGCCATTAAATACAAAGAAAGAAAGAATTAAACAATCATAATATTTCTAAAATACAAAAATAATTTACCTTATCTTTTTCAAAATATCGTAAAATATCGTAAAATAAAGAAATCATTGTAAACAAAAACGGATCCACGAATCTCAAAATTTCTTTTCAATTCAGAATCTCCATTAAAAGACGAAAACAGCGCTGCCAAATGCTTTGACACTATGCTTTGTCAAATAGAATTTAATTAAAATTATTATATAAATAAGGAAGAGCTGCGCAGTACCGCCAATCGTGGTTATTTTTCTGTTTAAACTATTTTCATTTAGTGATTTGTGCCCTACTAAAGAATGAATATTTTTCAATAAATATATTATTATATTTATCGTATATAAGGTATTTTATTGACATTTTTTTTTTCTCAAAAAACAAACCGTCTTATTACCTAAAAATTTACAGAAATATACCTGTATATGGAACAATTATTCAGTAAGAATTTAATTGACTTTTATCGTATAGTTTTTGAGTAATAAATGTTGAAAAAAAGAATGTTGTCAAACAGTATAACAATGTAAAAACGACTCATATAAAATTGTTTATGGACCTGAAATGAAGGATTTTATGAGTACTTTATTGTATAAAAAATTCGCTTTCTAGAAACTATTCCTGCATTGAAAAAAATTCAAAGAATCGAAATTTAAAAATTTTAAATTTTAAAAATGGCCATAAAAAAATTTATTTGACAATTATTGTTTAAACTTTTAAGCCCATACCGGGTATTGATAGGAAACATCTGTGCAGAGTTTGGAAAAGTTATACCGGAGATTGGACGAATGGTGATATGCCACACACACACACACACACACACACACACACACACACACACACACACACACACACACACACACACACACACACACACACACACACACCCACCCACGAATACGCACACGCACACGCACACGCGCATGCGCACACACGCACACACGCACACACGCACACACGCACACACGCACACACACACACACACACACACACTTTTTCTAGAAATAGTGTATTTTGAATCCTAATGTCTCGAAACATGTTCCTAACATGTTTTAAGAAAAAAAATTTGTTACCATCACAAAGCTTTCTCTATGAGGAAGCAAAATAATTATGTCCACATACGCGGACATGTGCAAGAAGAAGTTAAATCAAAGAAATATTTCAATTTAGAGCACCACTTTGCAAGTAGTGTCAGAACTCAATTTTAAAAATGAAAGACATATTTTCTTTCAAGCTGTCAATCAAACAACAAACATAGACTCTTCAATACCATACGGATACACTCTCATAATGCATTAAATTTACATATATTACTTTAAATAAGACATACTTAATAAGTTTTTGTGAAAGTTATAAAACATTAATATCAATCTCAACTAAACTATTGAAATTTTCGAATATCCATCGTCCTATTACTCGGACTTGCCCAACTATTGAGGTTTGTACCTTATATTAATTATTTATACATTTTATTAATCAAATTATAATACTTTTTTCAATTTGGGGTTTACACTAGATTTTACCATTATAAGTCCCTTTTTCACGTGAAAATAGTAAAAATTGCCGTAGCGTAGCTATCATAGCCGAAAATGGCACATTATATAACGACTTAAGTGATTTTATTTAATTTTAGTACGTACAAAATTTTATGATATAAACTATAGTTGTTTCTGTTGAATAGGATTTTGGAAACAGTGGGTGAAATAAATGAAGAAAAATACTCACTGGTTTAACAATAACTAATTTGTAGCACTTTATAAACTAGTAAAGTGCCCCACATCGTGAGGTGGTGTACACTGTCGGCGATCCGCGGAGAGACTGCCGGAGCAGCGCGAGTACAAAGCGACGCGACGCTGCCGATAACGTAGTTATGACTAGCGTAGTATTTCAAAGTACAATACCAATCAAATAAGTATCTATTACATGTGATGCGTAACAATAGTGTATGGTTTTAAAAAAAGATTCAGTTCATCCCTAAGAATGACTTAATTCCACTATTTTAAATTTTGGATTATTTTACGTTGGATTTCATCATTATAAGTACTCCATTTTCTTGTAAGAATAACAAAACTTGCAAAAATATAGTTAATACTTATAGTCGATAACTGCATCGTGCATAATGATGTAAGTCGATTTAATAAAATATTTGCTTGAAATATGACTTAAATTAATTTTTATGTGGATCAGAGAGCTTATAGTTGATTTTATTTTATTTATGATTATGTTGATCTATTTTATTATATGGTACATACTTATATAGCATATGCTTTTCAGAATGTTTGAACTATTTGTATTGTTTACATTTACATCAGTATCGCAATCATCGGTCAGCTGATTTTTACTGATTTTTTCATGCAAAAATATTATAAGACAAAAAACTAATGAACGATATCTAATAACCTAATGTCAGCTTCACGCCACCCAGTACAAGGTATTCAGATTATGCTTATTGCAAATTTGCAACTCGTCATGACCGTTGCCCGTGTATTTTTCAGTGGCAAGGGGGGAGGGGGAGGAAGAGAGTTAAAAATTGTTCTTATATACTGTTATTAACAGATATGATGTTGCAATACATTTCTGATCATGTGTAAACAATCAAATTCAAAATGGATTCCAAACTGACTTAAGTCCACATTTCCCGGAAATACATACTTAACTTAACTCTTTAGTAAAGATACTCGAAAAATAAAAAGTATTTCTTATGTACAATTACTATGATTATAATAATATTTTACACTTTATTTAACAAACATGATGTGGCTGCATATCTATTATGTCACGATGTAGCACATCAGTGCAAACATTAAAACGTTAATATCTCGAAAACAGGAAAAATAGAATTAAGTTGTTTTTCCGTTAGCCATAGATTTAAGTCATGAATGGAGCTAGTGCAGCTTATGGGTGAGTCAATGTACTAGACTAATAGAAGTAGATGATGAAAATATAAATATTAGAAGACCTGTTTTTATTGAAATTGGAGTGCTAGGCCTTAGCATACACTATTCGTTAGTTCTGATAGAAACTCGTTCAGAAATAAAATGTATTTAGAACGAGACTTGAAATATTTAAAGGACAAATTTCATCAATTAACAACAGAATAATTAAGGACTGGTCCCCTGCACTCGTCTGAGGCCACAATTTTAAATTTCATAACTGTTTAAATTCCATGAAGATTATAAAATACTGTTAAGAATACGTTTTCAAAAAAATAATGATGAAGTGTGAAATGTTGCTAGTTATAAAAGGTTAAATTTAAAAAAATACATAAAGAATAAACAGGTATTTCATGTGTTTTGACTCTCGGAATTGTCTGTGAACCATCGTCAGTGCAATCAAATTACTTACTATATCTTAGGAAAATTGATGAGCTTTACTAGAGAAGATAAAAAGCTGGTCTTTATCTATCGTACTAAGTGGAATTAAAATCAAGAAATTAAGGTTTATTGGTGATCCGATGCAAATAATGTAGAAAATATTATCCTCCTAAAAATTATAGTCCAGGCGAAAAAATTTTCTTAAGATTGTTATTTAAATCGATGCAATCATTTAGAATATTTCATAAATATATTTATAAAATATAAGATAAAAGTCTTGATATGAATTGAGTTAAGCTGTATAATTTAATAAAGCATTTGTGCAAAATTAATGTTTTTTACTCTTTTAAAAACTTTTTTCGTTTTAATCTTACAAAGAAGATCATTAAGAAAAAAATTTTCTAAAATAATTTTTCACAATACTCAATTTTTAAAAGAAATTTTAAAGAATTCTTAAGGTCATGCGTCAAATTTTATATTGTGGATATATTCAAGATTAAACTGTAAATGTAATTATAATTTAAAATTGAATATTTCTATATAAAAAAATGCGCGAGAACCTTTTCCAGTAAAAAACGAAGTTTTGAGAAAAAAAGTTTGAAGATCGTTTAAAACAGTTTAAAATTCGAAGAAAGAACGAAGCAGCAATTAGCTATGGTTAGAATCGACACAGTACAACAAATTATGGTTAGCCAAAACTGTCGCTAGACCAGCAAAAAAATTTGATCTGATCCAGCGAGAAATATCACTAATTTATCTAAAATACTTTAGCGAATAACGTTTTGCTGTCCCATCGAAATTGTTTTTCTTAGAATGCTTAACATGTAATTTTAAGTTGTGTTACGTAGAATATGAACTTCCAGAAACACTTTTTTGAAGAAAAACAATTGAGAGTTCTTACGGACTCTTTAACCATGATAAGCTGAAAATCTCGTATACTTCACTCATTCACCCACCCACCCAAGAAATCAGTCAGCCATCGCGCAATATAACCCCACGTAACGACCCGCTCTCGCTTCCTCGACAAACGGCCGCGTTTTGATCTGGCCTTTGTATCAAGACAGTAAAGACCTCTCGCGCAAAACACATTTCCGAAAGCCATAAATCTCTCTATCAAGCAGCACTATAGCGGCAATCCAACGCAACGCACCGCCAACTACACAGCTACAGCTACAGCTACAACTCTATTTGAATCAACCCATCTCTCTCTCTCTCTCTCTCTCCCTCCCTCCCTCCCTCCCTCCCTCCCTCTCTCTCTCTCTCTCTTTCTCTCTCTCTCTCTCTCTCTCTCTCTCTATCTCTCTCTCTCTCTCTTTCTCTTTCTCTCTCTCTCTCTCTATCTCTCTCTCTCTCTCTTTGGCCTTTCAGCCTGCGCGCACGTAAAAAGCGCCCAGCCACGACACTGCAGCTTCTCCGCAGCCAGCTAGAGGTAATTAAAGGCCGAATTACCGTTTTACGAGCACTCGACTGGGCTACCGCAGCACCAGCTCCGCAGTGCCGTCGTCATTTCTCGCGCGACGATGACGCGAGCGAGCCTTAAAGGAGCGAGGGTATATAAGGTTGCGCGGGAGCCGGGAGCTGCAGGGAGCTAGCGGCGCTCAGCAGAGATTGATGTAGCCTTTTTTTACGTCGCGCATCCTTATGGCGAATTTATTGATTGCATAAATTTTGTAGAGGAGGGAGGAGGAGGTTAACGAGGAGCGGCTTTAGGGCTGAACGAGATGACGGGGCGAAGGAGGCAGTTGAGGCGAAGGAGGTTTTTGAGAAATTGCGTTAGGCGGCCGTGCAACGGTTTTAGTGGGTTGTTTGCGTGTGTGAGTGTGCGAGTTCGAGGCGGAAAGGATTGCAACGGTGTTGCTTTTATCGAGTTTAAATTGAAATGCGATTTGTTAAGCTTGCCTGGCGATTTAATTGGTGTTTTCATGCTTCTTATAGAGACTATCGGATTTAATTCATTTACATAAAAAAACATATTTTGTTTTATGTTGTCCGGTAAAAAATAGTACATTTGAAAGTTGACAAATCCGGGAAATATATGAATGTTAATGATAGGTTCTATTTTTTCATGCTTATTAGACATTTTTGTTACCTTTCGCATCAATGTTTTGCTACATAATACATCTTTAAATTAAGTGATTTGTCATGCATTCTTCATCGTCATTCTTGATTGTTCATAACTTTGCAACAGAACAATATTTTTGTATGAAACGAAGCTTAAATTGAAGCTCTTTTAGTCGAAATTTTTATCCCATTATACCACTTCTCTAGCAAAGAAACTTGCAGAGTTATGATTCGAAGTATTGGTACCAAAAGGTCATATATTGACCCCAAGGACATATGAGATGAAACTACGGGTGCTAGGCATCATTTTTCGGTACCAGAAACCACTTCCTAAAACCATATAGAAAACCGTTTCTCGTAGGTCGTGGAATCTCCTTGTAAGTCCCGCCTTTGCCATACGAAATACAGTCACCATTTTTTTATTCTAAAAATTATTTAGGAGAAAAAAAAACCTATCCAAAATTGACAGTTGTAAAAGATAGGTAACTTTATGCTCTTTTTAATGAATTTATAATAATATTTAGAATAGATTTATCATAATATTTCTAATATACCGAAAAAACAGAAAACCTAAAACTCAAATATCGAAAAATCGAAAAATAGTTATAAAACAAAAATTAGTCGATGAAATTGAAATTTTTTTGGAATTTTGAATCTTAATTTTAAAACGAAAAAATGATACCTAATTGGTAAAAAAACACATAACCTCAATATCTCTTAAAATAAATTATCTCATGATCTGAAAAAACATATAGGTCATGAGATAGTAAAAAATTACCTTTTTTTATAAACTTTCATTTTTTTTACAAAACTATTTTTTTCTCGACAAATGAAAATGGTCCAGACTCAAAAATTTTACTGAACATTCTTCTCTATACCACTAGTCATCTCAAATTGTTTCAAAAACTTTCCGTCATATGTTTCTAAGATATAACCGTTTAGACAAAAAAAGACGTTTTCGTGTATAACGAAAGAACGGAATAACCTTATTACTTTATGGTCGAAAAAGTTCGGTAATTTTATGCTCTTTCAAATGCTCGATAATCTAAAAAAGATCGATAATGTTATTTCTAAGTTATTAAAACTCGAAAAACTAAAACTGAAAAATCAAATCACCACTAAAAAATCGAAGCGAAAAAAAGTTCTATTGTGCCGCCTTTCGTTAAGGAAAATAAAATAAAATGAGCCCTGAAACATTAAGTTTAACTGTGCATGTGTAGATTCATGACCATAAACACACACACATACAGCCACATACACACACATACATACACACACACACACACACACATAGGCTGCGTCTACAATTGCAGCGCATATGTATGCGCACATGGGTGCGCACAGGGGTGCGCATACGGTCTAGTGAGAATATGAGAAAACGAAAAATCTGCTGGTACGATCAGTAGTATAACTCCGGGCACGGTCGTCCAAATGATTTAGCAGTCTGACGTTTAAAGAAATGTGAAAGTGAACTAATAATCCCTACCTTACCGGCATCACATTTATATTTCTTCTCTGCAATAAATAAATATTTCTAAAAAAACGCCATACTATCCCCTCCATATTTTTACCAGGAACCTTCAGTTAAATTATCAAAAGCTTTAATTATTAACTCTTGGAGAAAAATGAGTTTGAAAATATACAATTATAGTTAAATTTTCAAACGCATTTCTCTCCGGGAGTTAATAATGAAAGTTTTTAAAAATTTAGCTGCAGGTTATGGGTAAGAATGCGAAGGGGATAGTTTGGCGTTTTTCAGAAATATTTATTAATTGCAGAGATAAAAATATAAATGCGATGCCGGTAAGATAGGGGTTATTAAGTTCACTTTCACATCTCCTTAAACGTCAGACTGCTAAATCATTTGGACGACCGTGCTCGGAGTTATACTACTGATAGTACCAATAGATTTTTCGTTTTCTCATATTCTCACTAGACCGTATGCGCACCCCTGTGCGCATCCATGTGCGCATACATATGCGCTCCAATTGTAGACGCAGCCATACACACACACATGCATGCACGCACGCACGCACCCATGCACGCACACACACACGCACACACACACACACACACACCCACATCCATACAGACAGTTTCTAAAAAAAGTGTATTTTTAATTCTTAAGTCTCAAAACATGTTTCTAACGTGTTTCAAGCAAAACTTTTTTTTTACTATCACAAAGCTTTCTTTTTGAGGAAGCAAAAATTTTGGAGGAACTTTGTTGCGTGTACGTTCTAGGTGACGCAATGAACAAAAATTTGTTCCCGATGTATATTTCGCCTCGTTTCACTCCTTTTGATATGTAATAAAACTTTAAAAGTTTACTTTTTAGGTTTATCTAAGAAGATCTTTCTGGGCATCATTTGCAATGAATCATTTATTCGATATTGGATACAATATCTAAAATCCGAATGTTGAGGACATCGAATGTATAAGCTAGTTGAATACTATTCATTATCATATAAATAATAAAAGAATACAGCCAAAGTAACTGTAGTTGATACTACACGAACAAGATTTTCTCTTATCTACCAATTAACCGGAAAATCTGCAGCATCGAGAAGAACAACATTACGAAGTCTCGATTCACTTTGAATGCTCTTAATAGCCTCATTTCAAACCTTAACTAACCAAAAAAGCTCCTCGACCCATTTCGACGCGCACCCATCCCTAAAATTTTCGCCTCCGAGCCTCGCCCATAAAACACGCTACGTGCGCACCGCAGGGCTTATTTATGCTCCCAATAAATAAAGAAGAATTGACCGAAAGGGAAAATAAGTAACCCAAGCGCGCGCGCAGCCGATATGCCTTCTGCTCCTTCTCGCGCCTCGCCTCGCGCGGCCGCATCCTTATCGGAATACGCTCAACGTAACATATAGACATCGCGGGGTACGGCGCGCGAGCATGAAAACGGATTCTCCGCGAGTGTCATTAAAGGCACACGAAGCACGGAGTAATTAAAGCCTGCGGCAACGGCGGCGGCGCTGGCACCGTTATTAAAGTGCCCTACATAGTTGGTGAAATGGCGCGCCTGTCAAGCCGGGGCTGCGGCGGCGTGCTGCACGTAAACGCGTGAGCGCGATTTTTCCGGCGATATATACGGCGGGTTCGACGAGCTGCCGGGCGTATTGTCTTTTTACAGAGCTGGGAGGGTTTTGTTTTTTGTTTTTTTGGGATAGGTTGGAGGAGAGAACGTGTTGTTGTTATACGTTTTGTTGGACTTTTTTCGCAGAATGATGGGCAGGTTGGTTTGAAAGAGTGTTTGCAGAGGTGAAGATATTATTGTAGGATGATGGGTAGAAAATACTTTTTATTGTTTATCGGGAGAAAATTTTATATTTACGGGGATTTTTATATTCTTTTACATTTTTCTAAGTTTGTTCACTTTTATTTGTTCAATAAAACATTGTGTGGAAGAATAAATCGAGTAAGATAAAATTTTTATTTTCGTTTGTTTTTGACTTTTCAATTTGACTGTTTAATACAATATAATTTATTAAGTAATATTACGTACATTTTTCTCTCGTGCAAATATGATTATTGTATGCACACAACCGTATTTACTCAGGAAGTATGAACAACGTGAGCAATCAAATATTTTAATGCATTAGATTACGTTAACCCTTTATTTACCAGACCCTGAAAAACTTCCGAAAAGTATTTAAAAATGTGTTTCAGAAATTTTTTAGGGTTTCAGCGCAATAACATTTTTTTTCAATTATTCGAGTTTTCTCAGCTTCTATGCGACTAAGAATAACTTTGAAAATGGTCCAATCGATCTGATAAACATATTTATTTTTTAGGATTTACAGTTTATCACATGAAAATTTTAATTTAAATTTATTAGTTGCGTGTTGCTGGAAGCACTGTTGGTAAATATAAGTTTAAATAAGATATTCACTTAGTAGTTTATTAAAAGATGACCACTCTAATTAGAAAATCTAGTGTACGACTACAATTAAATTATTATCATGAGCAAATTTTACTTTAATAGTTAAATAATATTTAAAAATAAATAATTAAATAAAAATAATAACCAAAATGAATAATTTACTAAAATCTAATTACACAGACTAATAATTCAATGTAACAAACTTAGAATTTGATTCGAATTATACTTTGATTTTATATTCATGATTTCAAGAAAATGTAATTAAGAGAAATTGGATTCATTTCTCTGAGAGGTTTCAAGTATTAGCTCTTCCATTCAAGGTTTTCTAAAATATAATACTTCATTAGTCAGGTATAATCAACTCTTTAAACTTTCGACATTACGAAGAAAACGTTTCGAACATAATTTTTGCCACGTACTAAATTTAATTTTCTTTTTAACAAGTAAATTATACAAGCTTTAATTTAAATTAATTTTAAACTAACAACTAAAAAGTTTATTGTGTAACATTGTAACTCTCACCAAGAAAGTTTAATTGTATAAACTATTTTGATGCTTTAGTCAAAATAAATATTAATTTTCTTTTTTAATTTGAACAATATAAGTAGAATATATAATGTTGTACAATAAATAAAATTCCTTTCTTAAATTGAAATAAGTATTTTAATTATATTTTAAGAGAAGTTTTGAATTAGAGAAGTGTATATTGAAATTTAAAGCTTTCATATTATTTCGAATTAAAACTTGAATATCATTATGTGATACAATTACCTAAAAAATCTGTAAACACTTCAACCTTGCCATATTTTTTCAAAATTCCACCCTGCATCCGATGCGTGACATACTAAACGTTCCACTGCGCCCCAAAATACTCAAGCCGTTAAAAAAAGAATTCAAACATCTTTCGCGAAACTCGAAAAAGCCATGTAAAAAACCACGGCAGACCCTTCACTTCAAAAGGGGTTTTCGCAAAACCTCCGTCAAGCCCAGCGGCAGCGCCGGCCACTACATCGCCCTTTAAAAAATTTCCATGTTAAATTTCTACCTTTGTGTTGCTCCTCTCTTTCTCTCTGTGCTCAGCCGCGTCGCGCGCCGCTGCAGCGCCCCGGTTAAAGCGATTTCCGGCGGCGGCGGCGGCAGCGCGGCGGCTCCTACTCCTGCCCGACGACAGGCGTCCCGCGAATTTTCAGCTCGTTATTTTCCGCCGCTTTAAGACCGACTGACAGGGCTTTCCAACTCCCGGGGATTTTGCGTCTTTCGAGGTATTAATGTTTCTACTTCGCGTCCGATCCGTTGCCTGGGCTTCTCTCTCTACCTCTCTCTCTCTATCTATCTCTCTCTCTCTCTCCCCTCTCTGTAGCCCTTATGCCCGGCCAAGAGAGCGAGAGAAGTGCGCGCAAATGTACGTTTGCAGTAAGTATCAGGCAGCATTATTTACGACTACGCCCACGGCTCGAGAAAAATGCCGCCGTCGTTGCTGCTTCTGCTGCTGCTCCTGATTCTGCTACTGCTTCTGCTGCTGCTGCTACTGCTACGCTCTAAGGGATTATTTTGCATTTAATTATTGAGATTTATAGTATTTATACTGGTACTTTTTTCTTTATGTTTTTTAATAATGGAAGTAGCCATGCGACGAAGGAGAAATGAAGATGGAATCATTTGTGAGCCTGAGAAGCTTTGTTCTTGATAAAGTATTGCATTGCTGATGGAAAAGATTATCAATGCTTATGAAATGTTGGTAGTTAGATATAATCTTTATTTTTCTTTACTTTATGAGAACTAACGCTGGATCTGTAGGCATAGATCATAAATATACGCGCCTGACTATATCAGGATTTATTCTACTTAAGACTGAATAATTTGTGGCTTTAAATCGTGACTATTTTTTTATTTTGTCGCATATTGCTTTTTCAAAGAGAAGAGGAAGTATTATTTTTCCACACTATATATTTCAAAAACTATAAGAATGGATGTGATAATATTTCAGATATAAAATATAGATTCACTATTTATTTTACTGAAACATAAATTTAATATTTTTATTTATTGAAAAAAAGGTATGCAAAAATAGTTTTTTATATAAAATAGACAATTTTTAATTCATCCATAGAATTACAAGATATTATAATTCAAATAAAATATTGTACTGCAGCAATAGAAATGATGGGATACACTTAGACACGAAGTATAATGAGACAGTTATGCCAATTCATAAGCAAATAACATTATCTTCTGTGCCATATCTCGATTTTGTGCCAATAACTCGTATAGTATATAATTTATTTATTACTAATAATACGCTATATAATACGAAACGGAAATACATAAAACTCAACGTCATTGGCCTATTTTATAATAGTCAATGACACTAGAGCCAAATCAGTTAGCAGCTTTTTTAATTTTGATATAGGTGTAAAAAGCTAATTTATTTAGATTTGTATTTTCTAAACTCTTTATTATATTATGTTATTATAGTGGCCATCTATTAGAGGTTAGCAGTAATAGTGCTTGCACGACCGCAGCTATAATAATCTTATAAATTAGAAAATTAATTAAATATATCTAAGTTAGTATATCTAATTTTTTATACACATTTGAAATTCCAGAAAAGTAACATACCTTTAAAAAAGGCTCATATGGGCGATTATCAGGACACTGCAGTTATTTTTGACGGTATCACGTATAAATGCTATTAAGAAGCCAGATAATAGAAATATTGCGATTATATACGACAAATATAATACTTTTACATAATATTACATGACATTAGTTATACAAATCATGCACCCATCATACAATAAATAGGTTAAATATTCCAAAAATGTCAGCTACGTGGCATAATTTTTTTTTAAATTTCAGTGAATTTGAGATATACCTACTTATGTATAAGATAAAAATTATCCCTGGTAGAAAGTTGAAGAGTTTTTCTCGTTAACGTGTTAATTAAATGGAAGAATCATTAGCTAATTGATAGCTAACTGATTATTTAACATTATTCAAATTATTAAAATTTTGGTTATTGCCTCAAAAATAAACAACTTAATATAATAGTACACGCATAAATTAATTTTTTTTAATTGTGGCATTATACAATCAAAATATCGTTTTAGTTAAAAAATATCGGTGAATTTTGGCTAGAAACCCGGGAAGATTTCTACCAGGGATATGACATATAATTTAAAAACTAATTTAATCTCTTTAAATATCAGTTAAAACTGTCCCATACACAAAATATCAGCTCCTTGACATCAAATATCCATGTATATCGGTCCATAATTTTTTTCTTGTACATGAATTCGAGGTATAACACATACTCGTATGTACACATTGGACATGTAGGTCCATAAATAACAAAAGTATGGTGCATCGGAACTGACCAAAATCTAACAGTTTCGTTATAATAATAATCGTCCATATTGAAATTAGTATTATTCAGATAGATAAAGATTTTAGTAAATAAACATAAAAATTAAGTGAAAAAGTAATACTATCGCGAATCCAAAATATAAAACTAATTAACTTCTCAAAATGAGAATTTAGCGATGTCGGCAGCTTTCATTACAGTCAAATACAAATTTGTCATTTTCCCCACTTAAAACACAACAAATACAACAAAAATCAACCTTTTCCAAATATTCTCATCCATTCCCTACTCAAATTCTTCCCACATCTCCCTATCACTCGAGAAAACGACCTCTCCAGATAAATCATTCTCCCGTAAGTGTCGTTAACCCCGCCTCACCGCTCCGCTTCCTTCGCGCAAAAAGATCTCTCTCTCTCTCTCTCTTTCCCTCTCTCTCTCTCTCTCTCTCTCTCTCTCTCTCTCTCTCCTCGCGGCTCTCTTCTCAATTTTCGCGCACGTCCACCTCTCCCGCGCGTATAATATACATATCATCTATTTTGGCTCCTCTTCCGCCGACAAAAGAACAACGACCCGGCCGTGGCACCGGGGCGAGCGCGCGTTATTTTGGGCACGCCGGCTGCTGCGAGGTCATTATGTGGCAGGTAGCAGCAGCAGATAGCAGTAGCGGCAGCAGCAGCAGTGGATAAGAGGCGAAGGGAAGGAGGGAAAAGGCCGTGGCGCAGCGCGCGCTCTGCGGTATTGATTACAGCCTCCTATCCAGGTGCACGCGAGCTGCCGAGCCGAGGCAGGGTCAGATCTCCCACTCTCTCTCTCTCTCTCTCTCTCACACACACTCTCTCGCGCGCGCGCGCATGTTCCTCTCGTGACTGCGCTGTGGTAGTCTTCCTCTCTTTTCAGTCGTCGCGCTATCTCTTGCTATATTTTTTACAATGAAACGTCTTTATTTTGTTGAAAAAATTTTTAGAGATTGTTGGTGTAACACAAATGTTAAGCATTATCCGGCATAGCCATGCCCGCGAAAAATGCTAACCGATTAATTAGCATGACGTTATTTATACAAAAGCGTCTAAACACTATCAGATGAACATGTGCCTATGTTTCACCCCCAACGTTATGCACCGTAAGATTTATTGTCTAGTTAAATATACGTGTTAAATTCTATAGCGTTCGATGTCTAGGTGTACCAGGTAGCAGATGATATGGCGTCTAAGAGTTCCCTCCAAGGCTTTCTACATAAATGTTCTAAATTCGATGTCCAGGTGTAAATAACGTTACCTTTTAATAGGGTCTAAGATGATATTCGAAAATATTCTACACGTATTCTATTTATTATACATCATAAATGGCAATCTCGGATACCTAGACATAGAATATAACATATTTCATTTCCAAAAACCTATACACATACACATTTCTGGTTTATTGCTTTAGATTTGCAAGATAATCCTGTGATTAAGATTTTCCTTATTTCATATCTCCAGTTTTCTTAATGTTTTATGAAATTCGTTCATGTTGAGCTCACTTTTGTCATAGCTTAATGATTCATACGCAAAAACCTTCCTCGAGTTATCTTAAAATTGTAGGTAACAGTTCACATTTATACATAGAAATCTGTTTAGTATTTGCGTGTTATAAGTGGACAGATATACAGTGCACACGTAAAATTACTTTGACGTCAATTGTATAGACATTACGTGCCTTATACCGATTGAAACAAGACTATCAAACCCTCAAAATTGTGAAAGATTTTTATATTTTTGGAAAACTACTGACTACGAAATAAACTTTTTTCACATGTTAAAACTCTTTCGCTTAAATGTCATTATTATATCATAGATCTCTAATCTATAATAACCAATTTTTAACTAAACTAATATAATAACTAATTGCTTCACAGACGAAGCTTTGTGATAGTAAAAAAAAGTTTTGCTAAAAACATGTTAGAAATATGTTTTGAGACTTAAGAAATCAAAATACACTAGTTTTAGAAAATGTCTGTATGGATGCGTGTGTGTGTGTGTGTGCGTGCGTGCATGCGTGTGTGCATGCGTGTGTATGTGTGTGTGTGTATGTGTGTCTGTGTGTGTGTATAGATGTCTACCAGCATAACTCTGCATACATACGGTGAAACTTAAGGTTTCAGGGCTCATTATTTTTGTTTTTTTAAGGAAGGGGGCTACAAAAAAATATTAGTCGAATTTCGACGTTTTTTGTTTTTTTAGCGATTTTTCGATTTTTTAATTTTAGTTTTTCGGGTCTTTTAATACCTTGGAAATAATATCATCCAATGAAGATGCATTTGATAGAGCATAAAATTACCTATCTTTTCCGACCCGAAAGATTGAAAAAGATATTTCCCTTGCTTTTTATACACGAAAAAGTCTTTTTTTTTCAAACTGTTATATCTGTGAAATATAAGTTGGAAATTTTTTTATAAAAATTGAGATGATAAGGAATATTTAGCATAATATTTTGTAAAATTTTTGAAGCTTCATATGTTTCTTTTCTCGAGAAAAAAATAATTTTGTTATAAAAATCTCGTTTTTTCTGACGCGCTAACTTAAGTAAATCGACAGCACTTTATTTGAAACTTAACAAAAAGGTAGTTTTTTACTATCTCATAACCTGTATATTTTTTCAGATCATGAGATCTTTTACTTTCTGAGATATTGAGGTTATGTTTCTTTTTAATTTTTTTTTGGTCGCTTATACCTCGAGTACGGCGTGGTCATTTTTTATCAAAAAGAGCTATTTTTTTCCTGTTTAAATGAAGATTCAAAATTGCGAAGAAATTTCAAGTTTCAAATACTTGTTTAGCTTTATAGTGATTATTTTAATTTTGATTTTTGAGTTTTAGTTTTTCTGGTTTTTTAGAATGTAGAAATTTTATAATGAATTTAGTGTAAATGCATTTAAAAAAGTATAAAAATCTATCTTCTACAACTGAAAAATTTAGTTAAATAAATTTAAAAACGTTAAATGTTAAGAAAATAATAATATTTTATTTATTAATTTATATACTGAGGGTTGGCGAGTGATGCGAGCAGGAGGATTACTGTTTACTTTATAATTTTACCATTGATATTTTGAAATATTGATTGAAATTTTGATGAACAAAAATTTTCATATTAGAACAATTAATTTAGTTTGAGGAAGCTAAGTGCCAATGAATTGACAGCCGTTTTTTTAGTGATCATTGTCTTGCCCTGTAGATGCGGTATATAGGTACGTTGCAATGTAAAAATAATGCATATTGTACAAAAGTATAGCGCGTGTAATTGCATACTTGAATCTGCAGTATTTTGAAATTGATCCATTATATGTATACATTATTTCATTGAGAGCATTGTTAGCTTGACCTGAAATGCGGTCTGTGTGTTTTTATGACCTGTGCCGGGCAGTTTTAGTTTATAGATTATACATTAAAAAAAGATCAGTGATATTTTTGTTTCATGAAAGAGAAGTGTGACCATAATAATACTTCAGATACGTTCTGACGTCTGAATATCTCATTTGATAAAAAATTATCAATTATTTGAAGACTAATTATAGAGCGTATATCGAGAATACATATTGAGGATGTGAAGTTATAACCTATTACTTACGACTTTTAGTACAATTATAATTGATTAAGTTCTTGAAAATCATTATTCTATTACAACTATTTGTTTTTGCAATCGTGAACTTGTATCCGGTTACCCACTACTTAAAAATGAATATCTTCTTTTTCTATACACTTATTAAAAAATAAATACAAATCTACCCAGCTAAAAAAGAACCATATATGTTCATATACGATTGTATATGATTATATATAAAATCTTTTTTAGCGGGTAGTACGACTTTTATTAAATTTGCTATTGGCAAAGAAAACTACCACCGCGGGAGAGTGGCGCCGCTGTTGACTAGCCCATATGGCCGGTCGACGTATACATTTTACATAGGTTTTATATGGCAGTCGTAGGTTTTTATTAAAATAAAAGTATGTCCTCTTAAAATAATAGTTATTGCTTCAATCATAGTTCTGCAGAAGTTTATTATTTTTCTTCAATAGCATATAGTCTCCAGTTGCAGCAATAATACTTATTTTCACATAAAACACTTTTATTTTAATTTAGAAATAAATCTCCCATATAAATCCAATGTAAAATGTATACTCTAACCGGACATTGTAGTAATTCACGCGATCTTCGCTAGTGTCGCATTGCAGCTTTACACTCCCAATAATAAAGTAAAATAAACGTATGAAATATAATTTATCATTCAGTAACTATAATTCATCGCACACAAAAATCCTTGGATTCAAAATATTCTAGCACATCGCATTAACAAACTTTCAGCTAAACTGCACGTACAGAGTGCAAGCAGTCGATGTATATACATTACAACGGTAGTAGACGCAACAAACAGTTTCCAAACAAATTAACATGCTGATAACCCGTGCATGTACTATCAGAAACAGAATTTCGCCACAACTCCAAAGCGCGCAACATCGATACAATTTAGACATCAACGTTTGCCTCCTATCTAACCAAATTAAATAATCAGTTTAACATTGAATCTCATTCATTATCACTTTACCCCCCGCCCCCCCCCCCTGTTTCTATCTTTCTCTCCCTCTCACTCTCACCTTCTCGCGCGCGTGAACGTCGGCCATCATACATCCAGCTGCATAATCCCACCGCCACGGAAAAATATCCACTCGCGAATTACACCACAACTCGTCGTGACAGCTGCCTTTCTCTCTCTCTCTCTCTCTCTCTCTCTCTTTCTCTCTCTCTCTCTCGCTTTCTCTCTCTCTCTCTCTCTCTCTCTCTCTCTATATCTCTCTTTCTTTCTCTTTTTCACTCTCACACATGCAAAGCAGAGTTACTGCTGAAAAAATGTCGAGGTACTACCTCACACTTGCAGCAGCAGCAGCAGCAACGGGCTGACGGCGAATTGGTCCTAGGCTCCCTTTTGTTTTCTCTCTTTTCTTCTTCCGCGCTTTTTTGTTCAACTGTCCGTCACTTTTGGGAAACGCGTCGATTCCTTTTTTGGGCTTTTTGTTTAGAGTTTCTTTGTTTTTCTTTGCTTGTTTCACTTTTTTTTTTAATTTTTGCTGATTGTTTTAGAGGACAATTTTGCGGTGGACGATTATTCCGACGCTTTTGTTGTTCGAGGCGAGAACCGATTTGAATAACCGATGATTTTTAACTGGCGGAAACTGGATGGATATTGATTATGTCTTTTTATTGTTTTGAAAAGTTTAAAAATTATAGTGGAAATATTATTTTAAACATTCGCAGAATTATGGGACAATGCATTGCTTGCGTAAGTTAAGAAATAATGCAAATATTTCATAATTGAATTGTTCGAAGGTATTGTAAAACATTTTTTCCCAGGATTCTCTCTGTCGCATATATGAGCTTGTAGAACTCGTATCCGGGTAAAAATGGTTCAAGCGTTATCAGGCATTGCCATGCATGGAGCATGATGCATAATAATGCATGAAATTTGACCGGGGATATTCAGGCATTGCCATGCATGGAACATGATGCATAATAATGCATGAAATTTGACCGGGGATATTCAGGCATGGGCATGCAAGTTCATGAATGACAGGCATTTTGTTACAAGTCGTTTAAAATAATTATTTTAAAATAGCATAAAAAATGTAAATTGTTGTTAAAAAATATTCTATAGCCATATTAAACTAAAATAATAGTATTATCTCCAAAATAAGCAAAAAATAATTTTCTTTTATCCAAGAGTAGAATCGAATCCAAAGCGCCGGCATTTCAACCCGACGCATCTTAGCCGTGGAGTGAGCTATCAAGCTCGTTGTATATTAACAATTATTTTTACCTTATATGTAGTAGTGTATGTTCGATTCAAACTCAAAAATTTTCCTAAGTCTTTATAATTACATTTTGCTGTATTGCGCTATATTTTAAATTATTTTTAATGAATTCTAGAACTCGGATGTATACGCATAATAAAAGTGCGTTAAAGTGTATAAAAGTGCCTAAATACGCGTAGACACGCATAACACAGCATTATTATTTATGCGCATGCGTTCTTACAAAATTTCAAAATTACTGATTCAAAAAAGATAAACATTCATGCTTGTATTTAACACAAGAAATTACAACTTGTGTTAAAAATAAAAATTAAATTTTAATAAATGCTAAGTCTGATAAAATATATTTGTAAGATATTTCAATGCATTAAAAAGTGTGTGATATCGATAAAACGTCATATCATTAAAACTTTCCAATTATCGGTTCCATCTGGTAATAACAGAATTGATAATTAGGTTAATTGAAAATTCTTTTTATACGTTTTATTATATTATACTGATAAGTTTTTATTATTTTTCGAACCTCAGATATGTAAAATATTATTTTACGATAGAAATTTTAAAAAGAAACGTTAGCATGTTAACTGGAATGACGAATTACAGTACACATTTTAATTATAATTCGTTGATGAAAGTAATTCAATTATTTTAAAATATTTAATTAAATTATAAAGTTTCATTATAATATCAGGTTTTATTTAAAAAATATACATTATACATTTATTTTGAATAATATATCTAAATTTTCAACTAATTTTTAGTTTCTCAAAGTAACATAAATCACATTATCAAAACAAAGTATGTTGTGCTTTTCACGCAAAATAAATTTTCCTTCTGTTTCGCGTCCGATCAAATATTCGCAAGTAAAAATTTGCACCACTACCTAATTAATTATGATATTCGCTCACATCACAAATGATGCATTAATCATTCACCAATAAATGTTCAACCCAGCAATTAACGAACGTGTTATTAATTTTTCAGCATCGAAAAATGACCTGACGAAGATTGAAACTTAACGATTCATAAAAATTCTCGGGCGATAAATTTTCCTTTACCCTCGGCTAAAACTGTAAAAAGAGGACCGCCAGCGCCAACGCCGTCGTGTCGGATCTTAAAAGTATTATTATCTGTTTCAGCGCGGCGCGGACGCACCTGCAGCCGCGAAAGTTGGGGGCCACCGCCGCCACTGCCACCGCTAGCTGGCAACTTTCTCGAATGGAGCCAAAGTGCTTTAACGTCACTTTAATGCGCGCGCCTGTATACTATAATAGTTCGGGCCGCGATTAGAGATTCTCCGGAGGTGCGCGGAAGGGCGCTTAATTGTTTATAATTTTTGACGTTGATCGCCAGCGGCTGCCACACAGCTTTGGGCAAATCCTGAGTCGAAAGTAGAGCGAATTAATTATGTGTCGTGGCCAAGGCGTGTGCGGAATATTTTGAGTTTAATTGGATGATTTTGCGTGGTTTGAAGTGGAATGCTGGTCATTTCAAATTCTAAAAAAACACAAAATCTAGGCAATTTATTTAAAAAAATTATTTAGATATGAGTGTATACATTTTCATAACTTCAAAATCATATTCTGTTTGAAACTTCAATGTGAATTATAAAAATATTGAAAAACTATTTTGAATATGAGCAATTAAGCGTATCTTCGAAAATCATGTCACGAGGTATTTGTCCTTAAAGTTTTATTTTACTTATAAAATCAGAGTAATAATAAAATACAACTTAAAACAACGATTAATTCAATTAGCTTTTGTGGAAAGACATATTAAAGTATAGTATAAAAAGTTTTATTTCGGTTTCTAATAGTTCTATAAAAAATGGTAGAGGGTTGTTTTTAGCACTGTTTTTCTATTTATACCCTATACCTTATAACTATTTTAACAGACTAAAAATATGTACAAAAATACTGAAATTTTTTTGATGATTGATTAATTTTGAGTAGAAATGAAATAGTAAGTTGGAATTTTTTCGATAGAAAATTCTAATATTTCGCCAAGTAAGGTGGGTGCAGGTAATGTGGCTTACTGGCTACCTTAAGGAACTATCGGTTCCCAATAAATATATATCGCGTCTTAGGATTGCGAAAACTATTGGGACTTGTTGTTTGAACCTTTAACCCTAATACTTCAACAGTTGAAAATTGGTCATTTTATCAACAGTGTTGGTAAAATAGTCACCTATAAGCTTTGATGGTAAAATAGTAAAGTAAAGTGCTTCAGAAAGTTAAGACTGGCGTAGCAAAGACTTCCTTTCTGAGTTATTCATCTTAACCATCATGGTGTAGTAGACCGCCTTGTTGTTGGTATTTTAGGGATTAGTATGTTTAGGAACTTTAAAAGGGCAACCCCCACTTTTAACTGCATCTATTGTCTTTTGCCTTGCAATACATTTGTATGACCATTTTACCAACCGATAAGAGTTAATAAAAGTTGTAATTTTTGCAGCAAAAATGCAGTCTATGGTAAAAACTAATACATTGCATCTCAATCATTTAACGTGAACAATGCATTAGTATTAACGTCTTAAAATTTATTTTGTTTGACTGCCCGCATAATTTTGTACTTTCTAAATTGAAACAGTATTTAAGTAATTGATCATACGTTACTGAGTATAGATGAAAATCAAAAATATTACTATATTAATTTAGCGTTTAGAAAAATGAAGTACAAACTATGATTTACTAACAACAACGGAGGTCATAACTATACTGTTTCTCCCGGTTGTTCACGGGTGTTAAAGTACGTAAAAAAGCAACCATTTCATGTACCATACGATTTTTTTATATAAACTTGATGTCTTGAAAATTAAAAAACCTCATGGTCTAAAAATAGAAATGAGTTAAGCAATAGGAAAAACTGACCTTTACGGAAAGTTTTAGATATAATGCTGCTGTTATTCTACATCATACTTTTCCGAGATTTAACCAGCAAATATGGCTAGTAGCCCGTTATACTCCAGTCTCCCCTATATATGTACATTTAGAAATATGAAAAAAAACATGTATCTAATTATAATTCATATCAACACACGTACGTTTTGAACTATAAGTAGATTCTAAATATTTGATAATCGAGAAGAATGCCCTAGGGCATTTATAAATCCATTACTCCACTGTTTGTAGGTAAGTAATGAATTCATTACTCCACAGGTTCAAAACTTTACAAAAAATTTTCAAAATTGTTATAGTTGTCAAAATATTGAAAAACTTCAGAAAATTTCTAAAAAATTTTATAAATATTGAAAATTTTGGAAAAATTTTAAAATTATTAAAATTATGAAAATTTTGGATAATTTGGAATATTTTGGAAAATTTGAAAAATTTTGGAAACTTTGGAAAATTTTGGAAAATTTGGTAAATTTCTGGATCATTTCTAAAAGTTTGTCCAGTAAAAGTAGCCACTTTTCACCCGCTACTCAGAAAATCGATATTTTGTATATAACAATGTGCATGCGTGCGTGCGTGAGTTCGTTAAATATTTTTAATTTTTTTAATTTTTGATTAATATTGTACTTTATTAAAATAAATTTTTTATAAGAAGCTTGTTTATAAGTAATTATATTTACATATAATGTAGTAAGAAAGCAAGTAAATTCATCGTTCCACAAATTATAATACTAAATGACCATGACCGTCATTTGAAATTATCACAAGTTCCCAATCTTGGTATTGTATAGACCTCCTGCAGAGGACAAGCGATTGCCTTTTAAGGTAGTTGAGTACGATAGATTTGAATATTGATAATGAATCAAATAACAATGTTTTTTTAATAATAATGTCAGATTCGTCAATTTAGACCTATAAATAGTGCGCGCGTCCAGTTTGGCTTATATTTTTTGTGGGTACTATTAGATATTGGTATAGAATAGACCTCCTGTAAAGAACAAGTATGTGCCTTGACAAGTAATCTAGTACGATAGGTTCAAACATTATCAAAATTTCGTATGTTTGAGTAACGCCGATTCTGAGGATTTGCTCATATATCTGTATCCCAGAGAGCTCCTCGATTTTATATTCTCGTTGATACGTTTTACTCCAGTGGTTCTAGTCGATACTCTGTTTGCTAACAGTATAAAACCAATGAAGGATCTACCGCAAAAAGCTACAGAGGAACTCTTACGCACGCGAAGCATCGAATAATCAAAGGGAGAGAGTATCAAAAGCCCCAAATCGAAACATCATTCCTTTATCTCTGCTTCTCGTTCACAGTATATCTCGTTACACTTCTATTTTCTTTCTCGTTTTACTCTTTGCTCTTATCTGCACGCCTTTCTCCCCTTTTTTGTCACTCGTTTTTTCTGCACATTCTAAAATCCTTTCTGATAGTTACAGAGGATGAGATTCTCGTTAAAACCTACTTCGAAACTTTAAAAATAGTCTTCCCTATATGATCAAGCAAAGGAAAAATTTACGAATGTAATTAGAATTTTGCATGATAAAAATAAAAAGAACTGCCAACTGATTTGGCGTGGTTTACTCAAAGAGATATTAATTATATAGTAATTTAAATCAATAATGCAGTACCCATTGAGTTCCGTGTGCCGGGGATAGGCGAGGATAAATTTTTGAAAAATATTATTTTGAATAAAAAAATTTTTAATTTAAATTTATGGAAAGATTAATTTATGAAAACAAAATTATTGGAAAGATAAAATATTTTTAAATTTTAATCTATGAAAGTATAAAATTACGAAAACAAAATTTTATTAACCATATATTTTGAAAAAATAAATTTTGAAATAACAATTATTTAAGTATAAGGATAATTATTATTTTAATAGAAATTGTCAAGAATTCAATAAAAATAAAGAATTTCAATTTTAATTTTTCAAAATTACATTGTTTCAAATTAATTATTTTTCAAAATAATTTATTTTCATACTTTTATTTTTTCTATGTTTTCCCTTTCATTAAATTTTAAATTCCAAATTCTTATTTTAGGTATTATTTTATTTCCTAATCTGAATTTTCAAAACTTACCTTTCGTAATTTTACGTTTTCCAATTTTTATTTTTCAAAATTTTTACCCACACCCCCGGGGATGAATATATTATTACGTTTTAGGTTCTTTCTTAAAAATTAAAGTTTGCTTAAAGGTTTTATCTTAATGGGTTAACAAAATTACTTTAGAGTAATTGTAAGATACGTAAATGGAAATGAAATTACGTCAAATTTACGTGTTGATGCATGTTTTCAACGCATCATACGCAAAAAACTCTAAAAAAAATTTTAATTTAATGTCATTTTTTTTAATAATCATGGTAAGTGTTGACAATTTGACTCCAAAAACTAGTAAGTTCTATGTTAGAACTTACATGATATACCTGCCTGCAAATTTTTAGCCCGAAATACAAATGCCTTCGAAGGTATGATGATCACAAATTTGTACCACATACGTACTTACGCACACACCCACACATGCACACACACACACACACACACACACACACACAAATAGACGTTTTTGAAAAACCTATTTATTCTGCATAAAACTCTTATATTTCTAACAACACATCGTTACAAAGCTTTCTCTTGGAGAAAGCAAAACAAAAATATGATCTAATTATATTTTCATCAAAAAAATTTGAAATAAAAAGAACTGACGTACCCTCGGGGATGAGTCGTAGGTGAATCCCCGGGAGTCAATGAGAGAGAATGGATGTATGGAAATGATTTAGATAATTTAGGTGAATGAATACACTTTCGGATATTTTCATATTGGCGCTCGGAACACTGCACGGATAAAAAAAATCGGTGGGGCAGCAGATCGATATGCGCTGAAAGTATTATCGCTGGAATTTACAAATTGTTCGCTATATCAGCGACTGTCTTTGCTGAAACAACATACGTAATCTCGGGTACACTAGCTAAAAGACATTGCAAAAAGTAGTTCAGCTCGTTCAGCACAAGACATGAGTTAAATTACCGAAATTATCCGTCTAGAAAAGCAATTCATGGCTGCTACTGAAAAATTCGGTAAATCAGCCAACGTAATCGTTGAAACAGCGACAATGTCGGCTACATACAGAAATATAAATAGCTTATTCTGCCAAAACTTTGGGAGGTGTTTGGTTGCTAAGAGCTCCGAGCGGCGCCGTTTTTGTTTATATTAAAAAATATTTCTTTGTTTTTTATAACATTTGTGCAAAATGTCGAAAATTCGCAAGCTGTCATTAAGCTGGCGAATGTCAGATGAGGTCATAGCAAAATTTTAAGATATGTAATATATATATATATATATATATATATATATACATATATGTTATATGTAATTTTTCGGGATTAGAATCTTCGTATATATAATTTATGTAGTATTCTAAAGATTGCTTTATATTTTGGTTTTTAGAAGAAGAATTTGACGAATATATTATTTATATTATTTTTAAAATCATACTCTTTGATAACTTTCTTGTACTTATTGAGGATAAACTATCTTTAATTGGTAAATTTTCTTAAAATCATTCAATAACTGGCACATGACCCACGGTAACTATCTTACTAACCCCACGAATTGTATTTTAATTGATATATATATATTTTGTTTTTATGTAAAACTTAATATAAATGAAAAATTATTATTAATTAACTTTAAAACCTTTATTATATTATGTACATGTAAACTTCTTTAATTATCAACTAATCGGTTAAAATGACTCTATACAATTTAAAATGAATTTATTTATATAAGATTTATTACAATTTTTCAGAATTTAGCTATTTTTGTTAGGTAAACGTTTATTTTTCTTTGCAAAAATAGCCATGTACAGTCGCTATATTAGCCTAATTTTTAGCTGCTTGGCTTAGCGTCAAGATTTCGGTATTCCAGCAAATGCGAATCGTTGTGTCGATACTAACAGCGGCTAATAGCTGCTACAGCCATTTTTTTCGCTGGTTTGTTTAAGTACTTTTTAGCGTGTGCATATGTATATAAAGAGACTTGACTACTAACTCGCGAGTCGCGAAATATGATCGGACGCGGTGATCGATGATTGAAACACTGAATGAGTTTATGCGGCGATATCTAGAGCGACGGGAGCGCCGACGAGTAACGACGAGGCGCAGGAGATGGGTCCTGACGCAGTGAATCGAGATGTCGGAAGACGGGATCCCGGCGAGAACTGATTGGTGCACGGAAGACGAGGCCCCGGCAGATTAATGCGCTGGAGACGGGGTCTCGGTAGGTACTGATGATCCTGCCTGCTTTTCACTATTTACCCGGGGCCTGTGGTGGGGGGTACTGTACTTTTCTGTCTTTCCTCGCAGACCACCTCACGTCCGCATCTCGAGCGGACGGCGGGGTTCGTACCAAAACCTCGCGAAGGGGCGGGCAACTTGCTCACTGTCCGCGTCTGGTGCGGACGGCGGCGTTCACGAAACAATGGCGCGCGTATATTGTGGGTATCGTAGCAGACGAGGCGTACATGTATATTCTCAAATATACGTATGTGTTTAAAATTCAACGAGCGGACGGCGCGTTTTACTTTGATCATTGGGAATTAACCACAGCACACGTGGTCGTACGCACGATGTAATCATGGTGATGCTAAACCCACCCATCACCGATAATTACGAGGACCCACTTTCTCCATTTAATTTTCAATTTTGAGTAAATATCTCTATGGAACTTTGTTGTCCTAATCAAAAACAATAACTTTCCATAGAGATATTTTCTCAAAATTGAAAATGACGCGAGAAAAGTAGTTCCCGGTATTTACCGGTAACAGGGGGTTTAACATCACCTTAAAGAATGTCTTAATTTATGAAAATATTTTAAGAATGTTATTTTCCAAATAAGGTGCGTGCAGGTTATGTGGCCATGCAGATAATGTTGCCACCTATAAGTGATCTCGCTTTATGAGATATTCGAGGGTACAATATCTGCTATACAGTGTATGTGTTGTATCAAAAGATGTTGAGGGGCCAGAGGGGCAAGTCGACCCCGATGCTGGCGCCCTCTAATTATAAAAGATAGTGCCATGTTTACGCGGGAAAGAATCAAAACACTGATTTCTTAGCAATGCATGCAGTTAAAGAAACCACGTTTGTCAGCGTATACGAGCGAAAAAGAATCATACAGTACAGGAAATTGTAGCTATTTTACGTACTTTAAGATTCATGTATTAATTTTTGCCATACACTGTATTTTCGATGTAATAATTGCATCTTTCGTTAATGATTATTGGTTAGTAAAGTAACCATACGAATGCGTTGCAAGGCAAAAAGCAATTCATGAAGTTAAAAATGGCAGTTGCTCCTTTAAATTCCTAGGCATAATAATCCCTAAAATATCGCCGCCCAGGCGTACGTTACGGTACCGTGTAGTTGAGTAACACATAAAGGAAGTCTCTGCTAGTCTAGTCTTGATATTTTGTAGCACTTGCTATACGACTTTACCATTAAAACTGATATGTGACTACTTTACCAACACAGTTGATAATGTGGTTAATTTGGAAGTGTTTAGAACTTCTTTAATTAATTATAATTCATAAAGTGATTTTTTTGTAAAAAAACTCATGAGGTATTAGAGTTAAAGGTTCAAACAACAAGTCCCAATAGATTCCGAAATCCTAAAATGCGGTATATATTTATTGGGAACCGAAGGTTCCTTAAGGTGGCCACATTACCTGCACGCACCATACTTGGAAAATATTAAAATATTTCATCGATAAAATTCCAACTTACTATTCCATCTCTGCTCAAAATTAATCAATCATCCAACAAATTTTCTGCTATCGCCAACAATTTTCACCGCTATATTCCTCTCCGTTAGTATTTCTATTTTCCCTCATCCCGCGCGTTGTTTTTCTCCAGTTTTTCAGCCCCGCAGCCTCCCTCTCGACATATAATCTGCAAATTCCCTGTATCTCTTTCTCTCCTCTCTGCTATACTACCTCGTTGTTCTCCATCTCTCGTTCTCCGCACAGGCCATTTTCTCTTTTTTCAAATGTCATTTGCACACTCCGGCCTGTCCGCTCTCTTCTGTCTCTCCTTTTTTCTTCTCCGCCTCCTCCGCCTCCCTTAACTTTGAAATACCGGATACCCAGAAAAGGTGCGCAGCGCAGCGATGCCCCACATAACGTATGTCTGTATGTGTGTGTATGTCTGTGTCTACATACGAGCTGTGCAGCACACGAGAGAGAAAGAAAGAGATAGAGCGAGCGAGCAATGAAATGAATAAAACGATGTATATATCGACATAGCTATGAAAAACAGCTAGCTGCTGCAGTTCCCACGGGAAGTTGTCTATGTGTGTGTGTGTGTGTGTGTTGGGCCCACTACGTAGTACGTAGAGAGACGTATACACACACACACGAGAGAGAGAGAGAGAGAGGAGAAAAAAGCGTACGCAGAAAAAAGTTCGGAAAGAGAAAGAAGGTAAAAAACAAAATAATTCCGACAGGGAATAGCGGGGAATATATGTATATAGTGGAAACAAAGCGAGCGAGTCGAATCGTGCGGGCGGTATCGCGTATAATATATTCCCTCGCGGTTGGTTCAGCATATAGTGTCCGGCCTAACGATTGCCCATTGTCCCTTACTTGTGTGTTCTTTTTTTTCGCGATCCCACTCTCACTCTCTCTCTAAAATTTGTTTTTTACTCGATTGCGCGTTTTATGTTCGGTATATCGCGGGCATGCGTATGGAGCGCGTGTTTGTGCTTTCGACTGGATAACAATGGCGTCATTTTCATAAGCATACGGGAACACGGACGCAAATATGCCACAGATGAATGGCCGGAACGAGCTGGTGAGTTTGGAGTTGTGAGTTTGCATTATTGAGTGGCTTTCCGCGAATTTGCGTATTTTTTTTGTTCGTTGAGCGAAAACACGCCGGATCATATTTGGAATGGATAGTGGGAGAAAATGCAATTCTCGAAATTCGGCGGCTTGCGAGATTCTTGGACGCAACGAATGTATTCGTAGAAAGAGTAATTTTCGAGGTTTTGATAATGTTGTTAGTGCGTACGTAGTTGATTTTAAGATTTTCAATATTTATTAAACTTATGAATTGATTGATTCCTTATAGTCTTTCATAGTTGACGTTCTATCTGCAGATAAATGGAGTTTAAACATTTTTATAAGATAAGGAAATGCAAATTTAGTAATATAAAATAAATATTTTTGATATCTACCTATTTATAATTTTATAAATTTAAGTAAAATCAATTATTGACTATCATTTTATTTTCTCTTGACTTGTAATAAATAGATGAAAAGCGTATTACAAAGTAGCTTTAGCTGTTGGCAATAATTTCAAATCAGTATCCTTTAAGCCTTTCAAGCATGAACACGTCACAGTTACAATGTAGTTTATTAGAATATTAATAATGCGTAAAAATGTTTTATATCGTCTACTTTATAACATAGATTCTAGTTTCAGTCTTTTTTATAACTTTGAAAAATTATGCTCAGAAAAATTTGACAATGTGTATTTTAATAATCTTCAACTCTACCATAACGTCAATTTACATCAGCTTTCATTGTTACGGAGATAATAATATATAATAATAATAACTTTTTCAAATATAGTTTTAAGAGAATTTTGCTTTAAAATTTCTCACCCCGTATACAAGTTTCTGAAATTTGTTATTTAGTCTCTGAATTTTAAAAGCACTTACTCAAGCCTGGCTTATAAATAATATGTGTTAAGAATTATCATTGTTTAACGTATAATTTTCAAAAAATATATAAAACGAAGTTCTATTTAAATTCATAAAGCACTGTAAACTTTAAAAATCAAAATCCGTTTCAGGGCTCATTTTTCCTCAACGCTCTCCCTTACATCTGAAAATCGCTTTAAGCACATACTTGCAAAGCGACTCGAAAAAAAACAGCACCAGTCAACCCGCTCCGAAATAAAAATAAATAAATACACCCAACCACGACGAATCCGCGTAAAAATCCGTCTCTCAGCTGCCTCTCTCCTATTTTGATTAGTTCAAAAACCGCTGCCGCAAGCTCTGATCTATGCCCCCCCACATACATACACATATTCGCCCATAGACATAGATATCCGTACGTAGGTACGTATAGGCGGGGGTAGCCTCAAATCCATTTCGTATCCAGCGCGGGCTAACTAAAATATTCACGTCCGCTTTCCCCGGTACGAGAGCTCTCTACGATCCGCGTGCACGAATCGAACAAGCTCCACGGCTCTTTTTCGCGTATCACCGTGACGGCGTGTGTATTTTCGCCTTATAACCCGACCCGAAAATCCTTTCCTGCCGCACGCTTTTTTTCCTATCTTCTCTATGCGAAATATGTATATTCACGCGTGACTACGTACTACGTTAATGGCGGGATAATCAAGTCTCTCAGCGCTCAATCTTTTTGCGCTCAATTTTAGCATTTTAACGAGAAGCAAAGTATAGGAAGAGCGAGAGCTGAAGTGAAATTTTTTGTGCCGCAGAGTGCGATGTCTCCTGCGATGGTTTTGACGAACGGTCGTGCGCGGTTGTTCTCCTTTTTTGCAAAAGACAGAGAGTGAGAAAGTGAGAGAGACAGAGAGAGAGAGAGGAGTGTACGGGTAATGTAAGTTCGAGATGTTTGACGATAAAGAGAGTGAAGGAGCGCAAGAACGTGCGCGAAACTTTTATATCGTCCGCGAGCAAGGAATAGGCGGAGGGAAAAAAATGAGGGAGGAGGTCTTCTTAAAGGTGAAAAGTTGACTCGAGAGGAGTTTTATTTTTTGCGGTGGGCCGTGTTTGTAAGTCCGAGTAAAGTTATATTATTATAATTTATGTTATTTCATGACCTTAGCACTGTTTGAATCGTATTTTTATTCAAGATTTAATCGTTATTTGATTCTGCATCATAAAAGTTGAATTGTTACAATATATAGATTTTCTTTCGCAAACGATACTAAATAAAATGAATATCCAATATTTCATTTTTGTATATTGAACTGCAGATCCACGTAAATAAAAGTTTATTGAAAAAAATGCACCGAAATATTAAATTCGAATTAATTCAATAAGAACTTTTGCATACAAATACAATTGCTTTTCTTTTATTAAATATTTGCTCATTATTTATTTTAAAATTAATATTTATTTTACATATATTAAAGGATTCAGAATTCAACACTTTCGTCTTCTTCTTTTTCTACTTCTTCTCTTCTTCTTCTTCTTATTATTATTATTAATATTATTATTATTATTATTATTACTATTGTTGTTATTGTTATTATTGTTATTATTGTTATTATTATTATTATCGTTATTATTATTATTATTATTATTATTATTATCATCCTAATAAATATTATTGTGTATTAAATTGCAGTGATTTAATTTCTATTATTGATTAACTTTTGAGCAGACACAAACCCGTTTGTACTAAATATGCAGAATAAACTCTAATGAACTAACTTATAAAATAAAATATATGAAAATTATAAAATATTATACATAATTCTGCAATTCATTAGCATAAAAGCAATATAATTTTATCATCGATGACTCGAATTGTATAATTTACAGTAACTACAAACTAAAAACTAAAGTAATATAATGTGCTGAATAAAATATAACACGGATCGTGTACCCGTACGAACTAGTGCACTACTGAACTTAACGCGCACGATCGATTGGCGAACGAACTGGCAAGTGAGGTAATGCGATTTACAGACTGGTAGAGTTTCCGGGTGCACGAGAAGATCGAAAAGGCAATGTGAATTAATGGATGAGATCCCTATTTTTAAAGATATAGTAGACGAATTCCGAAATCACATTAATGCAGGGTTGGGTAACTTTTTTCATTTTTAAAAAATTAAGTTAATAGTTAATTAAAATCAAAACTAATTCAGTTTATTTAAAAGTTATTAAGTGAAAAAATAATAAAGTTAAAAGTTAAGTTAAAACGTTAAAAGTCAAAAGTTTTTTAAAAGTTAATTTTATTAAAAAACAATTTTTATAGCACTGTGTGACCTAAACCCGCACTTAGGCCACGCTTATCCGTGACCTAAGTGGCGCTTTATTACACAGTGTAATAATGAATTCACATAGGCCCCAAATCCGTAGTATCCTATAATAAAGACTAAAAACACTCAAAATAAACGTTTTCGTTCATAATAATAGAAAGAAGAAGTAGTAAACCTGGTAAATACGCATGCCAAGTATCAGAGAATAATTATAAATCCTTAAAATAATGCTTCAAATTAAGAGGTTAGTTCAACTGATTGTATATGACAATTTGGCTCGTATTTTGAATATTCAATCTGGAATTCAATTTAAAATTCAGTACTAATTATTTTTTAATAATTAATATTATAAATTTATTAAAATATAATTTAAAAAATTTCAAGATAGGGTAAATAAATATATTCATATTAACTGTTAATAATAAACATTTATTATTTTTTCTAAAAACAAAATATCTTATTTATATAAGGTTCTATTCAAAGAATGTATAAAGGTTGACATTGATTATTAATTAACTAATAAATTTTAGTTAAATAATAATTTGTTTATATGATTTGTAATTTTCTTAATTTATTTTTTATGTTTTTTTGGATTATATTTTTATTTCTTTTTATGCGGGGAGGCTCCGCCCCCCCCCCCCCGAACCCCCCCATCCTCCACCCAGCTCACCCCCGCACCCTACACCGTCCCCCATGTCGGTGGCGGGTTTATGTCACTCGTGTTACAAAATAGTATACGATACTCGTGACCTAAGTAGCCATAATTGCACGGCGCGACGGTATCGCTAACTACGCGCCGTGCAATTATGGGCCACTTAGGTCACATGTATCGTAATATACTATTATTATTTTCAAAATGAGATTTAAAAATCGTCCTCTTCGGACATATTATAAGAGATTTAACACGTACGTCGTGAATATTAAATTATCAACAAGCATTTTCTTACATAGGCTTTCATACTTATACACAGACTTATATACACACGCAAAATATAAAACGTACTACACACTGTTTTCCGTAAAACAAAAAGATGTATAAATTAAATTAGGATTCCTAGTCTAGGAAACTGGAGTATCTAGTAGGATATATCTACTAGGAATTAGAGATTATTCCCCTACAGAGAACTAGCGATCTTCACAGTGGTACCGTCTGTTAACAATTGCTTTACGTGTACGTGTAAAATAATAAGTCTGGGACAAGTCTGGCGAAAGTCTAGCTCACAAAGTCTTGCAAAAGTCTGGCTACGGAGACGATCCCAGACTATAAGCTAGAATATATACCAGACTTTTGTTGAATTATGTCACGAAAACTTACTTTTACACGCATGTAATTGTACACTACACTTATTGTTAATATCGACCGGAATCGTAAAAAATAATACCTATCGATTAACCCGTGGATACATTGTTTAAATATAGTAATCTTGTAGGAATTTTAAATATTTGTAAAAAAGAGACACCAATTTAGGTTACTGCAGAAATGACGGAACGCTATGCTT
This sequence comes from Gastracanthus pulcherrimus, assembly GCA_949152435.1. NCBI lineage: Eukaryota > Metazoa > Arthropoda > Insecta > Hymenoptera > Pteromalidae > Gastracanthus > Gastracanthus pulcherrimus. The sequence continues at coordinate 153,065,585 of OX424575.1, read as the reverse complement.
TTGTTTTGCATTTTTTGCAAAAAGTACGGGGAATTTATTTAAATACATTTATACATAATTATACATAATTGAATTTTTATTATCTCGTTCGCACAAAGAAAAATAAAGACAATAAGGATTAAATATACTTTATTCGCGTTTCTTATAATTTACATTGGAAGTAGATTGATATTATGGAGTCAATAAGGTAAGCAAAAGGAAACAAATCCAAGAATTCTAATCAAAATGATGCCCGACTGCAATACGATTTGAATTATAAAGGAAACGATATATTCAATTGAAACGTATACGTTCATCCTAATTCTCCAGAGCTGTAATAGTTTTCGATTAGCTTGTAAAAACAAACACTGAGTATTCACAGAATTTTTAGATCTTTCGTAAACCTTTTCTATTTTCCAGCATTTTATTTTTGTAAAACATATATGAGTCCTTCTAGCTTGTTTCTCTATTGATAATAAGACTTAGATTAAAATTAAAATTAAAAATTAACTTGAATGGATTTGCCCATGACCGATAATACACACAGGTTTGACTTCTTGGAATGAAGTTTAAGGTAGTTCTTTCACGAGAATAGTCCTTAAATATAAAAATTTATGTAATAATTTGTTTACATATTACAGTATGATAAATGTTATACTATGAAAGAGGGATACTTCAAGTGACAACACATTTTCCTTTATGAATATTTTGATATAACAAAATTAGATATCACGTCAATTAGACAAAAGAATTGACGATTTGACAAAATATCCGATCTCTTCTTTTTTACCAGATTTTAATTAAAAAGACCTAATTTTGTTCCTTGATTTTAGGGGGGCTTACTCATATAAAAATTAAAAAATAATCAAAATCTGCAAAGCTTCAGCCCATTGATTATAAGTTGGTATATTTATCTTTGTAAGTTTTTGCGTGAGAAGTATAAACTATAGGCTGTAACTTTGTAAGTTTTGATTATTTTTCAATTTATATATTGGTGAGTTTCCCTATAATATTTCAAGAAACAACTTTTATCAAATCATTCTCTATTTGATGCGATATCCAATTTTGTATTACCAAAATATTTTTGGTAACTCTTAAAGTACATTTCTTTCATATTATAAACGTTTCTCATATTCTAACATGTAAATAAATTATTGTAAAATTTTTAATTTAAGGTCAAATATCATTAAAGAACGACCTTAAATATAAAACTTTCGATTTAAATATAAAAATCTCATAGTTCTTCGGAAGTTTATTTATTTAAGGATGCCGGCCACTCAAGATTCTATTTTTCTCAAATTTGATTCAAAATAATTTTTTTTTGCTAGGTTCTTCATTATTGTTTAAAAATACACTAGTTTGAAAATTGTCCTGGCGTAAAAACATCAAAATTAAGAAATTTTCTTAAAAATTTTCATCATAAAGTTTAAAATGCAGAAATTTGTGGAGTTAATTTAACTCAAAGTTAAAATAAAAAATATCACCGTAGTTAAAATAATTATTATAAAAAACAACGATTAATTTTAAACGTTATTTTATTAATTATTGTATATTTAAAATTAACGATTTTTTTAGACTTCATTATAATGTACAATTAACTTATAAAAAAAAGTTGAAAATTTACAAGATACTCTAAAATAATTAACTAGTTAAATTAAAAATTTTGATGGTTGCAAAAACTAACTCAGTTAAGTTAAAAGTTACTAACTTTTTAACTTAACTTGTAACTTTTCAACTAGTTACTCCCCAATCCTGCATTAATGATTTGTAACAAGGTAGGAAATTATATTTCATTAATCTTCTAATTTCAGTATATCCAGTTACATCCATTATTTGTTAATGTGTTTGGAAATATCTTAGAACGATATTTACTAAAATTAATTTTGTTAAATAAAATTATATTAATTGTAAATTTTGAATTTAAAGCCATTTTAACTTTTCAGTTTTGCATATTATATTTATTGATTGTTGTAATTTATTGGTGATATTAAATTTAATTTAAAATTAAATTTCTAATTTAATAATAAAATTAGTTAAAAATTAATAATTTACTATAGTATCTCAAATACAGATAATAAAAGTATACAACATGGCATAGCGTAAGTTTATCGAACTACAAATAATAATTATGGAATGTACACTCGACGTGGGAAATTTCTAGTCGAATGCGTTCGAATTTTTTTGAAATACTGCAATGTCATTGGGTCTCATTGGATCGAACGCACATTTTCGCTAAGCTCATTGGGGGATTTTGAACGCATTCGACCAGAGATTTCTCACGTCGAGTGTACATAAAATGCTTACATAGAACTCAAGAGTTATCGAGATTTTGATTAATTAGAAATTACTGTAATTATATTACTGCAGAATAACGTTTAATTATCAATTAACTTTAGCAATTCAATAATCAACAACTATATTTTAATGAATATGTCTTATAATAACTACAGTTAATTTTCGTTATATAGTCGTCTTTCCATAACGTTTAAAATTATCTAATGCATAAACATATCTACCATATTAATTATAAGGTAAAGAAATTTAATTTAGAAGAATTGTGCATATATCCGAACATATCTTGTTTGAGTTTTGTTCTTATATGGGGACAACACTGATAGTTAGGATGTTGAATGGAGGATCCCCATGGATATCCATGCTGCCCAGGGTAAAACGTTAATAGGGAACCTGTAAAACATATATGTGCATGAAGAATCCATTATACATTAAAAGCATTTAAGGCGCGACATATACCTTAAAATTTTAATTAAAAGAAAATTTTAGGAATTATCAAAAGAAATTTTTTTAATAATAATAATTTGATAAATTGAAATATGTTTTCTATGAATATAATGAAGAGTTTTCACAATCTAGTAAAGCTTAAATATGCTTATTTCCTTTAGACCTCCCAAGCCCATTTAATGACTTTTGTTCGATGGCCAAAATCACTTGTCGTAAAGTATTTTGAGTAATTTTCAGCTAATTTATTTCAGCCAAATATTTTATTCTCTACACTACTAGAAATATAAGGATTTATCAAGTTTAAAGTATGAAAATAATCTTAAATTCAATTTTACATGAATACGTACACTCAACGGTAAAACCATTTTCCCGAATGTGCCCTTAAATAACAACATTTTCATTGGCGTAAGAAACAAAATCGCATCTGAAGTCATCTTTTTGTTGCCTTTTCGTTGACTTGACTTTCGTTATTTAGGGGTACATTCGGAAAAATGGTTTTATCATTAGGTGCACCATTCATAAACTTGATTTTACGAATATTGATTTTAATTTTCCTGCTTTATACTTAATAAATCCTTATGATTTTAGTGGTGTAGGGAAATGTATACGTGTAGATCATGTGTGAAAAATTAATTTTAAATTGCTATCTCTAATTATAGAAAAGAACGAGGTAAACGATTTAAAAATTATTTTTATTTAAAATTTTAAAGTGTATGTTGCGCCTTAAACAATAATTTCCTTCTGTATAAAGTGGAAACCATGAAAAAATTAATTTCTTTTTACTACTGAATGTCTGATAAATTTTGACTTTTTCACTTCTTTATCAAATTTAATTCTCTTTTTTCAAAAGGTTTTCTTTATTTTTCTCGGATCCATTTTTTTTAATTGTGATATTTTTACAGACTCTAAACAATAGAGTTAGCTCGTGCAGTAAACCCACCAGATAATCTTCGACTTTATTCCCTTGTTACATAATGTACTATTCTTCCCCGCTCTAGCGGGAAAAGAAGAAAGAAAGCGAAGAAAACTGAACTTTTTCCCCGCTTCTCAAAAATTGCGAAAAAATGTACAAAATAAGTTAAGCATTTGAACTGTACGATTAAAAGTGAAAATTAAAAATACAAAAACTTTTAACTACGTTGTGCACGACTCGAAATACGCGATCACCTACCCAACATTCACGCATAAAAAAAGGCCCTATCATGCCTTTATTGAAAAAAATACAGTGTGTAACACGGGGAGAGAAGCTATTTCAGACTCGGGTGAGGTATTTTCAGCACTCGTCTCCGACTCGTGCTAAATACGTCACCCTCGCCCGGCATAGCTCATTTTCTCCCCTTGTTGCACAATGTACTATTAATATTTGATGGTACTTTTCACCACTTTGGATTCACGTTTTCTCGAGAAAGAAATAACTATATAGTTTAGATAGAAGACATCCTTAGGTATCGTAATGTGTAAGCGTAGGCCAGTAGGCTACCCATCGACATTGTCTTTTCACTATATTTAATTATACTTACTGCATTTATTCAATCTAATTGAGTCTTTTTAAACTATTACGTACTAATAAAACCAGATAATCAAATATTGTCAGCTCACTTTTGACATATAAATAATACTTCTACGATATACAGAACCCATTGGATGTCCACTGCAGGCTCATTCTCCTTATACGTTAAAAGCTAACAATCAATCAACTGAATCTTCACTCATATCCCCACCGCCATCATCATCATCATCTCACAAAAATCACCAGCGCAACTCTTCTCCTGTAAAACCGACCCTCCGTCTCTTTTTGCTAACTCGCCGAACCTCACGGCGCATTAAACCCAATCTCGCGCCGAATCCCCAAAGACAGCCATTCTCCTGCAAGCTCAGCAGCTCCATATACACAACTATATAAAGGACCGCGCGCCCAAACAGACGAAAGACTCGTCCGAGTGCGTCGTCGGTCGCGCTCGCCGCGCGCCATTAGCCAAATTGGCCGGGTCCGTTCGGATTATCCGCTAACTTGGGCAGTGACGATGCAGCAGCGACGACGCGTGACGTTGACCGAACGTTTATGTCCTTGCGGTGCTGCTGCAGCGGGGACTCCGAGACGCGACGATTGGCACGCGACCGCAATGCCGCACGATCGCTAAACACACGCGACGAGGGAGGAGGGGGGGGGGGCTAGTAGTCAGAGTTGGATAAACGGATTGCTGCAACGGGAGCAGTGGACGTGTCTTGGCGCCAGGGCGATTGCGTTGATAGCTGCTAGCTGACGATGACTTTTCGAGTTTTCGGGGACTGGAGAGAATAAGAGCTTGCTGTTTTGAAAAATGGAGTGGAAATAGATGTGGGGGTGCGGGTGTGGTTCGCATAGTGCCAGCAGATTGTGCAATTTGGAAGTGTTGCTATGTTGAGAAAAATAATTAGTAACATTTTATTTGAGATGCATGTCGAAATAGGAAAAAATAACAATTTTCAGTATTTAAGTAGTTCCGGTATAGTCGATTAGCTGGGATCAGTAATCAATGACTTTTGTTAAAATTTTAACTTTATTAAAGTTAATATTATTCAATTTTTGATAATAATAAAGTTCATTAGCTTTACTTAACATCTCCGTATTTATATTAGGTTATTTTTTTCCATTTTTATAGATATTGGTATATAAGTTTCTTTGTAAACTCGCGTACTACTAAATCTTTGGAATCGAAGAAAATATATAGACAAAACTTTGAAAACGATATGACGCCAATTCGATCAACATCTTTTCATAATTTAATGACATGGCGTCTCTTGAAGGACCTTTTCCAAGTTATAACTGCCATATTTAGTTTTCTTTTTAAAGTATAATAATAAATAAGCGCCGGTATAGACTTTTTACCATGCCAATGAAAAATAAATTTGGGATTCTTCTCTATCATGCTTTATTCATATAGTAATATGTATTCGGTGTATCTTTGTATCATTCTCGAAGAGAAAATGTTAAACATACCTATTGTTGATAAAGTCAAATGTTCATTGCATAATGCAATGATAGTTTCCCCATTCAATTCTGGATTTCAGTAGAATAGGATCGGATTTAACGAGGCGTAATGACGTATATGCATTACAATTATTGAGAATGCAAGGAGAATAATTGCAATGTATATGCCTCATTCCATCTGACCAAACCATCGCATGTTCTACTGAACTCCCGAAATCAATGGGGAAACTATCATTGAATTATGCATTTTTTTTCATATTTCTAAGACAAAAACAAGAAACTTGTGTTTTTTGTAGTTTTTGACTGTAGACCCATCTTAAGGTATTTCCATGCCCATAATTTATCAAAGACCAATAAATTTTGCACTATTTCGTTATACCGTCACAGATCCTATTTTGGATCAGTGCCTCAATTGTGTATCAGTTGGTTTTAAATCATTATTATAAAAGATTGCATATTTTATTTTTTTTTATTTTTAAATTATTTATTCTTATCTATGCAAAATAAGAAAAGAAGTATAGTAGAACCTCTCGGCACTGTGAAACTCGGGACAATCTATCTCCCGGCACTATGAATTTTCGTCAGCTAATCAACATTGAGCACCACTCAAAAAAATTGTGTATGTAAAAAAATTTTTTTTATCGAAATTCCGCTGTTGTAAAATTAGATATCATGAATTAGAGACAGAGTTAATAGCATCAAAGTAACTTTTTTATTATTTTTCAATTTTGATATCGGTCCCCCTGAAATTGTTCAAGGAACAAAACGAGATCTTCAAAATAAAAATCGGATGAAAAATATAAAAGTTACCATGATTTGGTCAACCTTGTCTCTAATTGACTATATCTCATTTTACAAAATTTCGATAAAAAATATATTTTTGTAGTCACATGAAGTACCATTGTTTTGTAATATGTTAACTTCCATGTCATTATGACTGAACGAATTATAATAAAAATTGTTGTATTTAACCCTTTATTTACCAAGCATGCTTCCAGACACACGGAACTAATAACTATAGATTAAAATTTCCATGTGATAAAATGAAAATCCTAACAAATAAACTTGTCCACCCATCAGGTCGAAGTGAACCATTCAGATTTCGTAATGTGAGCCTAAGTCATTTTTGACAACATCCAAACCGAGAAAAGATAAAAAATTCTAAAAAAATGTATTGTGCTAAAACTACCAAAAAATTCTGAAACACATTTCTGAATACTTTTCAGAAGTCTTTCTCAACTTTCTAAAGGTCTGATAAATACAGGGTTATTTGCCTCTCAAACCTCATTAATTTAACACTATTTCACATAAATATTTTTCTCTATAAATATTGAGATGAGTATTAACAAATACTTCTAAGTCAAAAACATTCATTTATATTTATTTTTTGGAATGTGCCAATTTAGTCTAGGAAGAAAACCACTACCAAAAGCCTTTTGACAAAAGGTTCGAGTTATTGAAAGTATTAATGTTTTCAATGTTAAAATAAACGATTTCTGTTTTCACCATCCAACATTGTTCTTGTTCGTTTCATCAATAACGTCAACACACCATCAAACAATAAAAGCATTCTCCATACATCATAATAAACCCTGAAAAGTAAATCAAAACTACGCTCTATCAAAAGCAGCAATAAAAATCACAAAAAAGATAGCCATAAAACAAAAACCGCACGACGTGTCAACAACGATCCTCAGCATCGCATACCGCGCGCGGTCGCGCGCACATCAGCCGCGCCGCTGTGTTATACCCGCACCTACGTGTCGCGCATTCCTAGGCCATCTCCTATCTCTCGGCTCCCCACCTCCTTCACCTATATACATCTTCCTCGGGCACGGAGCTGGAAGGCGGAGGCGGCTGCTGCTGTACACGGCCGCCTTGGGAAGCATGTTGTCAAATATTCCGGAGGGCGCGCTCCCCGCGGGCCTCTCGGTCTTTTCAACGAGAGCATGCGGCAGCAGCAGCAGCAGCCGACGCCTCGGGTTGCCGACAAAATTTTCACCACACCGCGTCTGTGCGGTGCTACTATGGTATGGTATCGCAGGCGTAGAGCCGCTCCTTCGTTGGGAATGCGGTGCTGGTGTTATAGCTAATCTTAGTTATTGGCCGATTACGAGATGAAGGGCAAATGGTTATGGGTTAGTGCGCGAGAGTTTTTGCGACGAAGGGTAGAAGGAACTGTGGGAAGGTTCGGGTAAGAAGCAAAAGGAATAACATCGTTTGAGTTTGAATATTATTTACTTTATTATGACTGTAAGGGTTGTGTTACTGATTGATATTCTTAAGAAATAATTAATAATGCGACTATTTATTGAATTTCTTTAGATATATATCTAAATTGGAGAAATTTCGACAACACCCTGCGCAGCTTTTTTAAAAATCCGCTGGATTGAACCCTATATGTGTATATATACAGTTTAAGTTAATCAACGTTAATCAACGTTATTTTACTTATAAGAATCGAGTGTTCTTCATATCTCCCTTGTCTACGTTATTTTAGCCTATTATTCGAAATTTGTCATTATTTTCACGTTATTTATGAGCTGTTTAATGTAGTTTACGTTAATTAACATTATTGTCGATACTGCTGCTTGGAGGAAGAGTCATCAGAACACCTCCTGTGCAGTTGCCCAGCGCTGTCTGAAAGTAGTATTTCTGGGAGCCTACTTTCTGAAAGCCGAGGAGATAAGGGCCAGTGCTGTCCCCGGAATCTTTTCTTTCTGGGAGGCAGTAACGTCAAGGCGGTAACTGGCATGACAAGGAGGGACGCCAAGGGAAACCATGCGTTTGGGGCTCCTACTGAGTCCAAACTCAGTTCATATAATAATAATAACATTATTGTACGTTACTTAACGTATAAGAATCGAAGCCTTCTTCATATCTCTCTTTTACTACGTTATTTTAGCCTATTTTTCGAAATTTTTCATTAATTTCACGTTATTTATGAGCTATTTAACGTAGTTTACGTTAATTAACGTTATTGTACGTTACTTTACGTATAAAAGTCGAAGCCTCCATATATCTCTTTTACTACGTTATTTAGGCCTATTCTTCGAAATTTTTCATTAATTTCACGTTATTTATGAGCTATTTAACGTAGTTTACGTTAATTAACGTTATTGTACGTTACTTTGCGTATAAGAATCGAAGCCTCCGTATATCTCTTTTACTGTGTTATTTAGGCCTATTTTTCGAAATATTTCGATACTTTTACGTTATTTAGGCCGATTTTTAGAAATTTTTCGATATTTTTACGTTATTTATGAGCTGTTTAATGTAGTTTCCATTAATTAACGTCCGTATACGTTATTTGAAATATAAGAATAAAAGCCTTCTTCATATCTCCTTCCTTCTACGTTATTTTGGCCTACTTTTTAGAATTTTTAATAATTTCTACATTATTTATTAATTTATATTTCATTTCGACACGGATGCGAAAGAAATATGATATGCCCCATATGACGTTTTTCGCTCGAGTGAAGCGAAAGTGAAAAGTCACATGAGGTAAATAATCTACTTACGCACTAGTTTCCAACCGTATTTTATACCACGAGCGCCGAAAAATCATATCAAAGTTGTGATTTTGAGGTTACAGTGCTATAAACGTAGTTTACGTTAACTAACGTTATTCTACGTTATTTTACGTCTAAGAATGATGCTCGATATGTAAATCCTATTGAAGCTGCATCGAGAATTGAAGAATTGCCACTGCCAGGAAGATCTCATACAGTTATTTGCTTTGCGGTTCGTACTGAAAATCAACAGCAAATTGTTTTTGAAGAAAATAACGAAAAGAGAACTTTAAAAAAATACAGGTACTACCCAGAAATTTACTGTGTGGTTGAAATTGAATCAAACTGATAAAGAATCTAGAAAAATTAAATATGCTCATATACCAAAATGTTACGTTTTTGATACATTGAATAAAATTTGGATAAAACTAACATTATTTTCGAAAGTTCTTGGAAGGATAAATAGTGCTAGGCCTAAAGATGTTGAAAGATTTCATTTAAAATTAATTTTGTATTGTGTAAATGGAGCAACTTCTTTTAAAGATTTAAAAACTTACAAAAATGTAGAATATAAAACGGTTAAAGATACAGCTATAGCAATGGAGTTGATAGAACATGATAGTTAAGTTTCTAAAATTTGTTTAGAAGCGTGTAGTATTATGACTTTTAAAGAATTAAGAAAGTTTTTAGCTTGGTTTCTTATTGCTGATGCTGCATCATATACGTAAGTAACGTAAAATTACGAAGAATTACGTAAAAATATCGAAAAATTCTAAAAAAATAGGCTAAAATAACATAGAAAAAATGACATATGGAGACCTCTATTCTTATACTTAAAATAACGTAGAATAAATTAAAGGAAACTATGTTAAACAGCTCATAAATAACGTAAATATAACAAAAAATTTTGAAAAATATGCCAAAATAACGTAGAAAAAGAGAGATATGGAGAAGACCTAGATTCTTAACACTGCGGCGGCGAAATATTTTTCTAATATATCAGAAACCGGTGCAAAACTTTAATTTTGTTTAATTTCGTTTTTTAGTTACAACAAAAGTTTTGTTTTCATTTCGTTTCGATTTTTAAAATCGAAATGAAAAGCAATACTAATTTCGTTTAATTTTTGACAACAAAATAGAAAGCGAAAATTTCAAGGAAGTCGTAACAATACGTTTTCTTTTAATTATCTTAAGCGAAACTTAAGTATTTCACTTTTCTTATTCAGCTTCTTGAAAGCAAAATCAAACGAAAATTATTTTGAAAAGCGAAATGAAACAGCTATGTATAATTTGGTTCCGTTTTTAATAAAGAAACGAAATAATTATTTTTGTTCTGATTATAGGAATACAAAAATAAAAGCTTAGAAAATATTAATGACTTGTCTATATTTAATAATATTGAGCATTTAAAATTATAACAGGTTGCCTTAGCAACAGTCAACAATTTTTAAAATTTAATATGTTACAATTAGCGATACCTTGGATTATTTTAATAGGTTTATCCTACATTTTTTTGCTTAACTACCTATGATGTTCAGTTAATATTTACAAAATAACTTGATATAATATACATACGCACTCCAAAAAATGTTTAAAAACCATAAAGAAATAGTACATTCTCTGGATCAATGACTTTATTTTTAATGCATCAAATACTCCCAAAAACTAAAACCCAAAAATCGACATACATACCACTAAAAAGATAAAAAAACGTCAATAAACAAAATAGTACATTATGTAACAAGAGCTAAAAGTCGAATATTTTTCCCGCGTGTGAGTTTACTGCCCGAGCGAGGGAAAAATCGACTTTTTCTCGAGTTACATATAGTAGGGGAGAACGGGGTAATGCCGGTCACTGGATAATTCCGGTCACCCTTATTTTCAATAATCTAAACATTTTTAGATAATAATTCGAATAGTATATTAAACGCAACATAAAATGCAATTAATCTAATGTCCAAACATTCTTCTATTCAGTTTTATTAAGGAATTATACACAATCAAAGTGTAGGCCTACATTACTTATAAGAAATCTGGTCTATAAAATAAGCTTTTATGCATATTATTTGTTGTTTTATGCAGTTATTTTTTGCATCTTTATTAATTTGAACAATCTAAGAATACAAAGTAGTGAAGAAAAAAGAGTATAAACCTATTACTTTTTTGCCATTTCAATTTAAATTACTAAGCAGAATGGGGGTAATCCCGGTCACAATGTTATTTATATGACGCTCCCGAAAGTGAGACTAAGAAAACGTTTCGCTGCGCTCTCAGGTAGGATAACTTTGCTTAAGTGTTTTTGATTGAACAGTGGCTATGTTATTATATGTTTTACTATGTAAGTGCGAATAATAATGCGACGGATCATATGAAAGTTTATATAATTGATTTAAAGAAATTTTTCACCTACAAAAGTAACTTTCTAATAGTGATCTGAATTGTACCAAGGCTGACCAGTATTACCCTTTGATATGGAGTAAATTCGGTCAAAATGCTTTTTTTATTTCGATATCTTACATTTTTATATTAAATCAATAATAAATATTTATAGTCAATGGTTTTAACTAATATAATAATTATTTAAAGTTAAAAGAAACAATTTGAAAGTGGAAATAACAAGCACGTTTGCTTAGGTGACCGGCAATACCCCATCCTCCCCTACTTTATGCCCATCTCAACTGTGACCGCTTTTTGACTTGGAAAGCGGGACTAATTGACTGTTAAAAGACAACATTGTTAAAAGACAATCGAAAATCAGGGTTATTGGTAGAACTTGATAAAATAAAGGAATTTGGACTAGCTTCTAGTGAAGTCGAAAAAAGTTGCGGGAAAAAAGTTATTTTCGGGAAAAATGTAACCTTTTCCCGCTAATCATTTTTGCGGGCAATAAGTCTAATTTTTCAGGGCAAAAAGTGGCTATTTTCGTTGAAATGGACATAAAGAGTTTTTTATATTACGTGCATTGAAAAGGCGTCTTTTCAATGCATGTAAAGCGCATAGACAATCAAGAATACTGACATCTATGCGCAGTGAGCAGATAATATTTTAGAATTTATATTGGAGAATGTTATATTGTGTATCAAGGGTGAAAAGTAGCCTATTTTGCCCGTGTGTGTTTTGCAGTAACAGTCAAGGCGAGCATGCACGAGCTGAAGGCGAGTGCGTATTGCAAGCCGAAGACGAGTACTGCAATCACACAAGGGCAAGAGAAGACTTTTCACCCGTGGTACGCACCGTACTTTTTATCACACATGACAAAATTCTTTACACTCGCTACTTAGAAAACAGCCTGTTTACGTCCGCTTTTGAGGTATGAAACAATGCAAAAATTGAAAAAGAAAATTCAAAATGGTAGATAGAATAATACGACCACAAACGGGAGATTCAACGCAAGTCGGAATAAAATAATTCTCAAACACACATGCATAGATTTTCAAAGTCGCTAGTTAGGGATCCAACGTCAATTTCGAAATTCATACATAATCGCGGATACAATATGGCTACCACAAACGGGAAATTCAACACAAGTCAGAATGAAATGTTGATCAAACACAATGTATAGGTTTTTGAGATCGTTGATTACAATCCAACGTCAAAATTTTTAAATTCAAAATGTCCGATCCAATATAGTCGGACAAGTTCAGGTGATTATGGGGGCCAATGACGAGATCAAGGCAAAGTACTCTGTAGATTTAGATATCTAGCTATACGCACTGGTCGAAAAAGGTGTCTCGGTGATTATCATGGTCAAGGACAATTGACAAGGTCTGGGTAGTGTGCGGACCTCCGGAACTTCTATTTTAATTTAACATAATTTTTTTAATACAGAATTAAAATTAATCAGATATATTACATTTATTTAATTATTGCTGAAATACACTGTTCAAGAAGGAATGCAAACAAATTTGCATTAAATAATTTTAAACATTAATCTCGAAACCCAACTACATTAATCCGAGAAAAAGACAATAAATCAAATTAATAATCAAACCGTAAGCCTTAAAACCTAAACCCAAATAACAGCAATCCAAGCAATTCACAATAAAAAAATTGAATATAAATTGTAAACATTAAACCTTAAACCCAACTGCTCAAAAAAAACATTTTACAATAACAAGAACTGTAACAATAAAATCGTGAGCCCCAAACCCTAATCCTTAATAACCCAAGCTAAGTAATTTACAATAAAGAAATTCTAATAATAAAAATTATAAACCCTAAACCTTGAATCCTAAATCCAAAAAACCTAGCTTAGCAATGTGTAACAAACAAATTGAAATAATAAAATTGTAAACCCTCAACCTTAAATCCTAAACCCAAATATCCTAAGATGAGCATTTATCAATGAGAAAATTTGTAACCATAAAATCATGAGGCCTAAAAGCTAACGGCTAAACCCAAATAACCCAAGCTGAGTAATTTGCAATAATCAAATTCTAATAATAAAATTCCTAAATAATAAAAAAATAATAAAAAAATCCTAAACCCTAAATCCTAAATCCATATAACCCAAGCTGAATATTTTTCAATACGAAAAATTTTAATAATAAAACTATACCTAGCTACCGCAAGCTAAGCATTTTGCAATAAGAAAAATTGTAACAATAAAATAGTAAGCCCTGAACCCTAAACCTAAATAACCCAAGCCGGGAATCTGACCATAAACAAATTCTAATAAAATTATAAGTCCTAAACCTTGAATCCTGAACCCAAATAACCCTAGCTGAGCAATGTGCAATAAACAAATTAAAATAATAAAATTGTAAACATTAAACCTTAATCCTTAAACCCAACTAAGCATTTTGCAACAAGAATAATTGTTATAATAAAATCGTAAGCCCTAAACCCTAAACCTAAATAACCCAAGCCGTCTAATTTACAGTAAAAAATTCTAATAATAAAATTATGAACCCTAAACTAAGCCCAATCCTAAACCCAAGTAATCCTAGCAGAGCCTTATCAATAAATAAATTAAAATAATAAAATTTTAAATCTTGAATTTTCAGCCCGAACCCTAAGTACTCTAAAATGAGCATTTTGCACTAAGAAAAATCTTAGTAACATAATTACAAACCCTAAACCATAAGCACTAAACAGTAAACCTAATTACCTCCAGCTAAGCATTTTGCAATAATAAAAATCGTAACAATAAAACCGTAAGCTCTAGGCCCTAAACTCAACTACTCAAAGCTGAGAATTTTACAATAAGAATAATTTAAGGGGGTAGTATTCATCTAAATTCTATTATTGTATTTTTTACTGTAAAATAAAAAAGTAAGTAATTAGAGTTTTAAAAACAATGAATATGAAAAAAATTTTTCTTTAATCAAATAACCTTAGGCTGACCTTAAATCCATTAGCATCCGAAGATATTTGGTTTCGAATATTGTTTGCTTTCACGTAGTCTACATGCTCATCCAATCAACCAATTTATGTTTTACAGGGCTTAATTTGTTCGTTTTAGATCCTATTTTGACCCTATGCTATCTAGAAAACGTAATTTTACCATTTGAAGTTTTTGTGAGCATCCAAAAGCAGTAATAAGATTCAAATATACGTACTTCTTTACTTATTATAGGGTCAAAATAGGATCTAAAACGAACAAATTAAGCCCTGTAAAACTTAAACTAGTTCATCGGGTAAAGCTGTAGGCTACATGAAAACCAAAAATGTTCGACAACGATCAGGATGCTAATGGATTTTAGGTCTGTCTGAAGGTAATTTGATTAAAAAATGAATAATTTTTTTCATATTTTTTATTTTTAAAACTCTAGTTACTTACTTTATTATTTTACAGCCAAAAATACAAAAATAGGATTTATAGGGATACTACCCCTTAATAATAAAACCATAAACCCTAAACCCTAATCTCAACTACATCAAGCTGAGCATTTTGCAGTGAGAGAAATTGTCATAATAAAACCATAAACCAAAAATCCTAAACTCAACTACACAAAGCTGACCATTCTGCAATAAGAAATATTTTAATAATGAAATCGTAAGCGCTAAAACTTAAACCCTAAATCCGAATAACCCAAGCTGAGTATTTTTTAATAAAAATATCTTGATTGTTAAATCGAATTATTAACAATAACAATAATAAAAAATAATTTTAAAAATATATTTTTTTTAATTACATATAACCAATTTGTTCTTAATTTTATAGCGATGTGAATATTGATCCGTTTTATACCTTACCAGGACTAATCTTCATAATTTTAAAATTCTATATAATTATTTTTTAATTTGCAATTAACAGTGTTTCTTTGTTTTTTTTGCCGTAATATTAATACGTATTATTAATCTAAAAATTAATAAACTTCGAGTGCGCTATTAAATTTTCTTTCGAGTTAACTATTTTTTGTATTTTAGGAAAAAGTGAATACTTTCTCTATTCATACATTACAGACATATTTACTTTTGTAAAGTATATACATATATATATATATATATATATATATATATATATATATATATATATTTTTTTTTTTATATAACTATATTTGAATTTTTCTCCAATAAAATAAAAATTTATTACAAAAGATTTGTGTCGATATGGTAGTATCTAAATAAGGTTGGCGTATGAGAAATAAAATAAGAATGCATTTTTTGTTTAAAGAAAGATAAAGTGAAAAAATGATAAGCTTTATATTAAAATTGGTAGTAAATAAAATTCATTTACAATTTTTTTATACATTTCACAAACTTCATAATAAGTAATCTAAGAAAAATGAAATGTTATAATATAATGTGGTAACAGTTATATGAACTGCATAATTCTGTAATTTATACTTAGGGTTTAGGGTTTACGATTTCATTATTACCCTCTATTACGAGAATCAGAAACACGTCGAAATTAAGAGCGAGAGGGACATGATAATTTCGCCAGTTTCACTTACATGCTCGCGGCTCTAAACAGTCACATGTATACACTAGCGCATACACACGAGCAACACAATGATTTAAATCATCAAAGCTACAGCAGAAGAATAACAACGGGAAAGATTTTTAATTTGAAACTGGCAGCAACGTTGAACAGATGTAAGTTCATCACCCGACGTGCAAAGCGACATAGGTTAGGTGATGAGCACATGTTGGGCTGTACCGCCCATGCATGTATGCTCGAGGCTTGGCTGCAAATCCTGACGTATTTACTATTGAATGAAATGAAATAATTGAAGATATTTTACTAAAGAAAGACAACCTTTTATAATTAATAGGCATGTTTAACCATATAATATACCTGATTAATTTTTGTTCTGGATTAAAGAAATTATGTTAAAGCAAAAATGACTATAATAAGCCTAATATAATCGCTTTTAAGAATAATGATTCATATTTAAATAGTCTTAATAACAATAATTTTCATTTTTGAATAACTGTTTAACAATTCAGTTTAATAATAATAAACATTGATCTCATCATCGGCCCTCATAATCACATGAACAACTTCTCCGACTATAGTGGATCCGCTATTTTGAATTTAATATTTCTGATGTTGGTATCGTAATCAGCGACCTCAAAAACCAAACATTGTGAATTTGATCAACATTTTATTCCGATTTGCGTTAAATCTCCCGTTTGTGATATCCATATTGGATCCGCCAGTTTGAATTTAGAAATTCTGACGTTGGATTCGTAACCAGCGACCTCGAAAATCTATACATATGTGTTTGATCAACATTTTATTCCAACTTACGTCGAATCTCCCGTTTGAGGTAACCATATTGGATCCACCATTTTGAATATCAATATCAATATCAAAGATTTTTTATGTTCTTGAATATTTCGTAAACGCAAAATAATAAAATTTATTTGTTTTCACAACAGAAAAACATAACTTCATACTTCTAGACTTATACTTTAAGATAATTTTACATTAGAAAAATAGAAAATTATTGCTCTAAAGGGTTAATTTACATGTATTTTGACTATAAATAAAATAAATGTGGAAAAATTAGTTTCTGTAACCTTGGATTAAACGAAAGAATATTTCGGACTCATAATAGTATATTATGACACTGTTGTGGGAGATGGTTTTCTACCTTGCTCGAGGGTTTTCGCACGAGCGAAGCGAGTGAGAAAATCGAGCAAGGTAGAAAAACACCTCCCACAACAGTCTCATACGATATTTTATAGCACAACAACCTCAAAATCGACAATAAAGTTGGCATTTTGAGGTTAGTGTGCTATAAAAAATATAGATTAATGTGCTTCCATAAGAATTACGTCATCATTACAAAGCATGATTTTTACATGATTCTTAGAACATAACCATTAAAATGTTATAATCAGTCTAACTGTGAAATTATAAAAATAAAGGTTGTTCTGTTTACTACATAATATATTATCACGCTATAACATTTTGGACTGATTACCGCATTTCAATGAATATTTTATGAGGTTGTCTATCATATTCAAAGGCGAAAAGAGACTAACCTTTCTTTCATTTACTATGTTATTTTATCATCAATATATATCTATGCTTTTATAGTACTTTAAGATTAATTTTTATTTTCGATTTGTACTATATCTAGATTTTCCGGCACCCTAAATGTTAAATATTGCTTAAAACTTGTTTATGAATAGCAGAGCAGAACAAAACACATTTATAAAAATTTAGTCATAAGATAATTCTATGATTTGTTAAAAACGAAACTGAACGAAATTACGGAACATTCAGTTGTTTTTTAATAACGTTTTTTAAGATCAATTTAGTTTCATTTGTATTGCTGAAAAACTAAAACAAAAGCCTACGTACTTACGTTTCGTTTTCAATAACGAAATGAAACTAAATTCGCTTTTTTTCGTTTAGTTTCGTTTCGCAACGGTCCCTGTAATATATATATAGTTATAAGATATGCTTTTATATTTAGTCTTAAAAGTAAAAAATTCCAATTCTATAAATGTTCAAAGTTTCTGAATTTTCGATATGAGTTATGCTATAAAAAAATTCTTTTCTTATCCTAAAAGATTAAAAGAAGAAAATTGGGGGCACCCATGAGAAAGTCGATTGTTTCGATATTTTATACTATGTCAAATACGGAACAAATAGTCAACATACTTATTCATCAATGAGCATTTTTTACAGCCAAATTACTATGATGATATTCTTGATTAAAATTGGTCATTAATGAGATGTTAATAATTCGGTTCCTAAAGGTACAATTTTTTTACAGGACGATATAAAAATAGGCAAAGAAAGCTACTTGTATTATTTAAGCTTTCTTTCGTATAAAACATTAATTGTGGCAAAAGTTATTAACGATTAAAAATACTTTTTCCATTTTTTTCGTCACTATTTTTGATGGATAATAACTATTAACATAATTATATGAAAGAAAGCTTAAATTAAATCTTCCTTTGTCTACTTTTATGTTCTTCTGAGAAAAACATTATTTGCGCCCTCAGGAGCCGAGTTATCAAAATCTTAATAAAAATAAATTTAAATCTATAATTCTGTAATAGTAATTTGAACATAAAAAAGTATGTCAGCCCATGAAATTTGTTTACTATTTTGTTCATGTTTCATATAGTCTATAGTATCGAAAAAACCTGTTCGCTTTGAAATGTTCCAAATAATATTTGTTAATGTTTCAGGACGAAAAAGAGGAATTTTTCTGAATTGCTCATACAAATATTATTCTACAATATAATGTGACGTCATGATATTAGATTACCGTGATGTCACGCGAATTTTATACTCTTGTATTTCGACCTTATTTTTGCTTGCCCCAACCGTCGATCTTGCCAGGAAAACTTATTGTTTGTAATTGGTCAACTTTAAGATGGACTAAACACGTGCTCCAGGTAGTTTATTAAATAACTAGCTTCAAATACGATTTGTTTAAATGAACCTTAAAAAAATTATAAAATAATCTTATTTTTAATGTTTTAAGAGTGGCTTATGCATTTAATTAATGAAAATGCAGTTATATTATTGAATTATTTCCAATAGTACCGTCATTTTTAGAAATCTATTGTCAAAACAATAGATCTTAAAGGAATAATCCTGTCCTAAAAAGGTCGCGCCATATTGCAACCATTTTAAAAACCATATGCTTGGTCGCTTCGTTTAAAGAGGTTCAGGGGTTACAAAACGACCAATTTATTTTCATTTTTCTTTCTATTTTGTTAAAACTTGTTAGTATCAATCATTATATATCTTATACTAGTATACGTCATGTACATAAAAAAATATTTTAATCAACAATTGTGATGTTTTCAAACACAATTATTGTCAATCAATTGAAAGAAAATCATTAAAGAATCAGAAACTTTTTTGTTTTTATTCCAATTTTAATGATCGGGGTCTTATTTTGTTCTTTAAGTGTTGTTTTAGATCGACCGAAAGAAAATTTCAAAATAATTTATAGGAGCTAATTTATAGAAAAGCTAATTGTTTAACTAGATTGCATGTTTAGTTATAAACAATAAGCTTTTCTGTAGCACTCATGAATTATTTTACAATTTTCTTTTAGTCTAACTGCCAAACAATATTTAAAGAACAAAATAAGACCCTGATCATAAAAATTGGATAGAAAATAAAAAAGTTTCTGCACTTTTAATGATTTTTTTTCAATTGACAATAATTGTGTGAGCAACATCACAATTGTTGATCAAGAAAATTTGTATGTACATAAGTTATACTAGTATAAGATATATAATGATTGACACTAACAAGTTTTAACAAAATAGAAAGCAAAATGAAAATAAATTGATCGTTTTGTAACCTGTGAACCTCCTTAATCGCGAAATTTAAATTTAATATAAAAAATATTTAAACAGTATAGTTAAATAAAAAGTGCGCAAAGCTCGCTAATAACTTTCAGTATTAATACAATTCTATACGTAAAATCTGTCTTGCTCTATATCGGATACGCATAATATACCCGAAATTCGGAATAAATTATTTCTCTATCGATCCTCATTTCCTGCGAGCAAGAAACGATATTGGCAGCGACCCAGCTATGCCTCCAAAAAAGAATCTATTACTACTCCTTCTCAAGGCTTATAATCCGACACATAAAAAGGGTCAAAGTCGCGCGTGAGCCTAAAATAAATTCATCCTGAATGGCTCAGCCGTGTTTACCGTAGGTGTCAACGATCGCTGGCATATATTACGTCGAGCTGAAAGGAGTCAACAAATGGAGCTGATTATATCCAGCCTGAAAAATGCCTGCACTGATGGCTTCACAAAAGTCGAAGGATCTTGAGCTTTTGTATGCTGAGAATATGTTTGACAGTTGATTTTATCAAAATATAGTTGTTCTGTTGTCTATATAACTTTAGTGAATTTTACATTTGCAAAAAGAAATAAAATAATAATATATTATAAAAACTATACATTTTTATCGCTTTTTCGGTCTTTCTGTTATTATTAACTTTTTTAATTTGTCAACTTTCTTCGCACACTAAAATCATGTCTCTCATTAACTTTTCAAATGAAAAACATTTGCTCTGTCTTTGGATTACGGAACTTCCACGAAATATATATCAGTTATTTATAGAAAAAAAAGTATTAGAATGACACGTTTTTTTCTTTTAGCATTTGATATTATAAAATATTCCCCAGAGTTTTATCAGAATTTGTGAACCATAAACATGATACTCTTCTAGGAAGTATATCAATATTCAAAGGCAAAGTTCTGACTAAAACAAAAAAGATTTAAATATCATTATAAACTCGTAAATAATATTATATATTTAAGATCAAATTCTATTTGTCCGAATCAATTTGACCTCATTATTGTCTTCGGTTCTAATCTTCTCATCTTTTTCTATTTTTCTACCTTTACTACATTGGTCGACCATAACCCATCGAGAAGATTTTTTCTTTTTTCATCTCTCCAGAACCGTACGAAAATTTGTAGACGCCTACGAAAAAAACACTAAATAAGATTTTAGTTATTATTTTACTGAAACTAAGAAAGCAATATCCATTTAGAAATATAAAACTAATCAATTATTGTTATGAATTTTATAGTTTTGACAACTATTTGAAATTAAAAACAAATGAATTTAAAGTAATTATTTTCGTTTGAATTCTCGACTGTTAGACTTAAAAAAATACAAATAAAATATGGTAATAATTCAAATTACGTTAAAAAAATCAAATTGTTTATCTTAAATTACTGATTACTCTAATACTGAGAGATCTGCAAGTGATACAATTAAACCACTAGGATTTATTATCAAACACTTCAAAATATATAAAGTTGTTTCAACCCATGCATACATCGCCGATGGACAATGATATTTCACAGACCTAAGGTAAGAAATAGAGAGACAGGGGGAGAGAGAGAGATAGAAATAGAGAGAGCGAACGCTTAAGAAAAAAGTCAGCGAGAGAAAAATCCAGCAACGCGAGAACGAGGGAAAAAAGTCAAAGCTACGTAAGTAACGACATCCCTTTGGAACACTCGCTCGTACGGAAAAAAAGTTGCGCATCTTTCGTACGCTCACGGCGGACTTTTGAGATGAGTTTTGTTTAAGAAAACGGCGATTTGCATAGGGCCGTGAGATAAGTACTTATGTACCCTATAGCAGACGATATAAAGGCCGCCTTAAGTACCTTGGTGAATTTCTCGCTCGAACGTGGGGAAGAGCCACGAGCTAATAAATTCAGGAGATCGAGGGATTATTCTCCTCTCTTTGTTATTTTCTTTCTGGAATCGCGGTTCGATGTGATACACTTTTTTTCGCGGAAGGTCGCGGGTAGTTATAGGTATGGTTCAATGCTCGCGGTAGAGAGCTGAGGATGACGTTTCGTGGCTATTGGTTTTTAGTGGTCTAACAGATGGAGAATCAAACGGATATCAAAATTTTAGAGTTTTATAGTCGAGCGGAGAAAAAATAGGGAGGTTGGATTTTTTTCAAATGGTTTTTAAGAGCTGACCTTTTGAATTCGCTCGCAGTGCAGAGAAAATTGTTTTATGAACTCTTCTGCTGTGGATCGTTATAGTGTTGATATATTGGTCTTCGAAATTACATGTATTGTACTTTTTTACTTGAAAAGTTTATAAACAAATTTAGTATAATAAAATAATTTTAATATATTAATGAAATCACAATATTTTGCAAAACTGAAACCAGAGTAAAAATGATTTATTCCTACTCAGGTCATATATGATATGATAGTCATATTAATTAAGTTATATTATTGATCATATATGAGAGATTCTACATAACTTTTGACTTTTAGGAAATCAGCAAAATCGAATTTCTAAAGGCTGATACTCGGCTTCCTGAACAGGCATATAGTTCTACTTGTCTCCAATTATCCGATTAATCAACAAAAACCCAAACATAAAATTCCTTTGTGTACAGAATCATACTCTTTTATGAAATATCCTAAAAAATACCAAAAATGCGGTCATTTGGTCTATTATATCAACGTACTCTCATCAACATAGAAAGAAAAAGTCATTTCGTATCATTATAAAAATTATACAACATATTCGATTCCTCAACAACTTAAGCCATCATAAACTACTGTGAAATTTTTAAAATTTGCAAGGCACTTTTGCTTAAAAATTTCTTGGAAAATTAGAAAAGTTAAAAATGTTACTGCTGTCAATGGAGCAAGGTACGTTATTTATTATGGGCTTAAATTATTGCTTTTGATTCAAAGAATATATTGTAAAATTTAGGATCGAGCGAAACTTTTTTTCTCTAAATCGATTTTAATACTCGTAAGTCACTATAATAAACCTCAAGCAACTTTAGGTCCTTTTTAGGAGGTTGAAGCGCTTATTATTTATCATCAGAAAAAAATTATATAAAAGCTTGTGAAGATTATCTAGTATAAATAATATAGTTTGTTAAAGAAGGGCACTTAACGAAATGGAGAAACATTATTTTAACAAAATCGTGACGTCAGAAACGTACATATTATCAATTTTAAACAATGTCACATAAATGAAAGAATTTTATTTATTTGTCAATCATTTTTAATATTTTGTATCTTATGTTCTTCTATAATCATCTATTTACAAGTTCACCGTTTAAAATTTTTTTTAAATTGATAATATTTACGCTTCTGTCGTCACGATTTTATTAAAATGTTTCTCTAGTTCATAAAGAATCCTTCTTCAACATACTATATTACTCACTATACTATACTATAATATACTATTTATTTATAATAGATAATCTTTACAAGCTTCTATATAATTATTTTTCTGATGGTAAATACTAAGCGTATCAACCTCCTTAAAGACGCTTTTTTAAGATTGTGAAAGAAAGTATGATCTTACGTGCGGAAAAGATGAAAGATCAGAAGGGCGAGAACAAACAAATAATTCAAGCCCCAGATGGCCAATGTGCTACATCAGTAATTGAAGTAATAGAGGCATTATTAGAGGTGTAATTTTGAATGTTAAAAGTTCTGTAGAATCTCTCATATGAGCATGTTACATTATTTTACCCAGGAATATTTTTAAATTTTGATTATCATAAGCTTTATTGAATGACTATTAATTTTTCAAAAGGAAAATGTCACCATTATCTAAAAAAATGAATCAATTTATTTAATCATTATTTTAAATTTGAAAAATATCCAAAATAAACTTTGTCAATGAACTGCAGGTGCGCATAACGAAACATAAATCACCAAAATCGCTTAAATTAATAAGAAAAATCCTGAGCCAGCCACGCATTTTTTCAGATTAATCGCTAACGATTTTTCACCAAGCTGCACGGAGAGAATTAGAAATCACCGATGATGATGTTTCTCGCATTACGGGTTAGGTTGGACATGAAAACTGTCAAATTTTCGCAACACGCATTACTCATTAATTTCCGCGCATTAACCAGTGATATCCGCGCATTACTGAGTAATATGCAGGACATTACTGGTTCATGCACGAACTTTAATTAATGAGTAATGCATATTACGAAAATTTAACAGTTTTCATGTCCAACCTAACCAGTAATGGGCGAGAGATCACCCAGTGATTTCTAATTCTGCCCATGTGCATTTTTACGCATACATTTACGAGTTCATAACTCACACACTTCATATCCCCAAAATTCGCACCCTAACTTGCGAAATTCATTAAATAAATCAATGGTTCCCCTCTTCAAGGCTTTAAAAAATATACGCAGAGAGAATAAACGAACCAGACACGTCCAAATAAGAATCTATGATCTTATAACAAAACTTCCTCGAGAAACGTGGCGGGATGAGAAACGAGGGAAGAGGGGAGGAGAGCTTCGACGTTAATTGATGTCACATCGAGCGACGAAGGCCACTGCAAGCATCGATCAAAATCTGGATTAACAAGTCAGCTTAGGCGCAAACACGTGCGATAGAGAGCGAAGGGGAAGAGTAATAAATGTAGAAGAAGAAAATTGAAAACATTATGTGCTGTTTTAACAGTATGTATGTATTTCCTAAAGTTACTTTTAAATTTCATTGTGATATGTGATAGTATCAGTATATATTCATTCTATTTTGAATTAGGTAACGAATTAATTACTAAGCTAAATATATTCGGTAAATAACTTACTAAAATTACGATTACTATTGCGAAGGACTAAATTAGAAATTTATAGAAAAATCATAATGCCAGTACTTCTATACAGATGCGAAACGTGAGTGTTCACTAAACGGGAAGAAAATAGATTTAGAGTATTTAAGAATAGAGTCCTTAGAAAGATATTTGGGAGCAAAATAGATGAAATTACTAGAGAATGGAGAATGATCACCCCCTTTAACAAATAATATAAAATTCAAAGTTGTTTTATTAGTTTTACTTTTCCATTTTCAGAAGATTAATGTCTACAATTAAAAAATGGCAAGAGGAATATGGACTGAGATGAACACGAAGAAAGCCATAACCTTGCTACTGGAAAACAAAATATCAATCAAACAGGGACCTAAGGATTTTAGTATTAAGGTTGCTTCAGCGGTGGGTAACGTATATCGTGGGTAAGCTAAAGTCCCATTGGGGGTTACATTTTTGATTATAATTTTGGTTCAATTATATTATTCAAACTTGATTCTAAATCATTGTGAACTACTTCTGAACGTTAGTAACAAAAAATTATTATGTTAATACGTACAAAAATGCTAATTTGTTGATTTAGCTCCGAGTGCGCATGCGCAGAAGCACGTTTATACTTAATTATGTTGATATCATTCGATTCAGCATAAAAAGAATCATTTATTACATATTCTGTTTACTAGTAAATATGTTTTTATTTATTAGTAAGAAGTGATAAACGGTCTCATCCCACAAGGTTATGAATTAAAAGTGACTTTTACAAGCTTAGTTTTGTCAATAATTTTGTCATTGACTCCAGATTTTCTTTACGTAGATCAAAAGTATAATGTTGTAAGAATATTTGTGCAAAATTTCAAAAACATCAGTGTTTTTATAAAAAGTCGCTGAAGCCATCTTAAGCAAATTAACTTCGGCAGACAGAGGGAAAAATGTAACATGTATTACTGTCGATTAATGCTGTCTGTGATTCCAAATAAACAGCGAGTGGACGCAATTTTGAAAATAGATGCTCCTACAGTAAGTATTTTTGTAACTGAAGAATCTGGTTAAATCTCTGGGATTTTTTTAAAAAAGTATCTGGAGTTATTTGTTGAGAAAGTAGCTATGGGTGGTCATACTGGAGGCCTCTACCCTATGGGTTGCTTAAATTAAAAAATATTATTTGCTTATAAGATATTTATGTTAGTTAAAAAATTCATCTTGGGTGACTACAAGGTATATATTATTTATATGCCCGACCATGTCAATCCTACCTATGACGTGATTTAGCCGATAAATAGAGGATGCATTATGTATATGATGTTAGTATAGAAGTTATTTCATCGGAAATTTTTCTCACGAAGCAAAAGGGGACCAACCTGCAGTGTATTTTATTTTGTCTTACAACCGCTTAAGTGAATTCGTTACTATAATTTTGAACTAGTCATTAGGAGAGAGTACCCCAGTACAAACACCCATTGCTGTTTTAGCTGTAACATTTGAGTACGAGGGTGAAAATGTAAAATGAAATTGGTTGTGTGAATGTACTTTTTTGACGTAGTAAATTGATTTTGGCCAAAGTTAATAATCTAAGTTAAGTATTAAAGTTATTAATTAATTAATAACGAGAACTGAACATTTTGAGTTTTCCAAAAAGTGTCTCCTAGTATGAACACCTATAAGCTTAGGAAGGAGTATTATATGTTTTAATATTTAAATATGGAACTTCAAAGATGGGTAAAAGTTATAAAATAGTATGTTATAATTGTTTAAATTTATTTTACTTTAAATCATGTCATATATGAAATAAGTAGTAGTTAGTTAGATGATGTATTGGACATGTATTTAACCTTTGTGAAATAACTTTTGACTCGGAGAATAATGGCATTTTCGTTTTTATCGCAAAATCTTTCGAAGGGTTGATTTAAAGAACTAATATGCATCTAATCCGACGTCTAAAATACTGCTATGTAGCGGTAGAAGCCCTATACCCATGAAGTGTCCATACTAGGGGATTCTCCCCTATATTTACTCTGATTATATTAAATAAAGAAGTTCAACAGCATAGTGTATTTTATCATCCATTTATGTTGGGGATAACGGTTCCATGTGATGAACTTAATGTGCATTAACAAATGTGCTTGTTAGTATACACTTAATGTTATGCTTAAAAGTCTTAGAAAGGCCAAATTTGGCTCATTACATAGATTTTTTTACCCTCAAATACATAATGATGAGCGATAAAGTCAACAATTAGAAAAACAGTTGTTAAGTCCAAGATATACATCAGTAATTTTTTACTTTATTGAGGGTAACAAACATTTAAGTATGAGTAACATCATCAAACGTACATTTTATAGGTAAAAGGCCGTAAAAATACTTTTTCCTTTTTAGAGCGGAAAATTTATAATTTAATACAATTACTTTTCAAGGTGCATTAAGTATATTAGACAACTAAATAAAGTCACTTTAACTTGTTTGAAACCAATCAAAGTGCCTAAAATAAAGGTGCGCCACATTGCGCGCTGCACCACATTGTACTGTTTACCCTACTTTTTTAGTATAAGAGGATATGTGTCTACACACTCATTCTACCTAATACGTCCCACCTTACCAAAAGCATACAAAATTTGTATCCAGAATTATTTTAAGATAATTAGAAATTTTTTAAGCTTTTCAAGAATAAGAAATATATATTTGTTATAAAAGATACTTACAGGTAAGCAGTGCACTGTTGATTAATTTGTGGAAAAGATATAAATCATATGTGTTTAAGTGATTTTTACGTTTTATACGATATTTATGTCCTAAGAAATACGCTTACATTTTCCCACGACCCACAAAGATGATTGTATCTGTCTAGAATACCTAAACATTATTAAAATTAATGAAACCCTGGTAGAAAATAGACCAACCGAGATGGCCTGTTCGTCAACGGTTCGTCAATGACGTTTGTGATTCTAAAATTTTATTTTCAAATTATAAATTGAATCATTAAATGTACGTC
Organism: Gastracanthus pulcherrimus; assembly: GCA_949152435.1. Lineage (NCBI taxonomy): Eukaryota > Metazoa > Arthropoda > Insecta > Hymenoptera > Pteromalidae > Gastracanthus > Gastracanthus pulcherrimus. The sequence continues at coordinate 153,037,889 of OX424575.1, read as the reverse complement.
ACTAAATGTATATTTTACAATAAACCACTGAATGATAAAAATAATAGCGCAAATGCTGTCAAGAAGTTCTAAAATATAATTAAATTTTTATTTAAAGTAGGGTTATGGTTACGAATGGTTGAATTTATATGTATATATTGCGCCTACCCGCCCTTCTCGCACAAACTACCCTGCTGAAAAGATTCTATTGGGAATTGGTTACTTTCCGATACAAATTCCCGATTAAAACCGATTCATTTTATGTTATATATTTATTGCGACGTGATATATTCTGGTGAAAAAGGTTATTTTTGCAAAAGTTTATGTGTTCTTCAGGTATCATTCGTTCTTCTTATATGAACCACTCTTTTATTATTTTTAACTTATTTTTAATAATTAATAGCACTTTTTCCAATATATGTTGAATGAGTTTGATATTTTTTCAATAGGATAATGTCCCATTAAATGTAAAAGTTAAACCCATTAAACGTACATTGCAAAAACATTATTAATTATTAAAAATAAGTTAAAAATATGAAAAAAGTTGCCCATATAAGAACAACGAATGATATCTAAACAACACATAAACTTTTGCAAAAATAACAATTTTCGCATGAATATATCATGTGGCGATAAATATTTAATATAAAATTAATCGGTTTTAATTGGGAATTTGGGCACAGTGCGTTTCTTACACATAAGAATTATACACGTAATTATTGTACACAATTTAGCATTGGTCAAATTATATATAGATATATTTGACCAATGCTAAATTGTGCACAATAATTACGTGTACAATTCTTATGTGTAAGAAACGCACTATGCCGGAATTTGTATGGGGAAATACCCCATTCCCAATAGAATCTTTTAGGCAGGGTAAGAGCGCGTCTTGAGTTGCGGAGCATGCAAATATTTCTCGCAACTACTAGTTTTGGTATAATTTTTTATTATCCATCCAACTTCCCATGTTTTCATATTATACTATACAATTGATAAAAAGTATTTTTTATATTATACTTAATTCTTAATTATAATAGTAAATTATAATGTATTATAATGTACTATTATAATGTACCCTAGTAGAAATGGTTTTCATGTCAAAAGTTTGCCAAAGTTTGCCAAAGTTTACTAGAGTTTGACGGCACTTGCCAGAGTACGCCAAATGTCTTCCAAGTGGCCGTTTTGGCACACATATGACAAATTTTGGCACACTTTTGGAAAACTTTGGCAAATTTCGACAAACTTAGATAACTCGGACATACTTTCGCATAGAAAATTTCTACCACTAGGGTAGTAAACTAAATCATCAATGTACTACACCTAACCTCAAATTTGAATTAAGTGTACATATATTTAAATGTGAATTTTTTAAGTGAACTATATAATTATGCTCATATAATGACTTTTTATTGATTGGATAATATACCACACTTTACATAGCTTTCTTAAGCAGTATTTAGAACTTTTCACCGTTTTGAAACTTTGGCGAATCGTTGGTGAACGTTTCTACCAGGGAAAGTATTACTTTTAACATTTATCTATACCATTTCATTATTTTTAACCCCTTCCGATAAATACATTTACTTTTTATTATAGTGATTTAAGAATGAAAAATAATGACGGGTAATATAGCCCGTATTGGGTACACGTACAACCCAATATGTCTAGCTGTTATTTTCAAAACTCTATAAAATTTCCCTATATGTATATTTTCAAATAAAGAAAAAATCTTATATAAGTTTTTATACTATATTTGGATTTCCAACCGGCCCAAATAAAATTCTTTCTATACACCAATTATGGTATATGCCTAAAGCTTAGGTGGAACATATTAGTTACACTTTCCTTAAGGCGGTCGGAAAGTTATTTCCCTGAATAATCGACTGAACCATACATTATTTACTTTAAAGACAAAATTACGTTTATTTAGCTAAAAACCAAACTCGCTAGCCCTCCATTGAGCAATTGTGGACCTATGTATGAAGTTTGAAACATTAAAAGCAACGGCAACCTAAAAAACTAACGTCTGAAACTTCGCACATCGTTCCATTATTGCTCAATGAAGGGCTATAGAGTTTGAGTTTTGTCTAAATATAAGTATTTTTATAATTATAAATAATTATTCACTACTTGGTCGGTAAAAATCAAAATGGAAAATTTGAATTCTTAATTGACTTTCGGACCCCATTAATTGTTATAAAATTATTTAAGCTGTATAACTTTATACAAAATTTAAAGAAAACTCGAAAGAAATTGGTTTTATGGATTGAAACACGATCAAAGACGTTGTCTTACAAAATTTTTCATAAAAGCTTATATTCTAGTTTTTTAGCAAGAACAAGATTTAAGTCAACAAGTTCCTTTTTAATTCCCGCTTTTTTATCGTACGGCATTTTTGCGGAGTTAAAGCAACTTAAAATTTGATTTTTTTTGAGAAAAAAAAGTTATCAGGTATTCCACTAAGTTTACTAACGAATGCAGTATTTACATGACGAATTTTGAAACATTAAATTCTCGTTACTTAAACATGCTAAGCTTTCTATAATTATTGCTGCAAAAGTAGTTGTACAAAACATTTAAAAAAAACATCAAACTTAGCTTTCCCGAATCAAAAGAATGCAAATTGAAATTACAAAATTTATTTTCTTTTTTTTTATAAGTTAACGTTTTAAGAACTATTTCACTTGTATTGGACATCATAAAAATAAAATAAAATGAAAATATGGTTGAGATGAATAACTTCATTATTGTTTAATTGTATGAAAACATTGTTTAAAGTTTAATTCGCTGAAAGAACACTATATAAGAACTTCTTAATAAAGTAAAAGATAAGAGTAAAGGCCAAAACAAGAGAAGCAAAGTAAAAGCAGCTCTAGGAAATTTTCATAGATAAGCTACTTATTTGAATTCTAGTTAAAAGTTATCCAGTTTTCTTTTACTGGAACATGAAATACGATAAACCCAAATTACATTAAAAAGAAAACATAATTTAGAGAAAAGGTTTGAAATTATATTATAGTAGCAAATCGTAATTTTTACAATAAATTTTGAAAACAATTTTTTTTATTTTAAACATACATTAAGAGTGTTAACTACTGTGCCCCTTAAATAAAAATCTTATAAATGATTTTCTTACTCGAGTACAGTACAATAAAAATGTAGTCGTATTCACTCGTATTCAATACAAATTAACCCCACAAACAGATCAATCCACTTATTTCAAGCGGATATTTCTTAAACTTTGTGGTATTTAATATATAATTATAGAACTATCCAATGTGAAAAAAAAAATTTCCGATAGATTTCGATAAAATATTTAAATTTACTGAAAAAGAAAATCTAATATATGATGAATAATTCATTCTTACCAAATATATATATATAACCAATTTAATTAATATTTTTGATAAATTACTATGTTTTTATTTTGTAATTGGCTCAAAGTCACCCCGGTGGGTAAAATTACCCTATAACGATACGTCGAAAATCCTTACTATTGAAATACATTGTTTCATTATCAATAAAAATCATCAACAATTCAATATCATTCGACAGCAGCACGTCGCAATCACCTCCATATCTCGCTTTTTCCCGCTCGTTCATTCACCGCCTAACTGAGCGCAATATTAACGTCGCGCTAAATCACTGCGTCGGAATTTTTTCTCCCTCTCAGACCGAGCAGACAACAGGGCGCAAAAACCGGTTGAACACCGGGAAAAAATGCCCCCGTGATGCGCGCGCAAGAAAAGACGTGAAAAAGGTTATATAGGCGAGGCCAAAAATCATGCGGGGGAAAAAAATTCAGCGCGCGCCAAGGGAAACTCGAACGGGTTTCCTCGTTCGTCGATCAATCGTATCGCTCTTTCTCTCGCATCCTCTCTTTCTCCATCAGCAAGAAAGGCAGAAAAAGAATATCCGGAACGAGAGCAAGCGCGCGGGATCCGTCGCCGCTAGGGATTAACGTCCGATCGAACGCAGTGCGCAGCGGCAGCCAGCTTCGAACGTTATAACGATGAACAGAGGTAGTTTGTATGTATTTATGTGTGTGTGTGTGTGTATGTGTGAGAGAGAGAGAGAGAGAGAGAGAGAGAGAAGTGCTGCGACGGATACATTAATTTTCTGGCTTGCTCTGCGTGTCGACGTTCTTCATTATCTTTCCTCATTTCGCTATACGTCGATGTCGTTCGGAGTTTGTGGCTTTTGTTTTGCGCACGATCTGGATTCAGCGATTGAAGAGATGATTTTTTGCTGATTATTTATTTGAATTATTCCGTAGTTTTTTTTAATAGATTGATAACGGTAGATAAATTAGTTGTGAGTAACACAAGAAATTTTACATTTTACAGGTACATGTACTGGTATTTTTCTACTATTCAATCTACGTGGCCTAGAATCAGATCCAACCATTTTTCCAAACCATAAAAGCCAAATATGTGTGGTCGATCTCTAATAGACTGTAGACTGTGCGTTTTAGGTACATATCTGTATGATACATATAAGTGTAACGAGTTCTGGGTAGAATCTTGGTTAAAAACTTGTTAATTTTGCTACAATCGTTATAATCTGACTTGCAATTTGTCGATATTCCTATTAGGAGTAAAAAAACTTTATAAGAAATTAAATGCATACTTATCTATATCTGAATTAATAAATGAATTGATATTTTTTAGTTTTATTTTTATAATAAATTATACTTTACATTCAAAGTATTTAGAAAAAAAATTATTTTCATAATTTGTTTAAAGCTCAGCCCGTTTGAAAATAAATAAATAAAAAAATAATTTATAATTAAATGTTTTACAAAACATGTACACTCGACGGAACTAATATCTGATCGAATTTGTTTGGATATTTTTGAAATACGGCAACTTCATTTTCTCGAATGCTCGTTTTCGCTAACCTCATTCGAGGATTTCAAAAAAAGAATCAAACAAATTCGATTAGATGTTTGTTCCGTTGAGTGTACAACTCAATTATTCCAGTTGATAAAAGTGAAAATTGGAAACGTGTGGACTTAAGGCGATGCTAAAGCTACCAGTCACCGGCAAATATGAGGAACCATTTTTCTTATTTTATATTTAATTTTGAGTAAATGTCTCTATGAAACGTTATTGTCCTACTCAAAAACAACAACTTTTCAGAGAGATATGTTCTTAAAATTAAATATTGAATGAAGAAAGTGGTTCCCCGTATTTTAGGGTAACAAGAAGATTTAGCATCACCTTAATATGAATTATACAGAAAACATGTTGACTGCAGGAATCGAATTATCCAATAATTTAAAACGCAGATTAAAATTCTTGATTAACTTTATCCGAAAAGTTAATATACTTTGACATATTACTAACATTTTAAGACCAAAATCAAAATATTTCGTTCGGACCATTTTAAAAAAAAAAAATTTATTTAAATTTTTGTTTTGGTGTAAGTAATTTAACAAATATATTATATTTTGAATTTTTCATACGTTTATTTCATTTTTCTGTACATATAATATAGATGACTGATCTAGGTAACATTAATATTTATATAAAAATAAATCTACACAGATCAACATAGGTTCTTCATGACTTGTCTTCACTGGCATTTTATTTGAGTCTGGTCTTAACTTTCAATATCGAATAACATTTATATTGTTTAAAAAAGAATGACTTTTTTAGTATGAAAAGATAGAAGAAACAAATCTCTACATAATAGAACTCTTTAAATTTTACTTGCAATTATCACTGTAATGTTATTTAAGGGAAGAGTATACGTTTAAAGCTAATTCTCTTGAATCTAGGAATTTTTTTTATGATTATATGATTACATACATTAAAGAAGGATGTTTTAAGCCCTACCCAATATAGTTAACTGCCTTGACCGTCATTTATAGCTATTAAACCAGTGATAAAACACGCATTTTAAAAAACCTTCCTGCGCAACAATTTTTTGTAAAATGAAAATAACAGTATTGAAAAATGTACAGAAAGAAATTTTTTTTTTTCAATTTATATTCATTATTGCTGATGTTTAAGATTTATTAAATAATTTTTGTATAAATTAGCTCACGTTTTAGTTAAAAATGTCATAAATTAACCCTTATATATTTGTTTTAGTGAAATATCTCTGTTTTTTGTTCAAAATAGTCCCCCATCTCTCAATTTCTTTCTTATGTACTTTTCCTCTTTTGTTCCATTTGAAAATAAGCTATGACATGAATAGGAAGTTGAATGAGTTCTAAGAACACATGTTTTAAGTACTTACCATCATGTAGAACTGTTTAAAAAATTAAAAAAAAAAATTAAAAAATTCCTAAAATCGGTATACTTTTCCCTTAATATTAAAAGTTAAAGAGATACGCTATTAAAGTGCCAGTGAAGACGAGGCATCAATAATAATATTTACATATGAAGCCTGTGAGGTAATTATAATATATTGTTTAGTTTATAGAACTTTAAAGTAATTCGTGTTAAAAAATAAGTATAATACGCAAATTTGTATTTATAATTTATTTATACTTATTTATAATAGTTACTTGTAAGAAAAGTCAGGAAAATAATTTTTAACCTATAAAGTGGGAATTTAGAAATAATTTTCTTTGCATAAGAAAAATAAATAACATTCATTGTGCCAAATTGTTCGATTAAATTTTGTTATTAAATTATAAACTATTATTTTATTGTATATGATAATATAGATAGACTCTGTACTATGATTTTAGTAAGACAGCCGTCTGATTTATTCAAACAATTGTTTCATTATAGTTTTCCTTATGAAAACAATACAAGTTTTGAATTCAAGTCTGTATTTACGATATATAAAAAGAATCAAATATAAGGAAACTGATTTTATATAAACAAAATAAAGTGTGTGAACACCCAGCAGTTAAAGTAACCTTGAATATGTAGTCAATATGTCAATATCAATATGTATCAATCTGGCCTTGTATATCCACATTACTGTGTCTGGTTTTAGACCCCGATCTTTTCCGATGGCTCTTCTTGTTTGCCGCAGGGTAGCAGTAATTTTATTACACTGTCATTCACAATGGTCTTTCCAAGCTAATCTTTTATCCGGGGTTCCCTCCGGATACTTGACTTTGTCAGAATTACGGAGGGTTTGTCCTCCCTGTCTTAGATTCGCAAGCATGGTCCCTGTATATCTTCTGCTGAACACAACTACCTCCATCTTACTGGGGTTGACTGAAAGTCCTAATTCATTGCATCAGGTATTCACAGTGTTAAGTTCCTGTTGAACAACTTCGACAACGTAGCCAACCGCATGGCAACTGCAAATGCTTTAATAATTCGTCCACTTTTGTTACCGTCATATCGTGTCTAGAGCCCGACAGTACCTTCGCGGGCCCCTAGCGTTGATCGACCGGTTTCATGTTGGGCCTAAGTCACCCGATCTCTATCGCTAGTAGTGTCGAATGCCTTTTCTCTCTCAGTCCTCAAGAAACCTGAGAAGTGGGCCTTAATCAGATCAGTCAGTATCTTCTCGTCTGACGGTAAGTATTGATTGTTTGAGTGTTCCTAGTACTACATTTCGGTTGTCACTGCAGAATTTTCCGATTTATACAGGATCTGTGCAGTGGCCTTTATCTACCCCTGAAGTACCTCCACCCCATTGAGTATCAGTTCTGCTACTCCCCAGGACTTGATTAAGTTCATCTTATTAGATAGCTACGCTCTCACCTCTGGATTCATCATGCCGACCATGATGAAGACTCCGTTTTTGAAGTTGGAGATATTGAGCCTAGGCCACTGCTCTACCGGAGTATTCGATTTCCGTCCAAGTAAATTTTCAAAATTTAAAATGGCGGATCGATTATGACGCACATAGGTGATAATTTTCAAAAAAGAAATTACAATGCAAACATCTTTGATTAAAATCATATTTAGACCCACTTTGTAAATCGCTCGGAAAAAAACAGATTTCAAATCACAAAATCATTATGCAATATTCGCTACAAAAAAATGCTAAACGTTACGACTCACTAATATCCCTTTAACCTCCCGAATTCTCACCTACATCGTTAGAAGAAGGCAGAGAAGGGCGGGAACGGGCACGGAATCTGCGCAGCGGCGTAAAATTGCAGAGATTGATAAGGACATTACGGCTGGCCTATTTCCACCCTGGCCCGGCCGCCTAATGGGCGCAGGTTAGCTGGCTTGCTGTCTTCCTCATCCTCGCAAGTGATAATCTTGGCCCGCGAAACTAAAGGCAGACGCTTTGAGTACGGCGTTAAATTTGCGAGAAGCCGGTCGTATAGCCTCGAACACGTTATCTACCCGCTATCTACAGCAGATAAAAGGTTATCTGTATACACAGATAAAGATAATTCTGTAGTTATAACATGTGTGTCATTGAGTATCTTCTCTTCTTTTCTTTTTTTTTATATGTATAAAGTGGGAATCGAGATTTACTGCACTTACAGTAGAACCTCTCGGCACTGTAACTCACGGCACTGTGAACCTTCTGGCACTGTGACTGCAGAACATCTCGGCACTGTGATTTTTCGAGGGCCGGCTATATGTATGTGCAGGTCCTCATGCCACAATTTTACGGAGAAAGTGTTATAAATAGGTTAATACCAAAGAAATGTAATGCAAAAATTTGTAATAAAGAATTATATAATTTTATATCAATTTTTATAAAAAGTTTTTCGACGTTTTATAATATTTTTAATGTTTATTTTCATATTAAAAAATTAAAAATATCATTATTTTTAATGATTTAATGTTAAATGTTTAATAGCATTACTTGTATTTACATAAATATTCTCTATTTATTAAAATGTTTCAAAATGACTTCACTATATTGTCATATTAATGTTATTCAAAATTGAAGCTTGTGCTCTAATCCTATAAGTTTCAAGGTCCTTATTCGATCGATAAAAAATATAGGAAAATTGTATTATCTTGAAAATAGTCCATGATGAGTATACTCTCGGGGGAAAATGGTTCAGGTTTGAACGGGTATTGCAAAGCATGGAGCATAATGGTAGTGCCTGAGATCTGACTGGAGATATTTGGGAATTATAAACATGCAAATTCATGAGTGATCAGGCATTATTTTGTATGTAATTTTCAATAATTATTTTAAAATAGCATAAACAATGTAAATGATTGTTTATTTTAAAAAGGCATTAAACACAAGAATAATACAGTCTAAGAAAAAGTAAAAAAAAATTTTTTTTAATTTTCAAGGGTGGAGTTTAATCCGAACCGTCTAGGTCCCAGCCCGACACCTCATCCGAAACAGAGCAATTTGTCATTGTATATACCTATGTATGATTCAAATTCAAAAATGTTGAAGTCCACGCAAATATTAAAGTAATTATATTAAAATATCAATTTTAAACAGAGCAGTAGAACTCAAATCGAATATAAATGATGTCTGGGTGCTCCATAAGTCTTCATAATTCAATTTTTCTTATTACGTTTACATTATGCATTTGCATGAACATACATGAACATGCATAAGCTTACCTGTACATGCATGTAAGTAAATGTACATGCTGGAACATTTATTTCCATACATGTTGATACAAAAAACTCCAACTGAAAGAGTTACGAAATGTTTTTTAAAGTGTATATTAAAGTGTATGAAAGAACGCAGCATTGTCATTTATGTGCATGCATTATTATAAAATTTTAAAATTACTAATTCAGGAAATATGAACACTCTAGCTTGTACAAAACTATGAACAATTATGCTTGAGCGTGCTTAATTATTAATGAATTTTATGATGTATGATCATGCGTATAATAGTCAAATGTCGGGCTTAATAAAATGTGATCATGCACAAAAATGTTAAAAATTTCAAAATTCTTAGTGTGATCTCGCATGATCATGGATTAATGTTCATGATGATTCATCGGGATTCACGAACCAGACAGAAATTCCTTTTTATTCTAGTGAATAGTTTTTTAAACGAAAAAATGCCCTAAGTATTATTTTTATAGAGATTCCTTCTAACCGAACGGAACAGTACAAACAACTGCTGCCAATTCATTGGCACTTAGCTACCTCACACTAAATTAATTGTTCCTATATGTAATTCTTTGTTGTAATAAATTAATTTTAAATTACTATATCTTTTTCTAATTAATAGCTCAAAAAGGTGTGTATTTTTATCATTTATGGTTTGACAAAAGATAATTTTTAGGTAATAATCCTTATCACAGCTAATTTTTCTCTGTAAGTAATTTATTAAAATTATTTAAATATTTAAATTAAATGTAATCAGATGTTAATACGTAGATTCACTGAATTCCTAATCATCTAAAATTTTGTCATCGAGCGATTTATCATCATAGATTTCCGAGATATAACCGATTAAACTAAACATGACTTTTTCGTGTATAACAAAAGATGGGAAAGAGACTATCCAAAATTTGCGGTTGTAAACAATAGGTCATTTTATGCTCTTTTAATGTGTTTGCAATAAATTGATCATAATATTTCTAACAAACCAAAAAACTAGAAGAACTAAAACTTAAAAATCCAGAAATCCAAAAATTGTTTTAAAGAAACTAATCGCTGAATCTTTAAATTTCTATTCAATTTTAAATCGTCATTTAAAAACGAAAGAAATAAGCCCTGTTTGAACAAAAACGAGTGTGCCATTCACGAAATTTAAGCGATAAAAAAAGTTTCAAAAGATACATAACCTCAAATATCTCGAAATATAAAGATTGTTATGATATGGGCAAGGAACTTAATCAAGAGATAGTAAAAAGCTAACTTTTTGGAAAGTTACAAATCTAATCCTGACGCTTTAAAGCTATCGTAGGTGATAAAAAATCTAATCTTTTCACAAAAAGATTTTATTTTCTTCAAAAGAAAAAGATAAAGTATCAGAAATTGTACTGAATATTCTTCTTCATATTCCTAAACATCTCAATTTTTTCAAAATTGTTCCTTCTTATATTTCGCGTACGACAAAACAAGGGAAGCAGATTATTTAAATTTTCGAATCGGAAAAGCTAGGTAATTTTATGCTCTTTTAAATGCATTGTCACTAAATCTATGATATTATTTATAAGGTATCAAAAAATCCGAAAAACTAAAACTCAAAAATCGAAAAACGGCTAAGAAAACAAAAACACATCGAATAAAAATAAAAATTTTCTTTGAGCCGCCTTTTTTAAAAAAAATACAAAAAGATGAGCCGCGACAATTTAGTTTTGACCGTATATATTCAAAGTAATTTCACTACACATCCATGTGCACACTCACTCACACACACAGTTCCATACAGATATTTTCTAAAAATAGTGTATTTTGATTTCTAATGTCTCAAAACACGTTTCTAACATGTTTTTAGCAAAAATTTTTTTTACCATCATAAAACTTCCTGTATGAGATAGCAGCAGAATTAAATGAACTCAAAAAAGGCGGCGAATTGGTAGATATAAACGGATAACGCGAGAGATAAGGTAAAGCGTACGATATTGCAAAAAAGAAACACCAAGTAGTAGTTCACGTAGAGCTGAAAAAAGACGTATAAGAACAATGAGAATCGGCGACGACGACGTCGACTGAGACCCGAGAGAAAGAAGATAAGAGAACGAAGAGAGATCAAGCAAAAAAAGATGAGCTCTTGCGCTAAATTGTTCCCCCAGAGAGTGAGAGCAACGAAGAGCTGGCGAACGCTTCGCTCTCTTCGCGCCCCCGCGTGGTGTTCTCGTTACCCGATGCGCCAGAGACTCGAAGAAGAAGAAGGAGATCGGAAGTGCGACGGGGTACGAAAATGGAAAAAGAAATAATGAGAGGGAGAGAAAGAAAGAGAGAGAGAGGCAGAGAGAGACAGAGACTGAGGTGTGCAGCTGGAATAGGAAAGGACACGGTAGCGCGAGAGATAATAGAGAGCTGAATTTCAAGTTTTTTTATCGTTTAATTTGTTTGAGTGCACCGTTGGCTTCGCTTTCGCCTTGTACATAACGATATTTACATTTAATTATAAGTGTAGTGTTTGTTTTGGAGCAAGTTTCACGTGGTATAACGATCGTACTAACGATCGTTAATAAATAAAGTGCATTTAGTAGTAGTGGGAGAATTCGTCTGAGCTATTTAAAGTACAGAACCGAATGATTTGTATAGCAATATATATATATATATGATATATATATATATATATATATATATATACCATTTTATAAAATGGTATTTATGGTATGGTGTATAAGTTACATTTGCACAAAAGCGAAATCATTTATCCTTTTTAGAAAATTATAAAAAATCTGCAATTAAGCCGTTTCTAAAACAGTCAATTAATATTTTTTTTTTAAATAGAATTTTTCGTTTTTGCTTAAAAACCCACCTTTATACATGATAAGAATAATACGCACAAATACAGTTTTTAACAATTGATTTACATACACAGGGATTTAGAATTTTGTACTTCATCCAAGTAGTATTACCAAGCCAAGAAAACCCAAGCCTTTTTAACATTTGATATGAAAATCTTTAATGTGAAATAATACAGCATGTACTTAGAGATACATAGGGAACGTGTATATGTATTTTCAAATCCAAATAGCTCAGTTAAAATTATGCGATGTACTTTGCAAAATCAAGATCAAGGATATTAACACTGTTGGACATTGCTTTTCTCTACCCATTTTAAAGCTAATTAAGTTCACGAATTAGCGTAAAATATTTGTAAATATTGGATTGACTATACCGGATTTTAAAAGCAATTCGGGTAAAGGAATGATGTCGGTAAATAATATATCGGTGAATATCTTCACTGGCTTTAAGCAGCGGCGAATAAATGCAGTTTTTATAATTTTGTAGTTTTGGAATCAGCTCACGATCATGTAAAACATGATTAGACAAAGTGCATTTTTAGCAGGTGATGTGTAATTTAGGTTGTTTAACCATTTGATAGATGGTGTTGCATATATACAACACCATTCTTATTATTGATTTGTATCTCCCAAACTTCACTCTCGAAACTTCTTGACATGCAATAGATTGTTATGTCTGTGGTTTCTCGGAATAACCACTTAAGTCCACTTGTTTTGAAATTTAAGTTTCAGCAATTTTGGTATCTAAGCATAGTAAACTTTCATATAAAAAGGTAAAAGTTGTAAAAATTCATCAGTTAGAAAATTGTAGAAGATCAAAAGTTACTTTATATAAAATCTATTTACCTTTAAAAAATTAAAGCAATCGATAAATATGGCTGACTCAAGGTCACTACAAAATGGTAATAGAATCAATTTGTTTTCATTGAGAACGTCTCGCATGCCATGTTTAATCCAAATACGCTGCAAAAAACTTTCTACCATCCCAAAGCTTTTTCTTTAAGAAAGCAAAATCCTTTGAACTGTCTCTCAACATTATAACGAATCCAAAAATAAAGTTGTAGTAGCGGAAAGATCAAACAAGTATTGGGAAGGCAAAATTTTCAAGGTTCAAAAAGTATTTTAAAAAGTGAATTTACTAATACACCTGAAAATAAACAATACATAGTTACCCATTAAAAATTTATATGTCCTTTAACGAATAGATTCTGTTTTTTGGCAAAGTTACCTCGGTTTATGGTAACCTATTCAATCCACAAAAAGGAGCACCCCCTGAAAAGAGAACAGCGAAACCTCGCAATAAAAAAAAACAGAAAAAAGAACAAAGAAAGAATCAATTGAAAACCGGAATTCCGGTCCTCCTAGTGCGTGGAATTCCGAGAAGCGCACACACGGTCGACAGAAGACGAGTTCCTGAGGGAAGAGGCGAACCGAGGGGGTCAGGAGAAATTTCTCGGTCTGTCCGCCTCGTCGGTCCTGCTGCTGCTGCTGCTGCTGCTGCTGCTGCTGCAAAGTTCGGTGGGTCTCTCAGTGCACGCGGCGGAGCATAGTTAGCAAGTAATCGGCGTCAATTCAATCACACGCTTTCAGCGCGGCTACGGCCGCAGTAACCGAGAGAGCTTCCCGGATCCTCGAAATTCCAAATGGCCAAGTCCGGACGAGACTGCGAGGGGCGAGGGGATGCGCGCACAGAGGGTTGCAGATTGTACGCGCGAGGTGCACACTGCTCGTCAAGCTGTTTACGCGATGATAAATTTGAGTGTAATCGATTTTATCGGTTTTCTTACTGGTGATATGAAGTTTTACTTAATTCCTTCTTTATAATTTTCAGTTTAAATTAAGAAGAAAATAGCGGATAAAATTTTTCTTCGTACATCCTGCATGATTTATAGAAATATACAGGTCTGATTTTATTTCTATCTTATTGAAATAGTAAAATGATATTTTTTATTATTTTTTCGTGTTTATTCACTATCGTTGATCGTTAGTAACTTTTGATATTGTTAAACTTTTTTATCGTAGCACGTCTTGTATGAGAAATTATTTTCACCATTAAGGTCTTGTATACTCGAAAGCGCAGCGCAATGCAACGTGGACGCAAATGTTAAAAAAATCGGGCGCGTAAAACGAGCGTACACTGCGTTCAAACTTTTTACATGGGCATCCACGTTGCGTCGCGCTGCGCTCACGAGTATACCAAGACCTTTAGAAGCCGAGCAATTGTTACATCAATGATGACCGTTTTTAGTCCATAATTCCCATGTTTAATTCCCATAAAATAAATTAGATACATATAAAACAGCATTACAAGGTCTTTTTCAGAAGTGTGCCTCATTATTTTTTCACCACTTTTAGAGTCCATTATAGGCAGATTTTTTTGTAGAATTCTTCGCATATACCGTACCTGTTTAATGGAAGTTTCTGTATAAATAGTGTTGTCGCATTCGTCAATTTAAGGGGGTAAAATAGACATACCCTAAAAATTATTGAAAAATTGAGATTTATATTTGAAAATACACTTCTAACGAAACATTTTGCATCTCCTAAAGTTCTAAATCTTGCACCTTAACTCAAAATAGTAGCAGTCGAGCCCCAATGCATAACTTTTACTTCAACATGAGTTTGCCGTATGTATTTTATACAAGAGATGGTTCGTGTACGTTAATCCATTGGTAATATTGTTCAAAATGTCGGTATGACTGTAAACACTAAACTTGATAATTAGTAAGAAATTACATACATTTTTTAGCTTTACGCTTAAACGTTTCTACATATTAATGGTCACAGCGATGAAGACCGACATTTTGAACAATATTACCAATGGATAAACTTATATAGATCATCCCTTGCAGCGAAAACCTATGGCAAACTCGTATAGAAGTGAAATAGTGATGCATATCGGGTCTGGACCACCTGCCAATTTGAGTTATGTGCAAGATATAGAGCTCTAACTGGGGTAAAATATTTCATCAGAAGTATATTTTCAAACATAAGAATCATAATTACTTTTAGTCTATGTCATACATAAAGACTAATAATATTTTCCAAACATCCTGCACAAAATTCGATTTTGCACACTGGTTTACGTGTGGAAGTACCCTATTTCCACACGGTTCGAAGCGTGTGCTAATTGATTACTTTGCACACTGATTTGATAAATATATAAATGGCTTCAATTTCAGTTTTGTTTCGTACATAAATATTAATCTGGTCGAAAGTTATTAACATTTAAAGAAAGGGATAAATAACACATCTCAATTCAAGGATTTTAACCATTTTAAATACGGTGATTTGCATCGCTTTCTTTGAAAGTTAATAACTTTGGCACAGATTAATATTTGTGTATGAAACAAAGCTGAAACTTTCAGAGCTATGAACAGAAGTAGCGGCACAATTTCTTACTAAAATAACGCACAATTGAGATCAGTTGGTTGATTTCTCGAAAATAAGGGCCCATTGGAAAAAACTATGGGTGCTACACTTCATTTTTAGATGTCAGAAAACACATTTCAAAGTTTTAGCAAATATCTGTTTCCAAACACTCTCCTAATCATTCTTGAACCTTTAATCCTCTATTTACCAAGCGTGCATCCAGGCACACGCAACTAAGAACTTTAAACTCAAATTTCCATATGATAAACTGAAAAACCTAAAAAATAAACGTATCCATCAGGTCGAGGTGGACTATTTCCCATCTTGTAATATGGGCCTATGTCGTTTTTGTTATGGTCATAAAACTACCAAAAAGTTCTGAAACACATTTCTAAATACTTTTTAGAAGTTTTTTTTAACTTTTTAAGGATCTAGTAAATACAATATTATATTGATCCTATCAGGATAAAATGCTAATATTAGAAAACTTTTTAGTAAAACATTTTTTATTATTACAAAGCTTATATCACAAAATATTTATATGTATATGTATAAACGGATTAAACCTCTTCAACCTCTTACCCACTTTCTCTACTCTTTAGCAGATATCAATACCGTAGGAGCATCAACTAAATCAATTTGCAAAATGACTGACACTCGCGGAAAGCGGGCTTCACTACAGACAATTAGCAAGGATGCCGGAAAGTCGAGATGGTATGTCGGCTCGGCAAAAATTTCGCGCATGTTGGAAGATGAGGTTCTAAGTTTATATTGATGCAATCAATGCGTAAGACATAAAAAAAATAAAGAGAAACCCTCACTAGTATGCTCTACATCTATCTTTCGTAATCCCAACTAATACATAGCTAAATGCTGTGAAAGGTTCCTACCACATTCAAAGCTATGTATAAGTACATTGCTACGAAGGTAAAAGAACCGCTGTCAATTCATTGGCACTCAGATTCCTCAAACTAAATAAATTGTTCCAAAAAATGTGTGTTTTTTTATCATTGATGACAAATCATTATAAAACAAAAATGAGTCGATGAATCTCAAGTCGTGTAATACCCAAGCAATAGAAATAAAACATTAATAAAAAATATATAACATCAAATATCTTGAAAAATAAAAGATTCCATATTATGGTCAAAGAGCTCAGCCAAAAATGTTAAGAGGCAGTGGAAACCTTTTCCATCTTAATTTTCCATCATATGTTTCCAAAAGATCGCCGTTTAAAAACAATGACGTTTTCGTGAGTAACAAAAGATCGAAAATAGCTTATAAAAAAATTCGTGTCGGGGAAGATAGATAATTTTGTTCTCTTTCAAATGAATTTAAACACATAGGTATGCTGACCTAGACCTGCCGCAATTTTGCTGTGAAATGTTTGCCATATTATCTACTGCAATTGTGGTGTAATTCTGCTGCATACACGCATGCATTATGTGTATATTTGTCTCCACTGAAGCTTCCGTAAGACTTGCACAATGCAAAATTCTGCTGCGGAGCGTCTACTACACTCGCATGTCAGCAAAAACAGAATTCGGAAATATAATATGCAAGTTTAGCGCGATCGTGCGTGTGTCAGGTTTTGCTACCAATGCCAGTACACATACATTTGTAACTCGTCTAACGTGAGCACGATTATTACTACTAAAACTTTGCCTTTAGCTGCTTTTTTCTCAACCTTTAAAAGTAATACTTTTTATTTTTCACCCAACTTGTTAATAATTCTATCAATCTTCTGTTTACAGCGAAAATAATCGCATTTCAGAGTCAGTTGAATACCTATTTCCCTTTGAAACTTTGCCATATCAACCAGTACGACATACTCATACAACCCTCGACATGCTTTATTAGGTGAATTCAGTGGAACTTCGTTTAGAACCAGTCGCCTAGCTTTTACATTTGTATGCCGCCAAAGAATAAACGACAAATAGAGCGACAAAAATACAGAGTAAAGCGGAGAACGAGAAAGAAAGAGAAAAGAGTACGACCAGCTTGAAAGGAGAGCAAAAGAGCCCTAGAGTCCGTTATTCGACTTGAAACGACCGCGCGCGCACTGCTGGAGGAGCTAAAAGGCGATAAAGAGAAGAGCGCTCGCTTCTACTTTCTTCTCCTCGTCTCCTCCTCCTTCTTTTTTTTTTTGTTCGAGCGAGCCGCCCGCGCCCATGTTTCAGTACACCGCTGTATTAAAAGAGCAAAGAGGCTCAAAAGAAGCGAGAAATAGAGAGTGTATAAAAAACCGCGTGCAAAAAATGACAAGCGCGCGGCGTTAGCGCAGCGTTAAAATAAAAAGTGGCCGCTCTGCAAGTCCATCGAGGCTACTACTGCTGCTGCCGCTGCTGCTGCTGCTGCTGCTGCCTTCTGCTGAACTCGGCTGCAGAAATTTTGCTGGAATACTGTTGTATGTGATGGTCAGGGAAGCCGACAAAGGTATAAAGAGACACGCGATGTGTACGGCGCCGCAGTGCTGGAGGATGTTTCGCGAATATGGAATATGTATATTTAGCTGACAAAGGCCCCGACGCAAGCTGGCTGTATACTGCTGCTGGGAGAAAATTAGATGTACGCGTAGAGTGCTTGCGAGTGGGAATGTGTAAGGGGTGGCAGTGAATATAACGAAAAGAGAGAAAGGAATCCCTTGTTATTAGTGGAATTGTTGAGCTATATTGCTAGCATGCTTGAGATTTTTTTTAGTTTTAATGCAAAGTGTAATTTTAATACGGAAAAGATGCAACGCTTCGCGTAGATAACCTTTGAAAAGGTTATTTATAATTGATTATTAAATATATTTTATTAGAAGAAATCATACTCTTAAGGAGGTTCAGGAGTTTCAAAACCGTAACCTATTTATTTTGCTTTTTCTTTCTATATTGTTAATAATGTTAATACTTATAAATATGTATCTAAAACTAATATATCTTATGTACTTTGAACGTTTTTTGACATATCGACCACAAGAAAATTTTAAAATAATTTATGGATGCTACGAAAAAGCTGATTGTTTATAACTAAACACGTAATCTAGTTAAACAATAAGCTTTTTCGTAACACCCATAAATTATTATAAAATTTTTTTTCGGTCGATGTGTCAAATAAACGTTCAAAGCATAAAATAAGACCCATGATCATTAAAATTAGATGAAAGAAGTTTCTGCATTTTTAATGATTTTTTTCCAATTGACAATAATCGTGTTTGCAATTAACGTCATAATTGTTGATTCAAAATTTTTTTTATTTATATAAGATATACTTATTTAAGATATGCAATTATTGACATTGATAAGTTTTAACATGATAGAAAGAAAAATGAATATAAATTCATCTTTTTGTAACTCCTGAACCTCCTTAAGAGCAGGGGCAATTTAAAAAAGTGCGATAAAAATGTTCCTTATATATACACGGCGGTAGATATCGACTGTGGTTAAAGCGTTATTTAAACCGCCCCTATGAATTAGGACGAATATACTCGTTCAAAATACTCTTAAATTTTTTATACATTTTGTATTGCTAATATAGAATCCTTTATTAAATGATACTTTTTAGGAGTTATCTATAAAAAAATGTAATGTCACTGTGGCATTCTTTGCAAAGTACAACTACAAGAGCTAAAACCAGTTAAAACCGTATTCAATTAGCAAACAAATGTACGATTAGCCGGAACGAATTTGAATTTTTCGATCCGATTTGTAACCCATTCTTTCGTTTATCCGATCTTGTATTCGAAGTGCATCCGCGACTTTACTTCGATTTCGAAATCGTCGACCGAAAAACTTAACGCGTGAATATAGCAGCGCAACGCGCAGGAAAAATTCTCGGAATTTTCCGTCCGCGAGCATTTTTGCACGTCGAGCTGGAAAATGTTTGACTTTGATTCGACATCAGTAGGCGATGACCCTTGAACGTCGTATATTCCGGAGGGATTCTGAAGAGGAAGATTTGAAATCGGACCCTTTTCAAATCCCACGCTGATTTCGAGAGGACGAACATCAAGTACGAGGGCGTTATTTGCATAGCCCCTAATTTACTTCCGTAATTAAAATTACTAGTGTGTAAAGGTTCTTTAGGAAAAAGCACTTAGTCTGTCGAATTTAAATATGTTCTACACATTATTATTCTGCATTAATTATTTATTATCAAGAATTCCTCCCAGCCATTTTGCATATAATTTTCTGCACCAACAAATGCTACACAATAGAAATTACTTTAAAAGAAACGATAGAATAAAAGTATTTTACGTAGCAATGCTCTGAGCTAATTATTATTAGTATATGAGTTGTAAACATTACGATTATATTCTATGCATGAAAAACTATTAATTGTGGCAATAAAAAAACAATAATTTTTTGATATGAAGTGTCTCTCTTAAAACTATATATACACAAACCCATAAATGTTTCACTATTAACAATATATTTTATTTATTTAATCTGCATGAATACCATACTGAAAAATAAAAAAACAATTATTACTCATTTTTAAAAACATAAATTTCAAAAGCGACATCAATATTTATTCAAATTTATTCAAACGCAACAATTGTTTGGATATGTGCACGTAAATATCAGTTTGAAGTGCTCTATTGTAAAAAAGAATTATCACATGTAAACATGTTCTACAAATAATGAAAAATAAATCCGAAAATAATGTATAATACCTATAACACAAATTACTTACCCTCAATTTTAAAAATTGTTTTTTAATACGTGTTTGCCAACCAGCTACGCATTTAATTTATGTCATAAAACATGGGATAGAATCAATAATAATCTGATCACTTATAAAATATTCAGAGTAGAGATATTGTAACACTATGTCAATTATAATCTTTTAATTATATCTCTGTTTTCATATATATATATATATATATATATATATATATATATATATATATATATATATATATATATATATATATATATATTAGCTGTACCCTGCGGCTTCGTCCACATAAATATTTTAATCAATCATAATCGAATGTTTCTTTTGGGATTAAAATGAATTAAGACATAAGTGTTCAGAATATATATGTACCTTGTATATGCATATGTACTCGTATATCTAGCTGTAACCCGCAAAAGATGGTTTTTGACCTCTAGAAAACAACCCTAATTTCTCATACCTGGATTTGGACCGGAAGTAGGATTACTTAAGCAAAATGTAATCTCAAAATAGCTTTCTTTCACATTTCTTGAAATAAACTCGCTAAATATGGATTTTATGGAAAAAAGTCACTCTAATAAAGATGTTCAGAATTAAATTTTAAATAGGATTAGTACTTTTTAAAAGTTAAAAAATAAATTTTAATAGTTCAAAATGGCTGTCGAAGGGTAAAATGTCACGTCTGTCCCTTTGCAAATTTTTTTAATGCAACCGATGGCAAATTAAAGGCTTTAACGGGTACTTTATGTATGCAAAATTTTAAAAAAATATTGGTTTGAAAAGTACCCCTTTTTTAAAGGAAAACAACGACAATGGCTTTTCGTCAGAGGCGTTATCTTCGTAGTTTATAATATTTAAGTATCGAAAGTATATTGGAATGTAATTAAAAAAACACGAATTAAAAAAAACGTTATGATTTTTCCAATAGAAGCCGAGACATTCTTTTTTTTTGCAACAGTGATTATAGGCCATCTAATGAATATTTTTACTTTAAACGTGGAATGACAGTAGTAGACTGTATACTCTAATAGCTGAATCTTTTTCCGATCAATTTGGCCAACCGGTCCGGAATAAATGGCCATGGAACCTTGTGATATCGCGCGAAGCAGCCAAAAAGCAGTCATCGGAGACACCAGCACGACGTCGCGGTGGTGGAGGGGGACACCTTTTGCGTCGTGCCGCCACGAGAGCGGAAGCAAGCTATTTTTTGACGCCTTAATATTTCTCTTAAGAGGGCACACCACCTTTAAAATGTGAAACAAAAAAATTGATTAGAAATTTTTATTTTGATATTTGTTTTAATAAGGTTTTTTTTTCCTGAAAGTATACATAAAAACCTACCACTTTGTATATTTTTTACCTTCGTTGGACCTTCTATGCCTCTATGGCAAACCAGACTGTTTTCGAAGACTTTAAGCACTGTCCGTAAGATTCCAAGTCTACGCATGGACGGATTGGGCTAAAAATGTATGGAGATACTCATTATAGTAGTACTTTTAGTATGAACGTAGGGATTTTGATTTGTAGAATCATTTGATAGAAGTATTTTTTTATATGAACATTGTCAATACAACACTTATTTTTTAATAATTTTATCACTTTAGTAGATAAAAAATGTTCTACTCGTTCAAATCAAAATCCCTACGTTCATACTAAAAGCAGTACTATAATGAGTATCTCCATACATTTTTAGCCCAATCCATCAAGAAAAAAAACCCTTTTTAAATAAATATCAAAATAAAAATTCCTAATCAATTTTTTTGTTTTACATTTTAAAGGTAGTGCGCCCTCTTAACTGAATTTCTGGATGTGACTACCTTTGGTCTCCCCGGCACCCCGACTAATTAAGTATTTAAAATTTCTGAACTGAAGCATTATATCGACGCCTGAGTGGAAGAACTTCCTATCTCGGACTGAGCGTGAAGAACCTCCTATTTCGGTCGGCGCGTGAAGAAGCTCCTATCTCGGCTTGCGTGAAGAACCTCTTAACTCGCATCGGCGAAGAACATCCTGTCTCGGTTCGCGCGAAGCTCCTAATTCGCAGCGGCGAAGAAGATCCTATCTCGGCCCGCGCGAAGAAGCTTATCTCTAATATTTTATTAAAAATAACTACAAAATAGATTTATTTTTTTACAAATATATTATAGGAAGAATTTTAAATTTACAATTGAAAATGGTGACTGAAAATGCATGAAAAATCAACGAATTTATAAAAGATAAGATTCCTCGAATATTTTTGCATTTTCAGTCACCCTGTTTAACTACTGTTAATAACTTTGGACCAGATTGATATTTCTATATGATACAAATCTTAAAATAAAGCTTTTTTCGCCTACTTTTATTTACCTTTCGAACAATTTTTCCAGCATCAAAACTTACATAGCAGTAATATGAAGTAGAAGTACAATTCTTCATTAAAATAACTCATAATTGGAGTAAAATAGCTCGTAACTCGAGATCACGGACCCATTGGAAGAAAGTACGGGTACTGGGCTTTATTTTTTGATACTAGAAAGCACTCCCCAAAGCGTCATCAAAAATTGTTTCCCACAGGTGGGACACTTTTCTTGTAAAAAAGTCGTTGAAGCTTTATTAAAATAGTTAACGGTATTTTACATTTTTCTGGAGAAATAAATCCATCATCTGTAATTTCTATGTGGTCTATGCGTTTTCCGCGAAACAACGAAGAGTATCGTTAAGGTTTTATTAAGGTAGGTAAAGTAGTTAGTGCGTGATGAAGTAACAAATAAACAAACAAACAAACAAACTTTCACATTTATATATTAGTAAGAGTATATATATTCAAGCGTATATATATATATATATATATATATATATATATATATATATATATATATATCACTTTTTGTAAAACTTTATAATAAATTTTTATTTTACAAAAGGTATTGAAAATAAATATAGTCAATTTAAGAAAAATATATACACTGCAATTTAAACGAAAATTCTTAAATACACGATTGGCCTTTTGTTGTTTATGTATACAATAAGCTCTTTTAAATTTTTTTAGTTTAAAGACTCCTAGTTCTAAACATTCTGTTGACCCTCATGAAATCATACTCTAAATCTGCATTGAATACGCAGTAAACTTTCCGTTTTAAATCTCGCATACTAAAAGACTAAAAACTTTCATCTTAACACACTCTCCCCTCAACGGCGTTACTTGACCTCCTATCCCAACAATCATTATGAAAATGACATTTCTCCCCGCACTCAAAATACAATATCCTCGCTCGATAATATCGATCAGCCACGTGCTCTCATTCCAAGGACACACAGCACAAGCCCACTCCCGCATTCCCTACTCGAGAGCCGCGCAATCGCTCTGATTTTCCCATTTCTTTTTCCAACCCACTTTCCTTCCCACAATTAATTATACAACTCGAGCACTTCGAGCCAACGTACGCGCAGGAGACGGCGCCGGCATCCGTACAACCCACAATGTATACATTCGCATACACACCTACATATAAGCCGGTGCTTCTCACTCCAGTTCTCGCTCGAGTGCAAGAGCCGTCGCGCTTGCGAGCACGCGGGGGATGATGAAAATTGAGATTGACGCGGATATGCTAAGCAGCGGCGGCTCGGCAGCAGAGGAGACGTCGAGCAAGAAACTCGAGCGTCGTTGAAACTGGACCTCGTCCCACTTACTTGGCTCTCTCCGCTCTCTGCGCCGAGGCGCAAAAGTTTTTATCTTTTAGACAAATACGGCCTCGCAACGCGCTGCTCCCGAAGAGATTTATGCCGCGCTCGCCCGCAGATGTATCCCCTTTGCGACGCCGAGCGCGCATGCATAAAAATGAGCAAGCAATTGCATCACTCGCTGATTCGGTGTCGTAGTCGCGCGACCCCCAGCGCATGAGCATGGGCTTTCTATACAGATTCCGGAGTGTAGTGCGCACATGAGCTTCTTCTTTTTCTTCTTTTTGCGCGTAGTCTCTGGTGCGGTTTTCTTTTATGTAGACTGCGCGGTTTTCTTATTGAAATTTTCAATGTCGTGCATGCTGGGATGTTGTGCAGTTGGGAGAGAATGTTTTGCGAATTGATGCTGCGGTGGTTATGAAAGCTAGATGTCAGTTTTTGTGTATAGATTTGAGTATAGTTAAAAATAATAGATTTAAAGATAGAACAGTATAAATCAATAAGACTTTTATTTATATACAAAGGCTCTAGCCGGTTTAGGATGCCGTTTACCCGAAAAATCGTGAAAAATACAAAAAAAATCATTTTTCAGTTATCATATATTATAATAGTACATACAGATAAGTATAACAATATGCCCTTAAAATAGCATAAAAGCATTTTTTTCGAATTACACGACACTTTTAAGAATTTACAGATAATTGTTGAAAATCGATATTGTTGAGTAAGTTGAGTTCTCATTTCCAACAGAGAGCAATATAGTAATTTAACCTATTCAAAACAAAAAATTGAAACCTATAAATATAATTTTTTTACTATTGTTTAATAAAACCTTGATTATCTCAGAATTAAGAATTCGATTATTCTTCAGATTGAAAATGGGTTTGGTGATGAAGCTTTTGACGAATCAACTTAAAATTCTGTATAGTGCTTCCTCATTATGTAAGCTAAAAATTATAAAAGTTTTAAGGGCAAACTTACAATTATTAAAAAAAAGCACTTAAATATTGATTTTTATAATCCTGTTTTGTCTAACAAATGCAAAAATTTTATTTTGAGTTTTAAAAAAATCCCTATGTATTTTTCTTCATTTTGTACCTCAGAACATATATACCTCAGGGCTTTTCACCATAATCAGTATTTCTCCGCCAATCACATTTTCAAAATAATTAATGTTTAAGCCATCTCAAGTAACTTTTGAAATTTCGTCTCATAACGTCACTTTTTACTACATTTTACATACGTCAGCTAATAAAATAAAATTAAAGGTAAGCCGGTAAAATAAAGACAGTAGATTTGCGGATAAATGACCTAACTATTTCAACCTGCGACCGGGCTTCAATAAATATCATAAAGAAATATGACCCGTAACAGCTTTTACCACCTTGAAAATAAATTTTTCGGAATGGTAAAAACTTTCAAGGGTCATATTTCGTGAGAATAATTAATGTGGCTCAGTCGCAGGTTTAAATAGCGGGGGGCACTTTTGAGATGTTTATATCCGACTAGAGCTTTTTGATGAAATCAGTAAAATACATGGAGTCAAAGAAGAAGTATTGTTTACTAAAAAAGTGATTACTTAATTTTCTATTGCAATAAATCAATACAACTATTTTTTTTAGTAAAAATCACTAAGAAAATTTGGGTAATATATACTAGAAAATGGACAATAATGGTACAAAGGGTCGTCCATAAATTACGTAAAGCTTTGAGAAGAGCGGGGAGGGGGTTATTAGTCTATATATGTTGCGGTCACTCTCCATAGAGCGGTGAATTTCAGATGGACCAATCACACCGCTGATTGTCCAAGCGCCATTGGCCAAAGTCCGATATGGAAATTAAACTCCGCACGTTGTCCAATTATGTTTCGTCAAAGTTCGGAGCAGCCAAAGACGTTGGGCAAAGTCCATATCGCTAAGTTCGTATTAGATCAAGGTGCATGGGATTGCGCCTATTACATATCTTGTAGCTTCTTTAACCATAGACTTCTCACATATTTAGTATACCATTAATTTACATTTTATTTAGTTTTTGAAGTAGGTACCTTTATGAAAATAAATACTGCATTATAAATGTGTAATATAAGAAGAATGATTTATAGAATTCTATATACTTATTGTAATACTTTTATTTACATTATATAAAACCTTTTGCAATTTAATTCATGCACAGAATTACATAAATATGTATATGCAAATACGTAATAACATTTTACTTCTAAGAATTGTCAATCTATTGCAAGTAAATGGTTAAGTATTCTTTTAATGTATTTTCGAAGTATTACCTATATTAAAATAAATCGACGGCTCCAATTGAAAAAGCCGTATCTCTAGGAATCAGTTGGAAAAGACATAAGGAAGAGTTGCCCGGTACGGGATACTTAAGGTTTTTCGTGCATAAAATCTTTATTTGTTTATAAAATTTAACTTTAGAAGTCTCTTTTGATAGGTTTCAATGCAAGGAAATAGTATATAAAAGTTAGATTATAAATATGGAATTACAATAATTGCAATTCAACATACAAGACAGGTATAAGTGTTGCCTAGTTTGGGACACGGTCCTCCGGTATGGAACACTTTTGTTTAATCATGTTTTAATTGCCTTAAACACGTTTTACTGTTGTTAGTTATTGCTCGTTTTTAATGATAATATAATATTTTCATAGTAATAATATAAAAATGAACCTCATAACATACGATTTTTTTAACATATAATCTAAATATTAGTATAATGCACGATTACCCTTACTTTAATGGAGTAGGCCTGGGTTTAACCTGGGTTCCAGGAAACTGTTTATGTTTAAAAGCAATCATACTGAAAATTTTGATACTATAAATACTTAGTACCTAGTATCTTAAATTTACCGTTGTAAACCCTCAAAATCTTGATCCTACACATCACAATAAATCACTATTTTCAATACCATATTTATTGAGAAAGAAAGACACCCGTGAACCCTAAAAATATTATATTTTTGTCAATCCATAGAACTTCTTAAAATTAAAAGCAAACATTCTGAAAAAATTTTCAGTACAAACACTTGATAAAATCTTTAATTATATCGCTGTAAATCCGCATAATCTTGATCCTACGCGACAGAATAAATTACCATTTTTCTAAAACTTCAACTGTGCACTTTTCTGTGAAAATATTATTTTTAATTGTTTTTTCTACAATGATCTGATTTTTTTCTAAATGTTATTAATAAATTTAAAATAAATAAATCTTTGTCCAAAAACAAAATTAAAAAAAAAATTTTAGGAAAAAATGCAGGTTTGGTAGATATTAAAAGGCATGATTGACCGTCGGAAAAATAATTTTCATTTATTGTATGACGTGTAATAGCGCACGCCCCAAATTCCCTTCAATAAATAAGGTATTATTAGTAAAAGTAATTTATAGCGACGTGTAAGCTTAAGATTTTGAGGGTTTACAACGGTGAAATTATAGATATTATAGATATATATATATATATATACAGACCCTAGACCTTTAGACCCTAGAAAAGTAATATATATATATATTGTAATACCAATCTTCAATATATGATTCGTGCTTTTCTATTAAATCTTCGCATTTAGTTTTGAATTCAGTTATTTCAACAGACGGCTTATTCCACAATTCAAATGAAATTCCTAAATCTACTTTGACACCTTTATCTACAAGTCCATGTAATGTTGTAAAAGTTTGGCTCTCTATTTAGAAAATCTAGCACTATCTGTTTACTCTTTATGAATATTATATTCCAAAATTCTATCACACACATCATCCATTGATTCTCTTAATCAAAGTTCTGATATCTTATATTTTTATCTTTATTCGGTGCGACGTCATCTATTGAATAACCAATTTCCAAAACTTCACTAGTTCTCCCTGTGTTATGTAGTCTCGCCCCCAGCTTACTACAACTACTTTACAAACTTCGCATTTGTCTACAAATTTGACTCCTTCGTGTTCTTCATGGCCGCAATAAATAGTATTTATTCTGAAACAAATCAAGAGTAACAAATATAACCTGACTGCAATAATAATATTATTTATTAAAAGACAAAGTAGATTCAAATAATTATACGTTATAAATTAGACTTAATTCAAGATGTAATTTAGAACCCACAATGTAAATGGTTTGATAACAGTTGTGACTGGAATTTATATAAGCTTGATAAAAGGTTGTAAATGCTTAAAAATAAAGTATGTGTTTACTGCAGTGTTAAAGTCGTATACTTGCCATAAAGTACTGATTCTTGTAATTAATAAAAGGTTTAATAATAATTAAATGTGGTATTCCCATTGATTTGAATTTCGTGAAACTTTCTTTAATAAAATACGTCCATTAACATTTAATCTAAAATTCCTTGAAATATATATTGTGTCATATTTGTATACATTTCTATGCATTCGCTTTAATTATTCTTTCTCGATTGGGCATAAATTACAATACGATAAAATATATTAATATATACATGTATTGAATCATACTGCAACTATCGAATTATAAAACAAAACTGAATAAAGTAAAGATTCCTGTAAATAGTTATACTACCTCTTAAGGTGATGCTAGACACACCTGTCATCGATAATTACGAGGAACCACTTTCTTAATTTAATTCTTAGTTTTGAGTAAATATATGTCTGGAACTTTAATGTCCTAATCAATATTTACAACCTTCCATAGAGATAATTTCTTCAAATTGAGAATTTAATGAAAAAAGAATATCAATTTTATATTAAATTATTTAATCAAATTTAAATATATTAAAAATTGTTTAATTATTTTTTATCCAATTTTTACATAGTTGCGAGTTTCCAATGTAGTAATAATATATGTACTATATAATTCACAATAGTTACTAAATTGAATTTTACGTACCAAATCGAGAATAAAAATGGCAAATGAACTTCTAAAGGATCAATATAGAAAATTATTATATTCATAGGTGTACAAAAAGTAAACACCAAAGCTGTATGTATATTAATTCTAGAAATAAGTTATTGCGCCATAAAATGCTCAATTTCTTATTATTACTCTCACTCCCTACACATACCAACAATGACCACCAGAAGAAAAACTCTCAATACTCTCTTACATTCATTCGCATTCCCCACATACCTCATCAAGCCAGTGGCTAAAACGCTAATCATCCTTCTCAGCCCAACAACTTCCCTACTAATTACACCATTTGATGTTGGAAGGCTGTATCGAGGCAAGGAAATTAAATAAATGAGTGGATGGGGCTTTACACAAATAGGTATTCTGTATTTGTATCTTCTAGATAACAGTATTTATTCACTTGCTTTATATACAAAAGTGGCGAGATATGAGCGTCGGTCTTAACAGAGACACGCTTGTCCATACACTGACCAGAATATACGCGCACAAGTATCGTGGCGTTTAAACACCAACGGTTTTATTCTAAAGACCGCGAAAATGCAATTTACCAATAACCTATAGCTTTGGTACAAAGATATACATATCAAATTTTTTTTTTTTTTTTTTTTAAATGGCATTTCGAACTCGAAAGTTCATCGCCTCATCTACGCAAGCCTTCCATGTTTCCCTATTTTGTGCCAACCCCATCCATTTCGCGCCTTCCCGCCCAATTTCAGTTATGTCTGATTTTACGTTATCCTCCCATCTGCGTCTAGGTCTACCAAGAGGTCGAGTTGCTTTCGGTTTTCCTTTCATTATGCGCGCTGCTGTACGATCATCGCCCATTCTTGCCACGTGCCCTGCCCATCTTAGTCTCCGTGATTTTATTATTCTGTTAATATTTGGTGACGCGTACAAATTATGTAGCTCGTCATTGTGCAGTTTCCTCCACTCCCCAGTTTCCTCATCTTTCTTTGGCCCGTATATTTTCCGCAGAACCTTATTTTCAAATACCCTAAAACGATTTTCTTCCGCTTTAGTGAGCGCCCAGGTTTCGCACCCATACAAGATTACCGGCATTATTATAGTCCTATATATCCTTATTTTGACATTTTTCGACAGTAGCTTTGACTTAAGTAATCTGTTCACAGCGTAGAAGCAGGCATTACCCGAATGAAGTCTCTTATTAATCTCGGCTTTAATTTCGTTTCGATCATTTATAGTTGTACCTAAATATCTGAATTCGCTAACCTTTTCAAAAGTGAAATTTCCGACTCTGAGATCCCCCTCTGCTTCGCGAATGCCCAGTTTCTCCATGATCATATATTTCGTTTTCGATTCGCTCACTTCTAACCCCGTGTTTTTAGCCGCATTTATAAGGATTTCCGCATTTCTCGCCACCGTTTCACCATTATCTCCCACTATATCCAAGTCATCCGCATAGCCTAAAATTTGCGTTGTTCCGTTGAGTGTTGCGCCTAGCTCGCTAGCCTGCATTTTTCTAACAACATGCTCTAGCGTCAGGTTAAAGAGTACCGTTGAAAGCCCGTCACCTTGCTTCAAACCGTCGCGTATCATGAACGATTCGGATACATTACCGCCTACTCGGACCTTTCCAGTGCTTCCGTTCAGACATATTTGAATTAATTTTACGAGTTTTTTTGGTACGCCAAGGAGCACTAGGATTTCATACATTTTGCTTCGTTTGACAGAGTCGTACGCTTTCTTAAAGTCCACAAATAGCTGGTGTATAGTTTCGCAATATTCCCACTTTTTCTCTAATAATTGTCTTATGGTAAACATTTGATCGCTCGTTGACCTGTTGCGCCGGAATCCACACTGATAATCTCCTATTATATCTTCCGCGAATGGTGTGAGTCTGGCCTGTATTACGTTTGACAGAACTTTGTAGCAGGTAGCTAAAAGTGAGATTCCCCGGTAGTTATTGCAGTCTGTTTTATCTCCCGTTTTGAAGATCGGTATGATGATGGATTCTTTCCAATTTTCTGGTATTGTTTCAATTCTCCAAATAGCACATACTAGATAAAAAATTTTAGATGTAAGCGCGGTGCCTCCATATTTAAGTAGTTCAGCTGGTATAGAATCGTTTCCTGCGGCCTTATTGTTTTTTAGCTTTTTGATCGCGGCCTCTACTTCTTTGTAGGTCGTTTCGTCCATATGGAGTTCAGCAGTGTGGATTTCGTCTCCCATTTCCTCGGAGTTTTCATGCACGTTTAATAACTTATCGAAATAATCTTTCCATAATTTCAATAGTTCATTTTCGCTTGTCACGAGGTTCCCGTCCTTATCCTTCATTAACTGCGATCTACTCTGAAAACCCTTCCTAATAGCGTTTATTCCTTTGTACATCTCGCGCGGGTTATTTTCCCTACTATTAGTTTCTATTTTTCTAATTTCATTTTTCTGATACTCGCGCTTCTTGTTTCTGTAAATCACACGTACTTGCTTTCTTATTTCATGGTATTCTTCTACGGCCCTATCGCTTTCATTGTGTACACTATCTAATTTAGCCTTCTTGCGCCTTTCAAACCAGAGTTCGCACTCTTCGTCAAACCATGGTTTGCTCTTCGGCCTTTTTTTCTTACCCAGTACTTTATTCGCGGCCCCTTTTATAGTTTTTTCGATAGCCCCCCACAACCTGTTCGGATCGTCATCTACTCCCGTCTGTTCATCCGTTTCCTCGAGCGCCTGAAATCGGTTGCTAACTTCTACTTGGTACTTGATTCGCTCTATCCCGCTTCGTAGTTTTCCAATATCAAAGGTTTCTACTTTGTTCGCTCGCTTACTATTTTGACCGGCTACTAATCTGGCTCTTAATTTGGCCACTACGAGATAATGATCTGAGTCGCAATCCGCCCCCCTATAGGTCCTTACGTCGAGTACATTCGTGTGGCGCCTCTTATCAATAAGAAAATGATCGATTTGATTGTGCGTGGCCCCATCCGGCGATGTCCACGTTGCCTTGTGTATATCCTTGTGCTTGAAGCACGTGGTCTTGACTATAAGATCTTTTGCGGCTGCGAAATTTATGACCATAATACCGTTATCATTGCTGGTTTCGTGCAGACTTTCTTTGCCTATGGTGGGCCTAAACATTTCCTCTCTCCCTATTTTAGCATTGAAATCCCCCACTACTATTTTGGTGTCGTAAGACGCGAATTGGTCGATTAATTGCTCTAAAGTTTCATAATAAAGATTTTTGACTTGTTCCTCTTTGTCCTCCGTGGGACAGTGGACGTTAATAACCACGTAATTATACCACGCTCCGTCGATGATGATATACGAGAGTCGGTCATTCACGAAATTGCAACTTTTAACGGAATGTATGATGCTTTTGTTAACAAGAAATCCGGTGCCTAGAGAATGCCCGCTCGCGCCCCCATATAAAAAGGTGAAGTTACCGGATCCTAGCATCGCGTTATCTTTCCATCGGGTTTCTTGTATTGCTACCAAATCTAAATTGTACCTCTCAGTTTCATTTATGATTTCCCGGAACGCGCCTGCTCTGTGTAGACTGCGTACATTCCAGGTTCCCACCCTCAAGTTTCTTTTCGTTTTGGTTTGGTTTTGTTTTCTTTGAGCCATGATAGTAAGTTAAACCCGCGCGTTTTGGATCCTGTTCCGATCGCAGGTGAGTCCATCCGTCTAGGGGTGATAACCCTCATACCTCCCTAGAACTAAGTATGAGAGCTTTCTGACTTTGGCGAGGACACAGTCAACTCGTCGTCAGACACACTCGGTTTCATTCTCATATCCTAACGCCCCCCTGCAAGGCAGCGCGCCTTCGCTGGCTTCGTTGCCATGTAAAACCAGGTGGCGAATCATTCTACACATCCCCTCTCAGGGCAGTTGTCATCGCTCCCGCATCCTCCACGACAGCAGGATTTTTGGCCCATTTTTTGTTTGAAATGTGTGGTAAAAGAGATAGATTACAGAGTAAGGTAGAAGAAGAAAGTAAGATAGAAGATTTTGTATAGTGTTTGTAGTTGTTGCGGTGCTTGCGTAGTGTTTCTAGATGAATGCGTTCGCCAGTGCGGGCTCATCACACCCACGCCTGGGCCTATCGGCTGTCCGCGACTGCTTATTCGCTTTATTCGCAGCTAACCTCTTTCTCAGGGGTCGTTCCTCTATCCGCAACCTGAGGACGCGCTGTATAGTGGTGATAGGCACCCACCCGTCCGCTCTGGACGACTACGCCCAGGACCCACTTAGGGTAACGGCGTTGCAACAGTATACATATCAAATACAATTATTAAATATTAATTTTACAATCATTTTTTATTTACAATCCTACTTTATAATCTCATTTTTCCAAGCCTATATCTGTTACAAATAAACTCAACTTTGAGTTTATTGTTGCCTCTGTAAGAGCATCAGCAATCATTTCATTCGAGTGTAAAAATGCTACTTCGATGTCCTTGGAATCTATTTTCTCCTTGATAAAGTGATGTCGTACATTTATGTGCTTGGTACGGGAGATAAAGTTCGCGTTTTTGCTTAGATCAATAGCACCCTTGTTATCGCACATTATCGTCATAGGTTGAACGTTCTGTATGTATAACTCTTGAGTGAATCCGGATAGCCAGGTTGCTTCCTGAGTAGCTGTGAAAGAGATTGATACTCAGCTTCAGTGCTGCTAGCTGACACTGTCGGCTGCCTTTTACTAATCCAACTTATTGTTCCACCTTGTAATTTGAAAACATATCCTAATACTGAGCATGGGTCATCTTGATCGTAACCGATCAGCTGATTGTCATTATGACTTAAATAGGTGAGTTTATAGTCCTTCGTGCCTTGTAAGTAACGCATCACCTATTTACAGCTGCCCAATGCGCCTCGTCGAAATTATTATTGTATTTGCTAATCATACTCACTGCGTATGACAAGTCTGTTCGAGTAGCTTGATATATGCATAACATCGCTTCTACAGCGTTTTGGTACGGAATTATACATTCTTGCATTTTAAACCTTTATAGTACAGATATTACGAGGGTAGTTCAATAAGTCTTTAGAATGACCAACAGATGGCGCGCGAATCGCTCCAAATCATCTGTTTTCAGTCAACACCACTCCCGACTAGATATATGGTGCAGTCACAGACCACATCTTCTGAGTTTACGTGTTTTTATAACCAATTGAAAAAAAAAAAATTGCTTGTTAAGAAAAATGGAAAAAAACGAGTTCAGAGCGGTAATTAAACATTTTCATTTAAAGGGTTTAACTCCATATGAGATAAAAAATGAATTGGACTTAGTTCATGGCACATCTGCCCCTGCCTTAGCAACGGTTTATAACTGGGTAAATGAATTTAAGCGTGGTCGTATATCAATAAGTGACGAACCACGTTCAGGAAGGCCCGTAGAAGCAACTACTCCCGAAATCATCAATAAAATCCACGATATGGTGTTGAAGGATAGAAGATTAAAAGTGCGTGAGTTAGCTGAGGCCACAAGGATATCTATAGGTGCAGTTGTTTTAATTCTACATGAAAAATTAGGCATGAAAAAGCTATCGGCAAGATGGGTGCCGCGTTTGCTCTCAGCTGAGAATAAACGCAATAGAGTGGTCGCCTCTGAGGCTCTTTTGGCGCGCATAAGTCGGAATCCTGAGGAATTTTTTCGTCGATTTGTGACTGTGGATGAAACATGGATACACCACTACACTCCTGAGACAAAGGAACAATCCAAACAGTGGATTTCCACAGGCGAACCAGCTCCAATGAAGGCAAAGACCGTAAAGTCAGCTGGTAAGGTTATGGCTACAGTTTTTTGGGATGCACGTGGAATTATACTTATTGACTACCTGGAAAAGGGTAAAACAATTACTGGTGAGTATTATGCATCATTATTAGAGCAGCTGAAAGAAGAAATTAAAAAAAAACGACCACATTTGGCGAGAAAAAAAATTCTCTTTCATCACGACAACGCCCGAGTTCACACATGCTTCGTTTCAATGGCTAAAATTGAAGAACTAAAATTCGAATTGGTCGAACACCCACCGTATTCACCAGATTTAGCCCCCAGTGACTTTTTCTTATTTCCAAACTTGAAAAAATGGCTCGGTGGACAGAGATTTACGGACAACGAATACGTCATTGCCTCTGTAAGTGCTTATTTTGAGGAACTTCCGAAAACGCACTTTTCTGAAGGATTAAAAATACTTAAAAAGCGATTGACCAAGTGTATAGAGCTCCAAGGAGATTATGTTGAAAAATAAAAAAAAATTTACCCAAAAAAAATTATTTTTATACTTTATTCTAAAGACTTATTGAACTACCCTCGTATATAATCTGTTTGATTCAACTATATGGTAACCTTTAACCTATCTCGAGTTACGTTGATACCTAAGAACTTCTTTATATTTCCCAGATCCTTCGTAGGAAACGTACTAGATAAAGCATCATTTATAATCTTGACATATTCCGCGCTATTTGATGAAGACTAATATGACACCTACAAAAACAGCTACTATAATAATCTTCCGTCCAGATATATGATAGTATATATATATGAGTCGTGTGTTGATTATGTAAGGTTGATAGTCTTGAATAATGCATCAAGTTCTTTGTTCCAATTTCTACTGCCTTGTTTAAGACCGTAGAGAGCGTTCTTTAGATAACAAGCTTTAGCTTCAAACCCTTTACGAATGAATCCCTCTGGCTTCTGAAGGTATATCTCGTCATCCAATTTTCCATGCAAAAATGCGGTTTCTATATCATAATGAAGAATGTCTAAATTCTTATTTGTAGTATAAGCAAAAAGAGTTCGTAGTGATGTAAATCTTACTACGGGTAAACGTATCGTCGAAATCAATGCCCTTAGTTTGAGTGTAGCCCTTAGTTACTAACCGTGCCTTGTAGCAGGTCGTGCCAACATTTACGATTTTCTTTTTAAAAACCCACGTACTGCCGACTACATTGTACCGCGTGGTAAATCAGTTACTTCTCAAGTTTCGTTTCTTATTATATATTCATATTCTAGTCGCATTGCCTCTAACAATTGGGTTAATTCTGTACTCTCATTCGGCTCTATGTAGCTAGTAGGTTGATCTGTCAAGGCGGAGTAAACTACAAAATCATCTAAATTTTTCAGAACTTCGTTTGATTCTTCTACGGGTTGACTCAAATCGTCAAGAGTTTCGTTAATGAGTGATTGTTATCGTCTGAGTGTTGTTATCATCTGCTTTCGTCTCTTCTTCAGAGGATGATATATATTTTTCCGGACGTAAGTACACAATGTTGTGTTTTTCTTTACGCTTCTCACACTTCTTGATGAAAACAACATCTTTATCTCGACAGCTGATTACTTTCTTAGCATTTATGTCCCATAATATATAACCTTTATGATCGGGACAATGGCGTTCATTTTACCTCGTAAATGTTCTGGGTTATATGCTAGAGCCTTACATCCAAAGATTCTAAAATTTGATATATTCGGCTTGACTCCTGTCTAAATTTCCTCGGGAGTTTTCTGATCAAGACTTTTCTTCGGTGACCTGTTAGACAGATAAGCTGCTATTGCAGTCGCCTCTGCCCAGAATTTTTTGTCCAAATCTGCATCATAACCATACTTCTTGTCTTACCTAATAATACTCTGTTAGCGCGCTCCACGCGACCGTTTTGTTGAGGATTATAGGCAATAGACAAATCATGTTGTATTCCTGCTTCATTCAGAATTTGTCTCATTCTCTGGTTGATGTACAGTGACCGTTGTCGCTTTTCAACGTTTTGATCTTGCAGCCTGTCTGATTTTGTACATATTTAATAATGTGAGAAAAAACATTTCTTCAATAAATATTCACTAACGTGCCTGCGATACTGACTAAATAGGTGCCGTTTAGCAGTGAACTGTAATGCCACTGTTTTAATCAGTAACGTTAAGATATCCTACTATCAGTAATTACAGGAATTCATTGTTTATTTAATTTTTAGTTGCGCCCAGTTACTTTCTGGAACATCGTTGCTTCTTGTTAATATTCCAGAAAGATATTTTTTCACAATTGAAAATTAAATGGAAAACGAGGTTACGTTGTTGCAGTTTATCGAGTACACGTATGTGAGCTGTGTACTTAGTAAATGCACGCACACTCCGAACTATCTATATAATATCTCGTAGATCACTTTAATACTATTGTAGAATGCTATGCGAAAAATGAATACGAGCCTCCTATAATCCTCCTTGCACAAGAAACGCACGAGCAGCCATCTTTGTCCACAACGCGTATGCGCGCTGCACGTATAATATAGATAACCGAAAACACCGATCACCGAATTACTGCTAAATTTATTCGTTCGAGATACATACTGTCGTTCATACAGCACTCGTTTTTAAACGATATAGGTGAAACACCTCACACGAGGCCTTATGAACGAGAAAAATCAGTACGCAATTTCCTGCCTCGTACGAACGACTGTCTTTCACTGTTTTAACAGTGACTATTATTCACTAATTGAGCAGTGAAAACTGTGTTTCACTATAACAAACAGTGACAATCTACTGTTCTTATAGTGAATTAAGTAGTTCACTGATAAAACAGTTAAATTTCCACTGTTTCATAAGTGGAAATAATAATCACTGCATAAATTAGTGAAAATTTCACTGGTTTATATTTAGAGAGCAAGCGAGAGATTTAGATAAATCGTTTTTTATTCAATAAACTACAACTGAACTGATTACGTCCGTTTGCTTTGAATGTTTATATCAATCTCACTGAAAAAGACTCACATAGCAACCCTGGCTTTCAACTTTTTCGAATGTTCCTTCGAATGGCCAAACGTCCACGAGTGCGCCTCTTCGCGCACCGTGTCGTTGTCTCTCCATCGATCCAGTGATCGGCCGAGAGACAGCTGCGGCCCCGGTAGAATGACAATCATCTCCGTGCTCGCGGCCGCCGAACCTAGAGCCTCTTCGCTCCCTATTCGTACGAAAATATATTCGACAATTCTCTTTTATTAATAAATATTAATACTAATAAAGTAAAGCGAACGCACTACAAATACTTGTTTAATAACAATAATAATTTTGATGGACATATTTATTTAAACGAATAATATTACAATATTTGAACTGGAACAACTGTATTGAGGCAAATAAATTAAATATTATAATTGAGTGGATGGGGCTTTACACAATAAGTATACTATATTTGTATCTTCTAGACAACAATATTTATTAACTGGCTTTATATACAAAAGTGGCAATATATGAACGTCGGTCAAGCGCACAAGCATCATGACGTTTAAATACCAACGGTTATATTCGAGAGCCCGCGAAAATACAAATTACCAATAACCTATAACTTTGGTACAAAGATATACATATCAAATATAATTATTAAATATGAAACGAACTGAATATCATATTGCCTAGGATCGTTCAAATAAATGGATCGGATAGCTCAAAGGTAGAGGCAAGAGATAAACTTTCTTTTTTGTGAAAATTCTGTTAGCGCATCACTTGCTTATTAAAACATTACTCCATTCATGCATACATTATTCATTCATACATGCGCACTAAATCACTTATCCTTTGATTACGAATCTAATAAATACAGCTCCTAATACAAGCGTGTCGAAAGAATCCGAGGTACGTTAACTCGGTTGTTAATTCATTCTTATTTTCAATTTGCGTACATTACTATGTCGTTGAGGATGCGAATCGTTGAACATGTCGGAGTGGTCTCGTTTACCGGTGGTTCTGCTGACTCGTCAGCACGTGCACAGCAACGATATTTTCCGTATCAAACAATTGAGCTTTTCCGTCTTCCATAAATCGCTACCTACAAATATAACAATTAAATACCGCTCACAATATAAAATATTTGTTTACTGTAAAAATATATTTACCCCGATTGGGCTGGACGGACTTGCCAAGCGCACGTGGCTGTAGAACCGTGATAGAATCGTAAACCGTTAAAGTAACTAATTAATTATGTGCGCGCAAACAACTATCGCGATACGTTACTTAAATGTTTGTATAAATACCTCGAAATAATTCCTAGTGTCCCGCAAAGTTATCGGCAACAAGCAGGGTCTCAAAGTCGTTCGGCCGCAGCGACGATAAGTTGTGCCTCGACCGTGCAGGCGAGAGAGCGCGAGCCGAGTGGGCCGCGGCGAGCTTCGCGGGCACGCACCTCACATTTTCGGCTGGGTCACGTGTCTCCAGTACCATAGGCATTACAATATGTACTTATCAGGGAACTATCTCTTACAAATATTAATTGACCCACAACACCCTTTCACCCTAAACTCCCTCTCCTCAACCACCCTAAGAAAACTACCCTGTATATTTCAATTCACACTCCGCACATATAGGCACCCTGCGTGGAATAGGAAAACAACACCAGCGTTCATGGTGGCCGAAGTTTTTGTTGGAGAGACTATGGGTCAGTATATCTATAGTCTATCATGTATATAGATATACTACGATACAAACTCCTACAAACTCCAACAAAAAGTTCCACTTCGGCGGCGCTGCAGTCATCCACGCAAGGTGCCTATAGCAACTCTCTCGCACGCATAACAATAAACACGCCAACTCCCTCTCACCGATCGCTAAAAAAACAACAACAAGCACGCAGGTACAAAAAGAGTAAAAAAATCGAACGAACGAACGAACCAACAAAGCTCGAGCGGGCAAGAAAAAAGGCGCACAGCGCGGGGGTCTAAACGAGAGGAGACTCAGCGCTCGCGCGCGCTAACGACCGCGATCGCGCGTAACCATTGGCCCATTGTGTGTTGCTCGCACTCGACTTTTCGCGATTTGCAAACACGAGCGATCCTGTACATATATAGGTACTCCCTCTCTCTCCCTCTCTCTCTCTCTCTCTCTCTCTCTCTCTCGCTCGCTCTCTCTCTATCTCTCAAAAGCTCTGCATGTAGCGCAGTTTACTCGCGGGCCGATGCACCGCGTACAGCAGGTGAATGCGGACCGCGCACGTGATTGACTCCCAGCGTATACCCGCTGATTTTCTAGATTTTTATATCAAATTAGAGAGACAGATAGAGAGGAAGCACTCATACGTAATTCATTTTTTGAGGTTGTAGCAAAATTAGATTTTATTAGAAATCTAATTTTCATTTTTTTACTATTATGTCTTTGTTAATAAAGAAAAAGAAACTAGAAAAAGTTGAAAATTGGTTATGCTGACACTGATAACGAAATGTGCAGAGTTATATTAATTAAGAATTGAAAACCGTATTTTTTTAGGGAAAATAGTACATTATGTAACAAAGAAAGATTCGACTTTATTTCCGACTTAATTGTGGCCACTTTATTGACTTAAAAAAGGGACTTCCGATAAGGTGATGCTAAAGCCACCAGTCACCGACAAATATAAGGAACCACTTTTCTTATTTTATTTTTAATTTTGAGTAAATATCTCTATGAAACGTTATTGTCCTACTCAAAAACAACAACTTTTCAGAGAGATATTTTCTCAAAATTGAATATTGAATGAAAAACGTGGTTCCCCGTATTTTACGGTAATAAGAGGGTTTAGCATCACCATAAGAACTAGAATTTATTGAAAATATATATTAAAATAGAAAAAATAATTAAAGAAAAAAATGCATTTGCTAAAACCGCCATTTTGACTTCAGAATCGGAAAGAGCGGACAGTTTTACTTCAGAAAAATGCTATTGGTTATTATTATTTTTTTTTCGACAATTTTTTAGGCAAAAAACCAATCGACTATAAAATGGCCGCTTGGGAAGAAATGGGTTCAGGTCAATAAAGTGATCATTACGGTTGAGTCGGGAATAATAGTACATTATGTAACAAGGGTAAAAAATCGACTTTTTTCTCGAGTTACAACTTTTTGACTTGGAAAGTGGGGCTAATGAACTGTTAAAAGACAATATTGTTAAAAGACAATCGAAAATCAGGGTTATTGGTAGAACTTGATGAAATAAAGGAATTTGGACTAGTTTCTAGTAAAGTCACTTTTATCCCGCTAATCATTTCTGCGGGCAAAAAGTGTAATTTTGGTCTCACTTTTCAGGGAAAAAAGTGGCCATTTTCGTTCAGATGGGCATAAATACTCTTTTATCATGCATGCACGATTTTTGCATTTCTGCATGCCTCAAAAGCGAGTGCAAAGCGGCTGTTTTCCGATCGGAGAGCGAAATTAGTATATTGTGTGCCAAGGGCGAAAAGCTGGTCTTTTTTTACCTAGTGTAGAGTTTGCAGTACAAACCGGAGACGAGTAATGCAAACACACGAGGTGAAAAATGGTTCTCTTGCCTGTGGTGCACACTATATTTTTTCTAATACATGTATTGATTTTCACAAAGCAAGTAGAAGCCTGTTTTATTCTCATTTCTATTGACGGAATGAGTGGGTGTAAATTAAAACGAGCAGCGGGCGTAAACTACTCACTTCAAAGCCCGCAGGTCGGAAAACGGTCACTTTAGGCTCAGTTTCGAGGGAAAAAAAGTGAAAATCGTGCATGTGCTACAAAATAGTACATTGTATACCTAGGGCGAAGAAAAGCAAAAAGCCCACTTTGCCCTTGGTGCACACCATATTTTTTGTCACGCATGTATTGATTTTTGCGCTTTTCTGGCATATTAAGCGAGGCTAAATATATATAATATATATATAAAACTAACTTTTGCGCTCGCTTATTACTTTTACGCCCGCTTATTTACTTTTGTTCCCGCTTATGCGTATTAGCGCCCGCTGGTCTGAAAAATGGTCCTTTAGTCTGGCTTAATAGGTACAGAAAAACGCGAAAATCGTGCTTGTGTTACAAAAAAATTCTTTTTGCCTGCTCTTGGCAAAAATTGGTTTGCCCAGCGGGCGAAAAGGACTTCTACATGATGTGGGCATCTTAAGGGTTTTAGGGTCCAAGGCGTGGAATGAAGACCTCAGATTTTGCGTTGAAGTCTTAGTTTTAGAGAAAAAAAATTATTTTCTTAAAAAATGAGGTTAGGCCATGTCCGATATTTTTGACGTGCAGTTGATTAAAAAATAAGTTTATTACTACTTAAAAGTGATGAATTTGATATATTAATCTATTTTTAAATTAATTTAAAAATGGGGAAGTAGGTTGTGCAGTGAGTTGCATGGATAGAACGGATAAGACAACAACAGAGCAACTTCTCGACGCTCGTGGGCGAAGCGATATATTGCCTCGCTCCGTGGAACTCCTGCGCGAGCGCACGTGTGTGAATGTGCACGGACTCTTTTGCTTTTTGATTTTTCTTCTTAAATTTTGAATGTTGAATCAATAAAATTGTGTGTGGCATATGAAATAATTAATTGGGACTGGGCTGTTTTTAGAATAAAAGAGCGTTAAATTCTAATAATAATAATTTACGTTTTGATAAATAAATAAACAAGTCACAAAAATATGTAAACTAAGGGCCTGCGTGTCTCAAATAATTATTGCAGTTTAATTTTAAAAACGCATTTTTAAAGCAA
The DNA here is from genome assembly GCA_949152435.1 of Gastracanthus pulcherrimus. Lineage (NCBI taxonomy): Eukaryota > Metazoa > Arthropoda > Insecta > Hymenoptera > Pteromalidae > Gastracanthus > Gastracanthus pulcherrimus. The sequence continues at coordinate 152,995,592 of OX424575.1, read as the reverse complement.
AGTACCTATACTAAAATAGTTAAGAAAGGTATATTCAATAAACACAATTATTTAAAATTTATTAAATTAAAAAATCATCATTGATTGTTCATGTGTCTAATATATGAGTGATACATGAATAATGCTTTATAATTATTATGCATATCTTTACTAATAGTACTGCATTTACGTTAATCATAGCTCGTCTTGATAAGTCTTTTGCAATTTTATAATATTCTCTTGTACTTGTCCAGACTCTTCTTTGTTTTTTAAACAAGAATCTTCTCCCTTCAAGGCACGTTCTGCACATAAATATTTGGTAAAAGTAATATCTCCTTGAGGATTGTAATACCAATCTTCGATATCTGATTCAGGCTTTTCTATTAAATCTTCGCATTGAGTTTTCAATGTAGTTATTTCAACAGACGGCTTATTCCGCAATGGTATTTCTAAATCTACTTTAACACCTTTATCTACAAGTCCATGTAAAGTTTTAAAAGTTTGGCTCATGCTTTTAGAAAATCTTGCACTGTCTGTTTGCTCTTTATGAATATTATATTCTAAAATTCTATCACACACATCTTCTATTGATTCTATTAATCGAAGTTCTGATATCTTATATCCTTTTCTTTTTTTCGGAGCAGCATCATCTATTGAATAACCAATTTCCAAAACGTCACTGGTTTTCCTCGTTTAATCTAGCGTTGCCTCCAGCTCTGTAACAACTACTGTGCAAACTTCGCATTTATCTGCAAATTTGACTCCTTCGTGTTCTTCATAGCCGCAATAAATAGTACTTATTGTAAAACAAATCACGAGTAACAAATATAACATGATTGTAATAGTAATAATATTATTTATCAAAAGACAAAATAGATTGAAATAGTTATACGTTATAAATTAGATTTAACTCAAGATGTAATTTAAAAGCCACGAGGTGAATGATTTGATAACAATTGTGACTGGAATTTATATAAGCTTGATAAAAGGTTTGTAAACCCTTAGGAAGAAAGTATGTGTTTGCTGCATTGTTAAAGTTGTATACCTGCCATAAAGTGCCGATTCACGTAATTAATAAAAGGTTCAATAATAATTACATGTAGTATAACTATTAATTTGAATTTCGTGAAACTTTCTTTAAGTTGCTGTAAAAGTTCTTGTAAATAGTTATACTACTGTTTTAGGTAATGCTATACCCACCTATCACCGATAGTTACGAGGAACCACCTTCTTGATTTAATTGTTCGTTACAGCATGTATATTAATCCTAATCATAAGTTATTGTGCAATAAAACACTCAATTACTTGTTATTGCTCTTGCTCCCTATACATACCAACAATGCCCACCAGAAAAAAAACCCTTACACCTCCCTTAAGTTCATTCATATTCCCCATACACCTCATCAAACCGGCGGCTAGAAGGCTAATCATCCTTCTCAATCCAACAACTTCTCCACCAACTACACCCTTTCACCCTAAACTGCTTCTAGCTCCTGAACCTTCCCACAAAAAGCTACTCTGTAACTTTCAATTCTCGATCTGCACATACAGCAACTCTCGCGCGCGCGCAATGATAAACACGCCAAATTCCCTCTAGCCAATCGCTCAAAATAAAAACAACAAGCGCGCAGGCATGAAAAAAGGAAAAAGAACGAACGAACGAACGAACGAACTAACAAGGCTCAAGCGGACAAAAAAAGGCGTACAACGCGGGGATCTAAAAGAGAGGAGATTTGGTGCTCGCTTGCGCTAACGACCGCGATCGCGCGTAACCATTGGCCCATTGTATGTCGCTCGCTCGAGAGACAAAGTTTCTAACTCGACTTTTCGCGATTTGCACCCACGTGCGTTCTTGTACCTATATAGGTTTCCCCCTCTCTCTCTCTCTCTCTCTCTCTCTCTCTCTCTCTCTCTCTCTCTCTCTCTCTCTCTCTCTCTCTTTCTAATTCTAATGAAAACCAAAAGGCTTCAATTAATAAATATCCTACAAGTAAAAATTTTACTTAAAACAGTTCGAGGTAATTGTCGTACACATTGGTCCAGACAGAATGTAAAAGATTTGAGAGACCGAAATGATGCTGGTGTAGCACTCCAAGCTCCAAGCTTCAAGTTTAAACGACTGTAGCAAGTTGTAAATTGTCAGTGTAGCTTCTTGTGCAGAAATCGTGCAGAATTACAATGCAAAATTATCGAAGGTATTAACATTCTATAATTGATATTTATTGAATGAAAATAAACGCCTTCAATATTTTTTTCTTATCTAAAATCAAAGATTAAACAGACGAAGCCGGTCTCGAATTATTAATGATATAAAAGATTATTCATGTTGTTATTTACAAAATTATTCTCGTACATTTCACTGAGAAAAGTTTTTAAACATTCAAGCGACTTGAAACTATTTTTTATCAAACGCCAATTTGATGACTATCGAGTTATGTATATAGTTTCATGACATTTAAATTTAAACATATCTACAAAGAAATAATTTCAAGTCACTTGAATGTTGGAAAATTTTTTGATGAAATTCATTAGTAATTTTTCTTTTTGCAAAATAACAATAACAATTCTTTAAAATCCCCGATCAATCAAGGCCGTATATAACTTCAAACTACAACCTCCTATTTTTTGAAGATGTACTTTATGTCATTAATTTTAATTTTTTAGTAAAACAGTCGGATAAAATGTACGAAATTACTCGATGAATGATTGCATTTTCTGGAAAGACATTCAGCGTTTTTTTACATAATAGCCATTATGCTGTTTTGCTCATCATTGTCTTTATCGGGAGGTGCGCGACATTTCAGAGCTCGCTATCCGTCGCCCCGTAGATCATCTTCTGCAGTCCATCCTAATTTCTTCTTGAGCCCTTTGACGAGATCTCGATCAATGACTAAGGGGTACGTTGGAAGTTTTTCCAAGTCACCTATTGTTGTACGAATCGTGTCCTATTAAGATGCTTTTCTATTAACTAAAAGTATGTTAATTTATATGTTTTTAAATTTATATGATTAAAAAATACACTCTTTTAAAATCAAATTATGCATGTATTTTAATTTTTTGTGTCTTTTAATGCAAATAAAATACAAATACTTCCACACATTACATGTATATTTAAATACATGCATGCACAAGCAAATACACTAACGCACATACGACCACACTCTTGCACACATATGGTTTTCTCTAATTTTTTTGGAGTGAATTTATCGTTCTATTTGTAGCTTGAACAAAGGTTCCACTCTAAAAAGAGTGAATTCAGTCACTTCAGTCTAAAAAGTGAATTTTACCACTTTAAATTACGAATTGACTAAGGACTCATTCTAATTTTCTCATTAGTTTGGAGTGAAATTTGTATTATAAAACCTATAAATTATTGAAAGTGTTGAATTCAGACTTTTTACTTTTAAAATATTATCTGCACCAGGAATCTTTAATTAATTTTTCAAGAGATTTAATTTTTGAAAGTACCAAAAAATGAGTTGAAAACATACGACTATGCGGTTAAATAATTTAACTAGAGGTAAAAGGGTACTTTTTAGTTAATATCTCTTACAAATTTAACCAGATAATGTTCTTATAAATAAGCATAAATATTTTCCGTGGTAAACAATGCGTATGGCGACCATTTGAATTATAACATCCTCCTAACATTTTTCGACCCATTTTTTAAGAAAGTTAAAGATACCTCTTGAAAAATCAACTAAAGATGATTTCTGGTAAAGGCATATAATGCTATTTTTTTATAAATATTTATTTAATAATGAAAAAATATATAAATGATAAGCCGGTATAATAGAAACCGATCAGTATTTTACATTACCTTGAAATGCCAAAGTTTTATTAATTTTTAAAATTTTAGTATTTACATCTTAAACTTTTCATATAAATGCATAAATTGAGAAAATGTACTAAAACAAAATATTAGATTCTTCGGCCAAATATTAACATACCCTAAAAAAATGAATTTTATATAAAATGTAATTGTTATATAATTTCATTAACAATAACTATTATATTACTATTTTCTAAGATCACTCAAAGGATTCTATATCAAATTTCAACAGTTTAACGAGATAGGTGGTTGAAAATGTTACCTTAAGTACTGCGAGATTGTTACTTGTTATTTCAATCAAAAATATATAACCTATTACTATTGAAAACAAATGTTATGTTAAAATTAAATTTAATCTTGGAAGTCATTTGACTATTCTACAGTAAATTATGAAATTTAGAGATAGAACCTTTGAGCTCATACTTTAGATAATTTTTTTTTGACAATTGCCAACTTTTTAGAGGTTTACTTTTAAAATTTGAAAGATTTTGGTAATTTTGAACCACTCTAAGATACAGGACTTCTGCACGATTTCTGCACAAGAAGCTAAACTGACAATTTGCAACCTGCTACAATCACTTACTTACAGCGTGGACATAATCATGATACGCTAGGCGACACGTTGGCTTTCTCAGGCAGCTTAAGGGGACAGGCCTGGGTTCAAATCTGAAAAAAGAAAATTCTTGAATCTTGATCTTGAATCTGTGGCTCGTATCAAGTGACTCTATTCGATACTTTGTTTTTTTATTTTCAACAACTCCTCGTAGACTTTCTGAGCATAAAGCCATCGATATAGTGTGAAAATTTTAGAGAATGTTTCTGATGTTTCCTCAGAATATGAGCGCAGCAGATTATTAAAAAGTCTATGTAGTAATAATTAAAAATATAAACCCTTAAATAATTAAATATTTTAATTAATTTTGAGGTTATATATTTTTAATACTTACTATATAGACTTTTTTATAATCTGCTCCGCTCATATTGTGCGGAAACATATCAGAAATATCCTCTAAAATTTTTAGCTTATATCGATGGCTGGATACTGAGAAAGTCTACGACGCAGACCTGAACGTAATAAAAAACATTATTTTGAGATAATTGCATTTAAAGTTGGAAATACAATAAACACATACAAACAATTGTCACATAAAGAAAAAAGTTGGAATGCTTTGTATTTTCTTGTTATATATTTCACACTATTGCTTAGAAAACATGTGTGATACGTCAACGATATGATTTCATGATAGTGCTGAAACAAAGAAAAGAACGCTGAAAAATTTCCACAATGCCGTCTACCTCCATTTTTCCAGCATTGCAATCTTGATGATTTGATGTACACTGACTTTGATGCGTTTCAATCCATTCTTCATAAACTGGTGTGTCTTCTTTTCCTTCCCACAAAAAGCAACTGTTACAAATATTTTTTTTAAACATCAAGCACTTTTCTGGTAGAATTGCCTATTATACTAGAAACACCTTGAAGTGAGGAAAAACCTCTTTTTCTCCAAGAACCATCTATCTGAAGGCAAGATACTCATTTCTTCTATCGCACCATTATTCATATAGCCTTCAACAATCACTTTACAAGCTTCACTCAATTGATCGTTGATATTGTAAAAATTGCTGTGCGACATTGTCTGTGGCAAATCCATAATTCCACAAAATATTGAAAGTCCAGCATGTCCATGATTAAGAGCACACATAGCCAAAACAGATCTTCTATTAACTTCATATGCATTTCTTTTTTTGCCAATGAATACTACAAAAAATGTCAATTTTAAATTCAAGTCCTCGTACATCAGATTCAGAGAAATTCAGTTTTCCATGACATATCTTGCAACATGCAATTTTTTGCAGTTCAGGAAATAGGATGTCAATGTCGACAATTCTATTCCTGATTTCACCGCCTTCAGTTATAATGTCCTTAACTTTTCTACTGGAAGTTGAATTTCTTGGCTTCTTTGGAGGAGGACCAACTCCTTTTCTTTCATAAAAAATCTTCTTTCTTTTTGTTGTTCTTCCCGAAATAAGTTTACCAGAGCCACCCGACACTCTACCTTGAACATCACTTGGTCTGGCACTCGAAGACATTACACTTACACTGTATATTGATTTGACTCAAAAAATATATAAATATTTATACACAACCCACCACAAACAACTTTTCTTACACTTTTTATAAAAAAAATATACACACTTTTTTTTGTAAAATTTTCTGTATCTTAATCTAAAAATTAAGATAATCATCAATTCATGCTAAAAATGATTAAAATCATAGTTAAAACTAGTTAAAAATAGTTAAAACTAGTTAAAACTATGATTTTAATCATAGTTAAAAATAGTTAAAACTAGTTAAAATTAGTTAAAACTAGTTAAAATTAGTTAAAACTAGTTAAAATTAGTTAAAACTAGTTAAAACTATGATTTTAATCATTTTTAGCATGAATTGATGATTATCTTAATTTTTAGACTAAGATACAGGCTCCCCTCCATTCTGGGACCTATACTGGGACTTTTTCACTATAAAAAGGTATCTCCATGAATTTTTTGGTGGTCGAGGCTTTGATCGAACTCTCAGAATCAGCATTTTAAGGTTTAATTGGCATATAAGATAGTTATAATATATATATATATGACTTTGCAAATATTTTTAATGCAAACTACAGAAAATTTTACAAAAAAAAAGTATGTATACGTTTTTTGTGAAAAATGCTTCCCTGAGGAGTTATAAATTAATTTGTATGGCCAAAAACTGCAAAAAATGCTTAGATGGCCAAGTTTGACCCTCTGTAACTCGGAAAATAATGATGGAAAAAATCTGAAAAAATTCAGGGATACTCATACATACTATAGGAACATAAAAAAAATATTTTTGGAAAATCCATTTTTTTTCGCGCACGATTTGTCAGAGAACTACCCATATAATTAAGTCTTGTTATAGAATTGTAGCTAAATTTTAAAGTAGCTTTTTTGTTAATTTAACGAATTTTATGTAAAAAATGCTATTTAAATAAGTTTTAATAATTAAAAATTCATAGAGTCTAATTATATATATATATAAATTAACAAGAAAGCTACTTTAAAATTTAGCTACAATTCTATAACAAGACTTAATATCGTAAAATGGGTTGCAGGAGCTTATTGTACAAGAAATTTGCTATAAAAATATGCAATAAAAACAAAAATGATTTTTTTCACTTTTTAACCCAGGTCTGCCTCCTTAACGCAGCTTGAACTGCTACACCAGTAGCTCCTAGGCCTCTCAAATCTTTTACATTCAGTCTGGACCAATGTATAGGACGATTACTTCGAAATGCTTTAAGTAAAATTTTCACTTGTAGGATATTGCTTTAATTGAAGATTTTTTATTTTTATTAGAATTATGATTACTGTTTAAGCAAAAAAACCTTTTTAGCTTCGCAACCGTAGCTCATTTTTATATTTCATATATAATTGATTATATATGAGATATATATGTAAAAAGAATAATTTTTATACAAGTTTTATATAATTTGGTTGTATAAAATTCATATAAAATACTAAAATAACGCAAATACGGAGTAAAGTATGTCATATCAAACTGCACGTGCTAGAAATAGTCTGCCAAAAATTAAATGTTACAATTTACGACCATCAATTTACGAAATGTCACGTGAGAAATCAAGTGAGAAGTGTAACAAAGTAAAATATCACATGACAAACCAGATGAGAAATCAGGTAAGAAATCAGATGATCTGATGATGATCAGATGATCTGATTTCTCACCAGATTTCTCACTTGATTTTTACGCAATGTGGCTCTTGAAACTGAACATCGAACCGATGTTGCCGTTTTACGTGCCGAAATCGCAGCAGTGGCACAACATGCTACCATAGAAGATCCGTCCGAAATTGTAATTTCTGGCATGCCAGACCCCATTCCGCTTACGTTATACCAAATCACCGAACGCGTTTTTGCAGCCATTGGTTATGTTGGTCTTAGGAAATTGTTGTACGCCTGGTGGTGGGATGGTGAGAGCTGAAGCTGGCGGTGCTAGAACACTCGCATGGAGCGCTTGGAAGGTTGGCGGCGCTCGTCGTTCTCCGGAGGTTGAGTCCCGCGTCATTGTTGTCTGACTTCCTCATTGGGTAGAAGGAGGACACAGCACTGACCCCTCTACCTAGCTCTCTACAAGCCTAGAGCTGCACCGAGTGATTAACCCTGTAGTCGTCTCTAGGCGTTACTGGGTAGGTTTTTCATGTGAGAGTCACGAGGGGGGAGGAACAGACTGAGTGCCTTCCTGGCCGGCCCTATATGCGCCTCGTTGCGCTACTCCTACTGCGGGAGAGGCGACCCCTTAGCGACGGGGGGCGACCTACGCTGCCGGGGACTCCGCGCAACGGCGCGAAAATTAAAATACAGCTATTCTAAGCTGCGCCAAAGAGCCTAGTATTGGGCGTATAACAAAATCACGTACTTGAAATGCGCAACTGGCCGCGTAAGGAGAAAGAGTCTCGAACAGAAAACAAGGGTGACCCAGCTGCGTCTACTCCCCCGAGCTCCGTACTGAAGTTCACGTCACCAACAATTCGTGACTCTGTACTCAAATAGCAGCTGCGCTAGACAAATTTACTGCTGGAACTATCTTTGGTGCCGGAGGAAACGGCAAGATATCGTATATATCAGTGCGCTCTATCCCAAAACCATCTACCTCCTACGGCGCAAGGCTCGAGCGGTTGCAAAGACATTAAAGTGTGAGCGGCCTATTGTGAAAAATATGGTTGTATGCATGCGTGAGACGCGTGAATCCCCCTTCATACTCATCCACTCAGTAGAAGATTTAGAAGTTCTGCCACCTCGAGTTCTCCGAACCGGAAATTAAATGGAATGACGGTCTACAGTTCGGTTGACATCATTTAGGCGTACTAATTCAATAGTAATAAGGCATATTAATGCAAATAGGCTCAATCTTGATGTACTTACGGTCACTGAAACCTTCCTTGCCGTAAATGAGCCTGAAGCACATCTTACTATTAATAAATATCAGTTTTTTAGAGCGGATAAAGCGGGAAAATAAGGTGGTGGAGTAGGTTTCTATATACGCTATTATTTTACAGTCAAAATCTTAATACGGTCAAAACCGGACTTTAATAATACACCCGAGATTCTTATTGTCGAATTAATAAATTCATCTGTTAAATTACTTTTAGTGTTGCTTATCGTCGACCTTCCGCTGCCTATCCCATTCATTTCTGTAATTACCTTTCAGCTCACTTGCCGCACTATACGAGTATTATAGTCACTAACGACTTCAACATCAACATGTGCCTACCAAATGCAGCATCTAATCACCTGAATGAACTCATTGAATTTCATTCGCTTTCCTTGGTGCCCTTCGAGCCTTCACACCATGTACTTTGGAGGAATCGACCCTCGTATTCATGTCTGGACCTTTTTATTATTAATCAAGCTGCAACTGTCTTAAATGTTACAGAAACGGATACCCCTTTTATTGCAGGGCACGATTTAATTGAAATCACCCTGCGTATAAGAAGCCAGTGGATTGTGAGAAAGCTATTATCAAGCGACTCTCGCTGAACTTATTCATGCGAAGTTGGTGGCTTCCACTTCCTCTTCCTCTCCCTCGTCGTCGTCCCCTTTTCCTAGTAATACCAGAGATGGGCCAGGTATTCGACCTCCACATGTTTACCGCTACCGCTACCGCTACCGCTACCGCTACCGCTACCGCTACCGCTACCGCTACCGCTACCGCTACCGCTACCGCTACCGCTACCGCTACCGCTACCGCTACCGCTACCGCTACCGCTACCGCTACCGCTACCGCTACCGCTATTGCTATTGCTATGGCTATGGCTATGGCTATGGCTATGGCCATGGCTATGGCTATAGCTATGGCTAGGGCTATGGCTATAGCTATGGCTAGGGCCATAGCAATAGCAATAGCGGTAACGGTAACCGTAGTGGTAGGCTATTGCTATTGTGCTATTGCTATTGTGCTATTGCTATTGTGCTATTGCTATTGTGCTATTGCTATTGTGCTATTGCTATTGTGCTATTGCTATTGTGCTATTGCTATTGTGCTATTGCTATTGTGCTATTGCTATTGTGCTATTGCTATTGTGCTATTGCTATTGTGCTATTGCTATTGTGCTATTGCTATTGTGCTATTGCTATTGTGCTATTGCTATTGTGCTATTGCTATTGTGCTATTGCTATTGTGCTATTGCTATTGTGCTATTGCTATTGTGCTATTGCTATTGTGCTATTGCTATTGTGCTATTGCTATTGTGCTATTGCTATTGTGCTATTGCTATTGTGCTATTGCTATTGTGCTATTGCTATTGTGCTATTGCTATTGTGCTATTGCTATTGTGCTATTGCTATTGTGCTATTGCTATTGTGCTATTGCTATTGTGCTATTGCTATTGTGCTATTGCTATTGTGCTATTGCTATTGTGCTATTGCTATTGTGCTATTGCTATTGTGCTATTGCTATTGTGCTATTGCTATTGTGCTATTGCTATTGTGCTATTGCTATTGTGCTATTGCTATTGTGCTATTGCTATTGTGCTATTGCTATTGTGCTATTGCTATTGTGCTATTGCTATTGTGCTATTGCTATTGTGCTATTGCTATTGTGCTATTGCTATTGTGCAACAGAAAAAACCAGAGAAGCTGATACAAGAACAACAGCTGCAGCGAAATCACCAACAGCGACAACAGCTGCGACAACAACTGCAGCAGCAGCCGCAATAAAAGAAGATTCCAACAGCCAGGACATCGGCAGCCAAGAGTAGCGAGGCTGCTCAGAAGAAGAAGAAGGGGAGGAGGAGAACGCCTAGGAAGCGTCCCAAGGCTGTCCTTATCTGACCAGGGGATGGAGTCACCTACGCGGACGTTCTCTCGAATATCCATGAAAAGGTCACAGCAGAGTGTCCAACGACTGATATTAAGTGTATCAGGAAAAGCAGGGCTGGCGACGTCCTGGTATAGTTGGACACAAAAAGCAACAACCAGGAGCTGGGGACTATAGGAGACTCTATTAGGAAGGTAATGGGCACGTCAGGGACCGTAAAGACCCTGACACATAAGACAAATGTGGAAGTCAGAGACCTTGACAGCCTTACCACCAAAGAAGAAGTGGAGACGGGGATCAAGAGGGTCTTTGACGAAGCAGAAATCTCAACGGGTGAGATTAGCGTTTCGCTGACCAACACCAATAGAAGGGAGCAGCGACTGGCCATCGTAGAGATGGACCAGGTAAAGGCAGAGTTCCTCGTTGAGAAGATCCGCCTGAAAGTCGGCTCTATGAACTGCCGACATAGAAGATGGCAGCGGCTCCAGCGGTGCTTCAGGTATCTTGGTTACGGAAATCAAGCGCGCAATTGTCGTGGCCCAGACAGAAGTAAGGCCTGCTACAAATGTGACGCGGAAGGTCACAAAGGAGCAGCCTGCAAGGCTATCGAGACGAAGTGCGTCTTGTGCACTGACCTGAAAGTAGACCAAGCACAGCTGGGTCACACGCCGGGCTCAGAACAGTGTAGAGCGTTTTGCGAAACGCTTAGGCAGACCAAAGCCAAGCGTTAATGATGGACCGCATAGCGATCCTTCAAGCGAACCTCCATAAAGCCGAATTAGCCAACAGCCTTCTGACTCAGAGTATATCTGAGACGAAGGCTGATGTGCTGCTAATCAGCGAGCAGCACTGTGACTGGAATGTACCTACGTGGTAAAAAGACACACTTGGCACAGCAGCAATCTACGTGGCCCCCGAACCATCTTTGTGTGCGCGAGAAGCAGAGACGTAACTTACGTGAGCTGCTACTATACCCCGAACGTCTGTATTGAGCAATTCAGGCAGAATCTGGACGAGCTGGAAGACGCGATCCGTGAGATAGAAGGCGAGATCGTAGTCGCCGGCGACTTCAATGCGCGAGCATTGGAGTGAGGCATGCCAGTGCCGGACAGCAGAGAAAAGTCCATCATGGAGATGGTATCTAGACTCGGTCTGATAGTTCTCAACGTTGAGAACACGTTGACATTCAGAAGGGTAGGGCATATTGGGACGATTCCGGACGTATCTTTCGCATCCGAAAATCTAGCGTGTAGAGCGTCGGATTAGAGGGTAATGGAGGATTACAAGGGAAGCGACCACCAATACATCACGTTTCAGCTGCGCGATAAATCCCAATCGCAAAGCGTCACGACAAAACCACTCTGGATGGAATCTGGTCAGGCTGAACACCGAAAAACTAATCGAGGTACTGCTGGAAGGACGGGGAAATTTACCGACGAAGAATTCCACCGAAGACAGGGACGGAGCGGAGGCCCTCGTGAGGGAGACTATGGGTCTCATTCACCGACCCTGCAACGCATCCATGCCACGCAAGGGATTGCGACATGGAAAACTCCCTGCTTACTGGTGGTCGGACGAAATACCGCAACTGAAAGCAGAAGCGAAATGCCTCAGAAGAACAGCGCAAAGAACGAGAGACGAAACAGAGGCAGAACTGTTGTTGACGTAGCACAAAGCTTCGTGCAAGCGGCTTCGACGCGAAATCAACCGGAGAAAGGCACAGCGGTGGAAGAACCTGACGGAGGTAGTCAATCGGGACGTGTGGGGCTTGGGCTAAAAGACCGTGACCAAGAAACTCTGTGCGCTTCCAAATCACCATTTCGACGAGAACATTATGGCTCGAATCGTGGACACTCTGTTCCCCACACATCCGCCAAGGCAAGACCCGGAGGAAGCCGCTGAAATAGGTGAGATTCCCCTATTCTCCACCGAGGAGTTGCAGATCGTGGCCAAAATGATGCGGAGCGGAAGGGCCCAACGGGATACCAGCTGAGATATTGAAAATCATCACGGTGAGAACACCATCTCTGCTGCTGAACATGTACAATGCGTGCCTGAAGGTGGGTGTCTTCGGCACTCTCTGGAAGGTTTCGCGTGTCGTGCTGATCAGCAAAGGCATGGGAGGTGCGCCCCGGCTTCCGTCGTGTAATAGGCCACTGCACGTGTTGGACCACGCAGGGATGCTCTATGAGAGGTTGCTCAAACCACGGCTACAGGGAGCTGTGCAGGCTGCCGACAATTTAGCAGACAACCAATACGGCTTCAGGAAACGGCGATCCTCGGTGGACGCTATACGAAAAGTAGTTCGGCTAAGAAAGGGAGCATGGACTGGAAATCATTTTTCCAGGAACATCGCGCTTCTCGTTTCGCTGGACGTTAAGAACGCCTTCAACTCGGCCAGATGGCCAGACATCTTGGATGCGTTGAACGAGTTCAGAGACCCAGAGTACCTCATGCGGGTGATACGGGACTACCTAAAAGATCGTATCCTCCGTTACGAAACAGAAGAAGGCCAACGCGACAAATATCTCAGCGCCGGCGTGGCACAGGGGTCAATCTTTGGCCCTGATTTTCGGAACATCCTGTACGATACCCTTTTACGACTCGGGCTACCGGAAGGGGTGCACATGTAGCCTACGTTGATGATGTTACTTTAGTCATCATCGCGCTTGACTTTGAAAAAGCACAATATCTGCTTAATTAGGCGATGCGCGGGATCTCGCGCTGGATGGGGGAACACGCCGAGACAGAAACCGTGCCCTTCACTGGCAGACGGATTGAGACCATCTTCCCTATGTATGTGGAAGATGCGAAGGTTTCGACAAGGAGGGTGGCTATGTATCTGAGACTAAAACTAGACACTAAGCTTACTTTCTTTCGTCGTCTAGTGTATGCAGCGGATAAAGCGGCGAAAAAGACAACAGTCCATAGAGAGGAACGGGAACGCACCATGGAAACGTGACAACGGTCCTGGACAACCACAACCAAGGGTAAATGGACAGCAAGACTGATAGACCAGCTGGAAAATTACCTGACCCAATTCCTGAGTGACCATGGGTACTTCTGCTCCTACCTCAATCATATGGGGATGGTTCAGAGCCCGGGTTGCATCTTCTGATCCGCTGATTGAAATGATGCGTTTCACACGTTTTTCGTCTGCGAAAAGTGTAACGAAGAAAGAACAACTTTTCTCGGCTCAGTCAGACAATTCACGCCTGAGAACATCGTGGGCGAAATGATGTCCGCCGAGAATAAGTGGACCACCACGGCAAAATTCGCCGAGACGGTCCTACGACAAAAGAAAGGGTACCTAGACAGGGTAACGGACGAAGGTATGAATGAAGCTCTGGGAAACGCTCCGACACCCCGACATAACCCAGGGACGTCGGACGACTCCATGGAAATGGACGAGGAGGGAAAAAATGACACCCTTTCTTAACTGGAAGACGCTCATTTTCTCTCATTTTATGAATGTCGCAGGGAGGTACGGGGATACTTCTTCTTCCCGTACTGAGATAAATGCGCCGGTTCGAATACGTGTTAAAATGAGACGGGTTAGATCTAACGTCCCCTCGGGAGATTTAAAATTACTAATTTTAAATTTGTTTCAGGTCAAGACAGCAACGGTTGTCGAGACGATACAAGAATGGCACCACCCTGAGGAGATGATAATGATGACGATGACGATGACGATGATGATGACGATGACGATGACGATGACGATGACGATGGCAATGCTGATGCGGATGCGGATGCTGATGCTTCGTTCGTTTGTTCGTTCCTTCGTTCCTTCGTTCGTTCGTTCGTTCGTTCGTTCGCTCGTTCGTTCATTCGTTCGTTCGTTCGTTCATTCGTTCGTTCATTAGTTCGTTCGTTGATTTGTTGGTTTGTTTATTTGTTTATTTGTTTGTTTGTTTGTGTGTGTGTTTGTTTGTCTGTTTGTTTGTTTGTATGTTTGTTTGTTAGTTTGTTTGTTTGTTTGCTTGCTTGCTTATTTGTTTGTTTGTTTGTTTGTTTGTTTGTTCGTTTGTTCGTTTGTTTGTTTGTTCGTTTGTTCGTTTGTTCGTTTGTTCGTTTGTTCGTTTGTTCGTTTGTTCGTTTGCTCGTTCATTCGTTCGTTCATTCATTCGTTCGTTGATTTGTTTGTTTGATTGTTTGTTTGTTTGTTTGTGTGTGTGTTTGTTTGTCTGTTTGTTTATTTGTTTGTTTGTTTATTTGTTTGTTTGTTTGTTTGCTTGCTTGCTTATTTGTTTGTTCGTTTGTTCGTTTGTTCGTTTGTTCGTTTGTTTGTTTGTTTATTTGTTTGTTTGTTTGTTTGTTTGCTTGCTTGCTTATTTGTTTGTTCGTTTGTTCGTTTGTTCGTTTGTCTGTTTGTTTGTTTGTTTGTTTGTTTGTTTGTTTGTTTGTTCATTTATTTATTGTATATTATGCCTGTAATTTATTAGCGTGTTTAAGTAAGAAACTGTATGAGTGACTATTGACGAAACGAACTTGAATAACTGCGATATATATCTACCTGTCGAGCATATCCTGAAATAACGCAATTATGTGATATATTTTATGCACATGACTGTACATTTTTTTTGTTTATCAATAAACAAATAAATACATCTGTAGCTACTGCTATCAAATATTGTACGCGATTCAAAATGTTAATATTAAATAAGGAAATAATTGAACAAGATTAAATCGAATTTTGGTATATTTGCTGGACTTGTATGATTGTACAAAAAATAATAATAGCGCGACTGCGCTCGCAAGTATTCAAAATATTTTTCCGCACGCACGAAAACGCAACTTAGAATACGTTTGCATAAATTCAGTGTTTGAGACACTCGAAGCGCACAACTCGGTGTCTAAAACTTGAGTGCTTGCGCTGCAACCACCCTAGTAGCCGATCAACCAGCCGGTCTTCACTGCTCATCCTCGATCGCCGGAAAAAGCCACCCTTTTTCCCTCTCTTCATACACTTGTCGCACAACATGTGCACGGCATTATCGTTCACTCACTCACACTCAATCTATAGATGAAGCGCTTAAGTAATTCAAGCGCCTCGCTTCAGCGCTGGCCTCGCGCTAATCCGGATCGTCATAAAAACGGGGTCCACTCGTCGACCCAAACCCAGCGCGCGCGCTATTCTCGCGTAGTGTACCGGTTCGACTCTGCCCTGGGTCTTACCAGACGCCGGCACTCGAACTCCAACTTCGGACACGAATGTTTATTTGTCCCCGCGAAGTAATAAATTGAGTCTCCGCTTCAAGCGCTCGTCGAACAAAGGCCTCTACTTTTTCCGATATCAGCGCGCGTCGGCTGCTCGTCCTATAATCGAAACGCAGTTCTCAACTACCTCGCTCTCATAGATGTACAGCTTGTAAACAACGCGTTTACTGTTCCCGCATTCGCCTTGGCATAAGTCAGTGACACAGGAAAAACTCACGTATCTTTCTTACCATGAGAAAACCTACGCCGGAAACAGTAAATAACAAATCGCGTAAAAATATGTCGCGCCGCATCGTCGACCACTCAAATCGTTCGCGCCTAGGTTGACGTCACCACGTGCACGTCAGCCGGACCGAAACTCCGTATCTGGCCCGCTCTTCTTCAGACGTATACCGTTCCGGGCAACCCGTCCCTGTGGCCCCCCGAGCACGAGAAAAACATCTTCGCCTTCTAGCCCCGTTGCTACGCAGCTACTCGTAGCCTCTCCTTTTACAAGTCGATCACGACTTACGAAGAGTAAAAGCGGCCCCCGGAGATCCAATAAAATCGCCGTGCACGCGAGCCTACGCAGCGGCTTCAATAGATCCGCCGCGGCGGGACGTCTGCCTACAGAAATACGCAGAGTTTCAATCCGACGTCATGCACGTCGGGAATAACGTCTCTCTCTCTCTCTCTCTCTCTCTCTCTCTCTCTCTCTCTCTCTCTCTCTCTCTCTCTCTCTCTCTCTCTCTCTCTCTCTCTCTCTCTCTCTCTCTCTCTCTCTATATATATATATATATATATATATATATATATATATATATATATATATATATATATATATATATATATATAGATAGAGAGAGAGAGAGAGAGAGATGTTGTTCCCGACGCAGGAATACCTATATATACCTATATGTATATATATATATAAACGCGAAAATCGTGCTTGTGTTACAAAAATATATTTTAAATATAATACTACATTTTCGAACACAAAAAATACAAAAATTGAAACATCTTTCACAAAGAATATGGTGTTCACCAAGGGCTAGTAGACTTTTATTCTCCAGCTTGGTCAAAGAAAGTTCACTTTACACTCTTTGTACACAATGTACTAATTTTTCTGCTCTTTCTTAAAGAATTGTAAAAATTTATTATAATTTGATGAAGAAAAAAAAAACTAGATTTTTTAAAAGGATGGAACACGTGTATGAAGTATTTCAATTTTATATTTATTTTATAATAATAACATAGTTTAAATTCAGATTTGATAAAATTGTATATTTTTTAGAAAGAAAAAGTAGATAAGTAGTAGCGGATACCTCAAAAAGTTCCCTTGAAAGAATTTGTAACGACATTTCATGTTATTTCTCATGACATGCAATTAAAATTTGAAAAGTCTGTTTATTCATTCTTTTGAACTGGTTTGTAACATTACAACTATAGGTACCTTCATTTGGCTCGTCGCTGCAAGCACGACTCCGATACGATCTTTCGTGCGGAGAGACAAGATTGGATGGCGTGTTTGCGCTGCAGCAGTCGCGTTGTATGTACTTGTTGTAAATGCGGGCTTGCGCTAGGATAAGAGGAATCGAAGCTCGACTTGTTTTTGCGTATGCTGTTGTTGAAGGGTATGATGGTACTTTTTTCGCGAGTGGTATTGTTTCTCGCAATGAGGGCGGGAAATTGTTAAAAATGAAGAGTATCTTTTCTCATGGAGTACAAAAGAAACATTATATTTGAATAGAAATATTTAATCGATACTTAAATTTATAGGCATTTACTGCAAATTCTGAATGTCTAACAATAATAAAAATGAGTTTTTAATTAATATATATCGAATCTTTTAGAGTATTAAAGTGCAGAATCAACAATATTGAGATTTAACACAATTCAGATTTTTGATAAATTGCGTCTAATTGTCATGAGGCGAAAAACTGATATAAATAACATAATCGTTTTCCAACAAAGTTCACAAACAAAACTTATCGATAAATTAAACACATTGATATAGTTTTTAAATCTTCAAACATTTTTTTTATAAACATTGAGTCCTTTTACGGATAAATGAATTGCGTTTGTATTAGTATGAACCGTGAATATACTGAGAAAGTGTATTGCTAATGCAAACCACTTGATGTATTGCGAAATAACCAAGAAAACACAAAATAAAAGTGATATTCTGGTTCTCGCTGCTTAGTAATTAAAGTAAGTATTTATGTGTAAGTCAATAATTTGTCTGTAAAATATAGATGACATTTTTTGTTAATGTTTGCCGGCTACTAAAATTTTTAAAAAATTATCGACTTTCCAGTAGTTAAACATCTGTAGGTAAGCATATAACGTTAAATATACATATACGAGAAGGTCGTACAGTATAAATTATTATACTCATAGCTACAATATTTTGGCTGCAATTTTTCATTAGAACAACAGAACTTGATTTTCCAAAAAAAGAATTTAGAAAAGAATTTAGAAAAGAAATTAAAAAAAAAATGGCTGACGTCAAATATAATTAGCAAAATTATTTATCTATAAAAATGCCAAAGTGACAATTTTCAGATTTTTAAAAAGTGGCGTCCAGTATGAGATCCCATATTATAGTCTAGTAAAAATAAGATTTAACCCGTTACAATTTGCAACAAATCTAATTTCTTTTAAATCGTTGAAAAATCGTCTGAATAACATACTATTAAAATCCAGTAAAATCCAAGTCGGGCGATATTATTTATTATTGCAAAATAGGTTTAAAATTATAAACTAATTGCAGGTTTGTAAAAACGGCTGATTATTTTTAAAAGACAAAACAAGCTAAAGGATTTATAGAGTCGTTGATTTAAAAAATTCAGACGGTATCCAAATTCAGAATGGCTGATCCAAAATGGCGCCTAAGAACTAGCGAAATAGTTTAAATTGGTACAAATATTTCTGGAAAAACGTTTTTGGGGTCACTGATTTCAAATTTAAAAATGAAAAATCTAAAAAATTATGTTATATAAAAAATTAAAACATAAAATGATGAAACAAAAATGATGCATCTGATTTAAAAAAAAGCTTATTATATATAGTTTTTATGTGTATAAAGGTGGTCATCTTCATTCTTACTTAAAGTTTAATAATCTGACATAAAAAGTCAAGGTTACGATATTGGAATGAAGAAAGAAAATTCGAGAGGGGTGTGGTTGCGAGTTATGATGCAATTAAAGTACACTCCGATTATGACTGATCTTCAGCATGCTCCAGATGAATTTTTAAAAGTAACACTGCAACTGTAAGTCAAGATGCAAGATCGACTACTCGCTGCATATAATAATGTAATTGGATAATTCATTTAATAAAATAATCCATGGGTAATTGTATCGTTATTTCTAAACTTGGTTTTTAATTCGTCATTGAAGAATTTCTTATTTTATTTTTACAATGATGACAAGGCTAATCCTATAAGATTTTAATAAGATCATTTACAACATTAGATAATTAAACTTTCCTACAAATCTAAACTCTATTTCCTTTTTAACAACGCTAAAAAAATAATATCGTAAATTTCATATCGTAAAATTACGATATCTCTCTGATTCGTATACCGTAAAGCGAATTCTTTTTGATCTAATGTTGTATGTAAAAGCATGAGCATGGGAACAGGGGCATATTTTAGGGGCATATTTTTACTTATCTGTATGTAGTATGATAATATAGGAAAATTGAAAAAATGATTTTTTTTTATTTTTGACGATTTTTCGTGTAAACGGCATCCTTAAGGTTGTGTGAGGATGGCGAATTCCGACCTCGGGCCAGTAAATGGCGCGAGCAGGGAAAGACTCCAACCAATCGGAGCGTAGTAATTGCCGCTTCTCATTAGCTGGAGTCTTATTTCACCGTGCGCCATCTGGCAAAAGTTTGCTAGGTCGCTATTCTCATAAAAATATTTAATATTCAATAATTAAACCTATTTCCCTGCATCTACAAACAATAACAATTCAAAATACAATGTTATAAAATAGAAAATATTGGAAATTAAAATATAAGAACATTTGCTTTTTTGGGCAAAATTTCACACTTTTTTAACATTGTTCTTTCACTGAACAAATAAGTAGATATCGTGCGAGATTAATCAGACGGGATTACATTTCACAATCTTAATGCCTCAATATAATATTATTTTTTACATTGATCAACATTAATTTTTTAAGTACAAAGTCCAGGCGACAAAGGCTCAAAAAGGAGTCAATATGGTTGCAGCCCCGACTTCGATGGAAGCTTTTGGAATATTTCATAAAAGTGTTCAGAAATATGGAAAAAATAGTTTTATCCAAAATTGGCCTACGCTAAATTATTGATTTAAAAATTAGTGCAAAATTAGGCATTTTTTATTAACACTTTCGTTAATACCTTTATTGTTTTTGATCTGACAAAAAAAAGCAACAGGAAAAACTTGTTTAAAATTAAATTTTCTACAAAATCCAATATTTAAAAAAATTAAATTTTTGTTTTTATTTTTATTAATTTTGAAAAATGAGCAAATTAAATATTTTTACGTTGATATAGAAAAAAATACCCTTGCTTGAGGTCAAAGTTTACAATTACTACTATCTTTAACAATGAAAGAATTTTTATTTTGGAATTTTCAACCTTCTATTTCTAAAAAAAAATTTTACAACTAATAAAATCTTAAATAACTTTTTTAGTTTTTAATCTACATATTTCTGTTGCAACGCCGTTACCCTAAGCGGGTCCTGGGCGTAGTCGTCCAGAGCGGACGGGTGGGTGCCTATCACCACTACACAGCGCGTCCTCAGGTTGCGGATAGAGGAACGACCCCTGAGAAAGAGGTTAGCTGCGAATAAAGCGAATAAGCAGTCGCGGACAGCCGATAGGCCCAGGCGTGGGTGTGATGAGCCCGCACTGGCGAACGCATTCATCTAGAAACACTACGCAAGCACCGCAACAACTACAAACACTATACAAAATCTCCTATCTTACTTTCTTCTTCTACCTTACTTTGTAATCTATCTCTGTTACCACACATTTCAAACAACAAATGGGCGAAAAATCCTGCTGTCGTGGAGGATACGGGAGCGATGACAACTGCCCTGAGAGGGGATGTGTAGAATGATTCGCCACCTGGTCTTACATGGCAACGAAGCCAGCGAAGGCGCGCTGCCTTGCAGGGGGGCGTTAGGATATGAGAATGAAACCGAGTGTGTCTGACGACGAGTTGACTATGTCCTCGCCAAAGTCGGAAAGCTCTCATACTTAGTTCTAGGGAGGTATAAGGGTTATCACCCCTAGACGGATGGACTCACCTGCGATCGGAACAGGATCCAAAACGCGCGGGTTTAACTTACTATCATGGCTCAAAGAAAACAAAACCAAATCAAAAGAAACTTAAGGGTGGGAACCTGGAATGTACGCAGTCTACACAGAGCGGGCGCGTTCCGGGAAATCATAAATGAAATTGAGAGGTACAATTTAGATTTGGTAGCAATACAAGAAACCCGATGGAAAGATAACGCGATGCTAGGATCCGGTAACTTCACCTTTTTATATGGGGGCGCGAGCGGACATTCTCTAGGCACCGGATTTCTTATTAACAAAAGCATCATACATTCCGTTAAAAGTTGCAATTTCGTGAATGACCGACTCTCGTATATCATCATCGAAGGAGCGTGGTATAATTACGTGGTTATTAACGTCCACTGTCCCACGGAGGACAAAGAGGAAGAAGTCAAAAATCTTTATTATGAAACTTTAGAGCAATTAATCGACCAATTCGCGTCTTACGACACCAAAATAGTAGTGGGGGATTTCAATGCTAAAATAGGGAGAGAGGAAATGTTTAGGCCCACCATAGGCAAAGAAAGTCTGCACGAAACCAGCAACGATAACGGTATTATGGTCATAAATTTCGCGGCCGCAAAAGATCTTATAGTCAAGACCACGTGCTTCAAGCACAAGGATATACACAAGGCAACGTGGACATCGCCGGATGGGGCCACGCACAATCAAATCGATCATTTTCTTATTGATAAGAGGCGCCACACAAATGTACTCGACGTAAGGACCTATAGGGGGGCGGATTGTGACTCAGATCATTATCTAGTAGTGGCCAAATTAAGAGCCAGATTAGTAGCCGGTCAAAATAGTAAGCGAGCGAACAAAGTAGAAACCTTTGATATTGGAAAACTACGAAGTGGGGTAGAGCGAATCAAGTACCAAGTAGAAGTTAGCAACCGATTTCAGGTGCTCGAGGAAACGGATGAACAGACGGGAGTAGATGACGATCCGAACAGGTTTTGGGGGGCTATCGAAAAAGCTATAAAAGGGGCCGCGAACAAAGTACTGGGTAAGAAAAAAAGGCCGAAGAGCAAACCATGGTTTGACGAAGAGTGCGAACTCTGGTTTGAAAGGCGCAAGAAGGCTAAATTAGATAGTGTACACAATGAAAGCGGTAGGGCCGTAGAAGAATACCATGAAATAAGAAAGCAAGTGCGTGTGATTTACAGAAACAAGAAGCGCGAGTATCAGAAAAATGAAATTAGAAAAATAGAAACTAATAGTAGGGAAAATAACCCGCACGAGATGTACAAAGGAATAAACGCTATTAGGAAGGGTTTTCAGAGTAGATCGCAGTTAATGAAAGATAAGGACGGGAACCTCGTGACAAGCGAAAATGAACTATTGAAATTATGGAAAGATTATTTCGATAAGTTATTAAACGTGCATGAAAACTTGGAGGAAATGGGAGACGAAATCCACACTGCTGAACTCCATATGGACGAAACGACCTACAAAGAAGTAGAGGCCGCGATCAAAAAGCTAAAGAACAATAAGGCCGCAGGAAACGATTCTATACCAGCTGAACTACTTAAATATGGAGGCACCGCGCTTACATCTAAAATTTTTTATCTAGTATGTGCTATTTGGAGAAATGAAACAATACCAGAAAATTGGAAAGAATCCATCATCATACCGATCTTTAAAACGGGAGATAAAACAGACTGCAATAACTACCGGGGAATCTCACTTTTAGCTACCTGCTACAAAGTTCTGTCAAACGTAATACAGGCCAGACTCACACCATTCGCGGAAGATATAATAGGAGATTATCAGTGTGGATTCCGGCGCAACAGGTCAACGAGCGATCAAATGTTTACCATAAGACAATTATTAGAGAAAAAGTGGGAATATTGCGAAACTATACACCAGCTATTTGTGGACTTTAAGAAAGCGTACGACTCTGTCAAACGAAGCAAAATGTATGAAATCCTAGTGCTCCTTGGCGTACCAAAAAAACTCGTAAAATTAATTCAAATATGTCTGAACGGAAGCACTGGAAAGGTCCGAATAGGCGGTAATGTATCCGAATCGTTCATGATACGCGACGGTTTGAAGCAAGGTGACGGGCTTTCAACGGTACTCTTTAACTTGACGCTAGAGCATGTTGTTAGAAAAATGCAGGCTAGCGAGCTAGGCGCAACACTCAACGGAACAACGCAGATTTTAGGCTATGCGGATGACTTGGATATAGTGGGAGATAACGGTGAAACGGTGGCGAGAAATGCGGAAATCCTTATAAACGCGGCTAAAGACACGGGGTTAGAAGTGAGCGAATCGAAAACGAAATATATGATCATGGAGAAACTGGGCATTCGCGAAGCAGAGGGGGATCTCAGAGTCGGAAATTTAATTTTTGAAAAGGTTAGCGAATTCAGATATTTAGGTACAACTATAAATGATCGAAACGAAATTAAAGCCGAGATTAATAAGAGACTTCATTCGGGTAATGCCTGCTTCTACGCTGTGAACAGATTACTTAAGTCAAAGCTACTGTCGAAAAATGTCAAAATAAGGATATATAGGACTATAATAATGCCGGTAATCTTGTATGGGTGCGAAACCTGGGCGCTCACTAAAGCGGAAGAAAATCGTTTTAGGGTATTTGAAAATAAGGTTCTGAGGAAAATATACGGGCCAAAGAAAGATGAGGAAACTGGGGAGTGGAGGAAACTGCACAATGACGAGCTACATAATTTGTACGCGTCACCAAATATTAACAGAATAATAAAATCACGGAGAATAAGATGGGCAGGGCACGTGGCAAGAATGGGCGATGATCGTACAGCAGTGCGCATAATGAAAGGACAACCGAAAGCAACGCGACCTCTTGGTAGACCTAGACGCAGATGGGAGGATAACGTAAAATCAGACGTAACTGAAATTGGGCGGGAAGGCGCGAAATGGATGGGGTTGGCACAAAATAGGGAAACGTGGAAGGCTTGCGTAGATGAGACGATGAACTTTCGAGTTCGAAATGCCACTTAAAAAAAAAAAAAAAAATCTACATATTTAAAATCGACAGCATTAGATTCATCGTAAAAAAATCACGTTATTTAAAAAAAAATATTTATTTATCACATTCTGAAACTGAGATATAAACATTTAACGTTTTTTGCAATTATGCCGATTATTAATAACATTTTTGGATAAACCTGGGATAAAACTTTTGTTAGACATGCCAGTGAACTAGAACAATCACTAATTAAATTTTAGAAATAATACTTTCACTATAAAGAAAATGATAAACACTACCGATCTTAGCAGCGCGTAGTAGATAGGCATGTCGCGGGCGGTAGTGGAGGTAACGCTGCAGTCCGCGGCGTCGATGACCTTTTACTTAACTTTTGATGTTCTCGACTTTCTAAAGACCTAGAAAGACGATTTTCTTTAATTTGCTTATTTTGTTACGGACAATGTAAATATTGCATTTGTAAAGAGAGTTTTTTTTTTTTTTTTTTAATTAACGTCGCCATGTTTGTGCTCCCATGTGGTGCTAATCAACGACGGGGGTCTGCGGTGTGTTTGTAAACAAAGCACATGTAATTTTTACAGAGGTGCTTGTATCAATCGGCAGAGACTAGGATTCGAACCCGGGTCACATGCGTGGGAATCCGACACTCTACCGACTGAGCCGCTGCAGGCCCCTGTAAAGAGAGTTGTCAACAAATTTTAGCCGTAGAGGATGCAGTTAATATTCCTTTTTGATTTTTCTGTGTGCGTGAATATTTAAAATGTTTAATTATTATTATTTACATTCTCATGTACTACGTAATAATGAAAATAGTACATTATATAACAAGGGCAAAAAGTCGAATATTTTTCCCAGGGGTGAGTTTTCCCGAGTATCACCCGAGGGAAAAATCGACTTTTTTCTCGAATTACATATAGTACTTGTGCCCATATCAACGGTGGACACTTTTTGACTTGGAAAGCGGGACTATAAAAATAATTATTCACTACTGAGTCGGTAAAAATCAGGGTGGAAAATTTGAATTCTTAATTGCCTTTCGGACCCGATTAAATGTTAGTACCGATTGCTGTAAATGTAAAATATACTTCGAAATTTAATTGAACATTTGTCGATCGAATATTTTTTAGTCACTCCACTAATCTCCGATGAATCGTATTTCTGGGGACAATAAAAGGGAATAGGACAAAGGTTTCGTGTATCCGTTAAGGCAGGTATCTGCAGGTTACAAACAGTAAGAGTAAACAGAGTGCAACGAAAAAAAAAATTAAAAAATTAAAGATAATACCTCTGCACATAATGGATAAATATTTTACTTTTTCATCTGATTTTTTTTATTATCTACTCCATTTAATATGAGAAATTTATAATACTTTTATTTACTCTGCATAAAATTTTGTATTTTATACGAATGCCATTGGGATTTTAAGGTGAAACCAAGTCAGTTAAGGTGGTCCTATAGTAAAATTTTACGAAAAACTCGATTTTTTTTATTTAATTCTCTGATACTTTGTACATTTTTAGAACAGAAAATGATTTTGTATTGGTAATATTGGCCATAGAAATAATTTTAATGAACTTTATAGTTATTTATACGTATTTTTCCTCCGACCTTTATTACACACAATTCATCGTGTTCCTACATTAACCGAATCCTATTCCATGCCCAAATCTATTCTATAATACTACGCAGACAAACTTCAGAAAACATAGAAATTATTAAATAAAATGTTTTGATCGATAGAAAAATTGTTTTAAAATCATCAAAAAATTATTTACTTTTTTTACAAAAGTGCGGTTTTCTCCATTTATAATTTTCCAATATTCAAGTCTTATGGGCATAGGATTACAATGAATCAATCTGGAACTTTAAGGATATCTTATTTAACTTATTCGCATTGCAACTTTGAACTACGATTTAAAAAAAAAAATGTATTAAGAAAGTGTCGCGCATGAATGGAGTTAAAAATATTTTCTTTTTTAGGTTATTTTTGCAATGAATATTCAATATAATTTTATTTTTCTTTATAATTGTGTTTTTAAAAATTGGGAGTTTACAGTTCTGTGTAGTACATGTGTTAGATATTACATAATTTTTTTCAAATGCTATACTTGCATTCCCATGCGCAAGGACAGTTTTGAAAATACATCAATTTTCATTGAAAATTGAAAGTTTTTCCTACATAACTATGGGTATACCGTCTAAAAATTTATGAAAATTTACATAAAGCTTTCTATTTATGTAACAAATATAACCACCAATACAAAAAATTTTACGAGAATATACAAAAAAAGAAAAGTAAAAACGTATAATTCATTACTGTATGTGAAAAAGATAAGATAAAACTGTGATATAATAGATAATTAAACTATACAGCTTAAATTTGTTGACAACTCTCCTTACAAATGCAATATTTAAATTGTCCGTAAAAAAAAGCAAATTAAAAAAAATCGTCTTTCTAGGTCTATAAAAAATCGAGAAAATCGAAAGTTAATTAAGCGGTCATTGGCGCCGCGGACTGCAGCGTTACCCCCACCACTGCCCGCAACATGCCTATCTACTACGCGCTGCTGAGATCGGCTGTGTTTATCATTTTCTTATAGTGAAAGTATTACTTCTAAAATTTAATTAGTGATTGTTGTAGTTAACTAGCATGTTTACCAAAAGTTTTATCCCAAGTTTATCCAAAAATGTTATTAATAATCGTCATAATTGCAAAAAACGTTAAATGTTTATATCTCAGATTCAGAATGTGATACATAAATATTCTTTTTTTTAAATAACGTGATTTTTTTACGACGAATCTAATGCTGTTGGTTTCAAATATGTAGATTAAAAAATAAAACAGTTATTAAAGATTTTTTTTAGTTACAAAATCGTTTCTAATAAATAAAAGGTTACAAATTGAAAAAAAAAATTTTCCATTGGCAAAGATAGAACTAATTGTAGACTTTGACCTCAAGCAAGGGTATTTTTATTTTGTAATTGTTTGGGACAAATTAATAAACAAAATACGTTTTTTAATTTTAAAAATTTTAAATTTTAAATAAATTTTTAGTTTAATTTTAAATTTAAAATAAATTTTTAATTCAATTTTAAATTTAAAATAAATTTTTAATTTAATTTTAAATTTAAAATAAATTTTTAATTTAATTTTGAACAACTTTTTCCTCTTGTTATTAATGAAAGTGTTAATAAAAAATGTCTAATTTTGCACTAATTTTTAAATAAATAATTTAGCGTAGCCCAATTTTGGACAAAACTATTTTTCCCATATTTCTGAACACTTTTATGAAATATTCCAAAAGGTTCCATCGAGTTCGGGGCTGCAACCTTATTGAAAATGATGTTGCCTAATATCGGGATCTGACACGGGGGCGGAGTTAAGACAAACGGATACTACGTTTTTGATCACGTGACCATGTCTAAACCAATAATTTATGAGAAGTTAAGGGCCTCGATTGATACAGCTCTAATCCGCCAGAGGGCGAACGCTCAATGCCAGATCCCAATTTTACAAAATGATCCCTAGGTAGGTACATGACAAAATAATGAAATTTTTTAAAAAACCCGCGTAAGTGTAGTTCAGTCACCAATCACCGTGCAGGATGTGCTGCAAGCGAGTAATGTTTGACAATTTGACATAACCTATTTTACCATGCTTCCGTAAACATTGAAATTCCGCGTGTGTTTACTAAACGTTTATTTCCATAAATACGTCAATAAATCAGCACTGTTACATTAAAAAACTGTTCTGTTTGTATATTTTAGTCGTAAAGATATAATGCCATCGTCATGTTCAGTCCCTAATTGTAGAATTGAAAAAACTAAGGTTTTTCATAAGATATCGATTTTTAAGGTACCAAAAGACGATGTTTTGAGAAAAAAGTGGGAAGTAGTAATTCCTGGTATTCGTTCGTTAAGATCAACACAATATGTATGCGAGAGACACTTTGAAGAAAAGTGCATTGTAAGAAGATACATAAAATATGACAACGAGGGAAAGATAATTGCTGATGTAAATACGTATTTACTGTTTTTTTTTTCATTTTATTATAAAATTTTAATTACAAATAATATAAATTTTATTATAACATATTGTAGAATACCATTGTAAATAAATAGTTTCATTATTGATAACTCTGAATATTACAGATTCCATACCAACGACCACGTTTACATGCAGATTCAGTGCCAAGTCTATTTAATAACCATATCAAACCTTTACCAGTGAAGGAATACAATAAAAAATCATTAAGGATTCCTGAAGGTGTTTATGCAATTATTCTTTCTTCACGGCCAACTTCTAATGGTACATTATTACTGAGCACATTATGTGCATCAGATATTACAATTTTAAAAAAAATTAATTGTGCAAATATATTTTTTATCTCTTAGTTCGTAATAAAGTTGTAAATAATAAACCTCAAGCTATGTTTGCAAAAGAAAGTTATGAAAACAGTCAGATTATTGCTAATTTAGGTAACCAAAGTAATGAAGCACATTATTTCAATGAAAGAGGAGAAATAAATAAAAATATCAATTTGAATCAGCAACAAAATTGTAGAAGCTATGAATTTGATACTACTTTAGACAAGCAAGGTATTATTTTATTTCTCTACACATATGATAACTATTGTTAACAAATTAAAGTTATCATATCAAATTACATTGTACCAATCAAATTAGTTATCATATCAAATTATATTGTACCAATATTAATACAATAATAAAAAAAAACTAAAATAGCTTTTGTATTTTTAGTTACTCAAGAAGTTCCCATAATAATTAAAACTGAAACTATAGACACACACACTACTTTAGACAATCAAGGTATTATTTTAATTCACTAAACATATGAAGAAAATTAAATGTATATATGGAATTTTATAATTTGCATTATACCAATATATATATAATATTAGAAAATAGCTCACATTTTTAAACTAAAACAGCTTTTGTTATATTTTCAGTTACTCAAGAAATCCCTCTAATAATTAAAACTGAAAAAACAGGTAAACACATTACTACTTTAGACAACCAAGGTACATACATGAAGACAGCTAATTATATATAAAATTTCAAAATTTACATTGTCACAATATTAATAGTATAAAAAGGAATAGTTAATTCACTTTTAAAATTAAAATAACTTTTGTTATATTTTCAGTTATTCAGGAAGCACCTATAACAATTAAAACAGAAAATATAGATACATACAGTACTACTGTAGACAACCAAGGTATTATTTTATTTTGTTAAACATATTAAAGAAAACTAAATATATCTGAAATTCTTAACATTTACATTGTACCATAATTAATACAATAATAGAAATATTA
Source organism: Gastracanthus pulcherrimus (assembly GCA_949152435.1). Classification (NCBI taxonomy): domain Eukaryota; kingdom Metazoa; phylum Arthropoda; class Insecta; order Hymenoptera; family Pteromalidae; genus Gastracanthus; species Gastracanthus pulcherrimus. Next base: position 152,966,075 of record OX424575.1, on the reverse strand, counting down.
AAAGCTAATTCTTTTTTTAAATTAAAATAGATATTTTTTTTAGTGATTCAAGAGGCCCCTATAACAATTAATACTGAAAATACAGGTACGCGCACTACTGGTGTCACAACAGGTAGAATAAAATTGTCCAGAATTAAACCTACCAAAATTTATTTTGTTTTTCAAATATTGTTTCAAGTTAATATATATGTCTTTTTTACAGAAATTTTAAGTACTGCAAGTACACTACTTCTAGATCATAATTATACAATTAGTATTCCTAATGAACCCACAACAATAAATATTTCAAGCATGGTCCGTAAGTATTATTTTAAATTAAGTCGTTTTTAAAAGCTTACAAAATTCTTTTTAAAGTATTATTGACTATAGGGTCTTATCGTTTTTTAAATTATTTTTTAAAAGAGATTTTTATATTTTGTAATAGAAGAGCATCTTTTTTTCAGATATCGATAGTAAAAATATTATTCTTCCAAAGTCTTGGGGTATTTCTGAAAATCATACAAAATATGGAAAGCGACTTGTATTTACATATACAAATATTCAGACCAAAGACAACATTGACACAGTAGTCTTGAGCAAATGTATTACAATTGACTTCTGTGATGGTAAATTAAGCTACTTCGTTAATGGATGTCAATTAAATCAAACACATCTTCAGAGCTTGCCAAATATTTTTAATAACGAAAAAACGTTGTTACCTCTTTTAATGACATTTCAAGGAATAAATGTTTGTGAAGGAATTGGACTTGTAGACCTAGATCTCATAAAGGACAGTGTTACTGTACATAACAGTCTAAACTTTGGATGGAACTACCATCATAACGAGTGCACTCTAATATCGCAAAATAGAAAGTGCGAAAACTGCAAGAAATTGCGAAAAACAATTTTACAAAGGCGTAATCGATCTTTAAAACGTTCTAAAAAACCAAATATAATCTTAAGTTCGTTATCTACGATGGCCTACCAAAAACTTCTATTGCTCAAAAGAAAAACGTACCGTGAAGAAAAGAAACGATTGAGAAATTTCGCTAAAAATTTACTAAACTAATATTTACAGCGTGCATTTTATTGTAATCTTGGTTTATATAATTTAACCAGTGTATGAATGAATTAGTCGAAATGTTAAATCTTTTATTTTACATGTGCCTAATGTATATACTTTCAAAACTTAGAATTTATAAACAATAATTCTATTTTTATAATGAAACAGTGATATTACATTTAAGTATTATAAAGTATATTTATTTTATTGTAAAATAAATAATAAGAAAAAATGTAACATAAGTAGAATAAATATTTGTTTTGTAATTTATATAAATTAGCTAACAATCATTTACGAGAAAGTAGAAAATGAATGGAGCGCCAGTTCTTCCTATTCGTCAGAAGCTTTTCTTTGACCCAATCACAACAAAGCAACCATATTGGAATTTAAGTATATATGTGACTAGCTTAGATTTCCATCGGAGTCTGCTGGCTGTTCAATTGTGATAACTCCAAATTGTACACTTTCTTTTTGGCAAAATCAAAAACATTTAACTAAATGCTACCTACAAAATAGCACTGATTAGAAAATTAATAACAAATATTAAAAATCTTTTTCCATGGCGACTAGAGTGTTGTTACATTTGGGCGATGCGACAAATAAATGGTAATGCATACGTGTTCTCTCATGACGTTAAGGTTATGCGGCGTGTTGTTGTAGAAAAATAATTTTGTTATTTGCTCCGGAATTTTACAGTATTTTTTCAAATGTGCAATTCCATCGGACAAAGTTCCAAGTGCAAAGCATATTCAAGCAAAACAGGTATTTCCGAAGGAATAGAAATACTGAAGATGTCGTAAAATCGCCTTTCTCCAATGTCGAAGTTCATCATTCTGGTCCAACGAATAGCTCAAAAATATGGAAGGGTATCCTGTTTGCGACGACGGTAAATTTAATATGTAATAATAAAACGACCAAAGAGAAACTTTGGTAGAAATAATTATTTTAAGTAATTAAACTTGTTAAATTTTATTAAATTTACAACAATTATGATATAACTAGAATGATGCAATTTAATGTATTAAATGATTCGTACCACAGATACTAACGAAACGTAAAATACAAATTATTAAATGAAGATTTATAGTTACCAATAGAAAGATTTTACAATGCATTTAACAAGATCAGAGCTATATTGTACATATTTACCATAAATATTTTTACATGAATGATAAATTTCATTATAATAGTACTAAAGTATGTCAAATACAATATCAAAAAAACTAAAATACTAAATTTTTATTAGTTTTAAAATTCTCTCAATTGTTTTTGAGGATGGGAGATAAATGCTTATGCATTGCTAGAACTAAATCTTTTAATAAATTGTAGTTTAATTTATATAAATTACTATATTTCTTTTTATTTCTACCATTGTTTTATTAAAAACATTCACTTTTTATTTTTGATTTAAAATAAACATCCATTTTAGTTTATTTACAGGTAGTGTCATGAAATTTTAAAAGTGTGTAATAAAATTTTGTAAAACAATTACAGTTTAGTGGTGCCACAATTGTGGGCGCAACTATTTTGGAATATGAACGAATACGAGCAGAAACATTTAAAGGATATAGACCATTCTCTCGACAATTTAGAGCAAGTGTAAGTATTCTCAATCTTTTAACCCTTTGATTGCACTGTTTCTTAATTTTTGCATTTAAGTATGAAAATTCATGTTAGAAAAAATATTATTTAAGAATCTAAATTAAGTAGCAAATTGAAAACTTTCATTTATTAACTAGTATGAGTAAAGAAAAAATATATAATTATAATACTTGTTTTCAAAGGGTTAACTTGCACAAACTTGCAGTAAAACTATCACATTTAATTTTTAATTATATACTTTTTTTTATAAGGTTACAGGATTTAGATCGCAAGCAAAGACTTGGTGGAATAGTTTGAGTGAAGGTCAACGAGTGTTTTACTTCATTTGTTTTTCAAATGTACTTGTATACTTGGCATGGCGAGTACCTAAATGGCGACCAGCAATGCTAAAATACTTTACTACTAACCCAGTTTCCAGTTAGTAAACAAATTTCTGATAATGAGATATGTGTTTGTTAAATAAAGCATGTACTAATTTTTTGTTTCTACTAAAGATGTAACCTGTATGCCCATGGTCTTATCTATGTTTTCACACTACAACCTATGGCACCTGGCTGCAAATATGTATGTACTACATAGTTTCAGCACAGCAGCAGTTTCCTATATGGGCCGAGAACATTTTCTTGCAGTTTATTTATCAAGTGGAGTGATTTCAAGCCTATTTAGTAATACATATAAAATATTACTAAATCGACATGGATTTTCATTAGGAGCTGTAAGTTTACTATTTTTATTACACTACATTTATTCTACAACTATTCATTTTGTTATTTTGCAGTCTGGAGCTATAATGGGAATCGTAGCTTTCATTTGCACTCAATTCCCAGAAACGAAACTTAGCATTATCCTCTTACCACAATTTACGTTTACTGCAGGAGCGGTAAGGCATTCTCGTTAATTAATTTTAAGTAATGTTAATTATTCATTTGTTTGACCAAATATATATTGTAGGCTATCAAAACATTAATGGCATTCGATACAGCTGGCTGTGTCATGGGATGGCAAATCTTTGATCATGCTGCACATTTAGGTGGTGCCTTTTTTGGAATGTAAGTTACATGTTAATAATTTTAAATTTTATTTTATTTAAAATCTTTTGAAATTAAAAAAAAAAGGAATATCTAAAGATTTTTATCAGAAATAAGGTTCTAAGCTTATTATATGTTTATTTTTTCTGTAATAGCTTATGGCAGATTTGGGGTATTGAAAATATTTGGCGAAAACGTTCACCAATTCTAACATATTGGCACGAATTCCGAAATCCTCCAAAATCTCATTGATGAGACTTTTGAGTATAGGTAAATAATTAAATTTTAAAAATATGCTTTTATAAAAAAAAAAGAAATATGTGCTTAATATCTATTTTGTGAATATTTATAATCAGGTTAAAAAAGAATTGTAAACAACTTTCTTAAAATACATTTGATATATTTTTTTTTTATAATTCATGTATATATATATATATATATATATATATATATATATATATATATATATATATATATATAAACAATGAGATTCTCTTTAAAACAGAACAACATTGTTGAAAGTAATTTGAAAACTATAAATTGAACACTGCTTAGCATATTGTAAATATAAAATTAAGAGAGAAAACTTCACAAGTATTTAGTACGTACAATTTAATGGTACAGATTGTACCTTAACTTTTGAGATATTTAACATGGTGTTTAATGTGATCTTCAATGAATGTTGCAATGGAGAAGTAACTATGATCATATCCTTCTTGCATTCTTACAACCACATGTAATGATGCTACATCTTTTGCTGCAGCAATGAGACTTTCAGGTTGAAGTTCTTTTAAAAAGCTGTCTTCTTTGCCCTAAAATATTGTAATAGTTAGCTTCTTATGTAATTGTTAATTATCAAATTTTAAAACATCGAAATTTAAATTTCATAGCCAACAAGAAATTATACAATAAATAAATTGTATGATAAATGCAATAGATAATTAGAAATTAAAACGGGTTCAAATTATTCAAATAAGTTCAAAAAAAGATTAACATTTTGCAGTTTATAAAAAATAAAATATTTATAATGAAACTATCTTTCCTTTATTTAAATATCTGTGATTATCATATGTATCCATATGTATGCATAAGCTAATGGTAATAACTAGACTGCAGAAGTTTATGCAAAATAAAAATTTCGAATAATTAATTACTAATAATTCAATAAATAATTATTCTTTTAACTGCAAAGTTTTTTTGGAGTTATTAAGTAATTATTAATAGATTAATTAGTAATTGTTATATAATAATAAGTTACATAATTAATATAAATACCTGATCAATAAGAATATCAAGAGGAGGCCCATTATATACTTTTGTTAACTCTGTAGCATCCCACTGGTTCCAATGACTATCACCCTCTTTTCCACCAAGATAACCAGCTAAAGCTTTTTGTCCCCAACCACAGTTTACAGGATTACTGATTGGTGCAAATGCAGAAACTGATTTGTATTGGCCATGACATTTCAGAGCACATATTAAAGCGCCATGTCCACCCATACTGAACAAAAAATATTTATTGAGTATCATATTTTATTTACTTGATATAAAATTTATAATTTATTTGTTACTTATTTTACCTGTGGCCCATTATTGACTGTTTGTCTGGTATCGTTGGGAATTTTTCATTGATCAAAGCAGGTAGTTCACTTGTAACGTAACTGAACATTCTATAATTAGTTTTCCATGGCTCCTCAGTGGCATCTACATAAAAGCCAGCTCCTGATCCAAAGTCCCATGAATCATCTTCTCCAGAAATATTGACTCCTCTAGGACTTGTATCGGGTATAACAAGCATGACGCCGTGTTCAGCGGCATATTTTTGTGCACCAGCTTTTTGGATAAAATTTGCTTCTGTACAAGTTAATCCTGAGAGCCAATAAATAACAGGTACCGGACCCTCATCAGCTTGAGGAGGTAAATATACTCCAAAGTTCATTCGGCATTTTAACTCTAAACTGTAAATTCGTTAAAGAAAATTTAGTATGGATAATTTAAACAGCTTTGGTAGAAGTTAACTACATAAAGATTTTTACATTTAAATTAACAGCTAGGGCTTTAAGTTAATTATTTAACAATCCCATTTTCATTATTTTTATAGTTATAATACTCTACATAACAATTTTACCTTTCATGTGAATAAATTCTTTGCCACCCTCCGAAGCTCTTGTTATTGGACACAACGGTGATCTCTGTCATTCTGTTATTTACACGATAAAAACGGTCAACCTAAAATAAATTACAAACACTGAATGAAATTAACTTAGTATTATAATAAAAACACCTTTTGTGAAAAGAATAAATGCAATAATATCACCAACAAAGTAAAAGAAAAACAAAACAAAAAACACAGTACTTTGAGGTTAGAATTCACTATCAATAAGAATAACCGCAAAATTTATCACAAATATGAATGTAAAATACGATTATTTATAAGAATAAAATGATTTTATGTCGTACATTGGCAATTTTAAACAAAGTACGTAATATTCACCTTGTTCCGCGAGTCGCCGTAGAAATTAAGATTCGAGATTTGAAATAAAAAGCGGCGACAAACTACGGTCGAATAGCAGCTGATCATGAATCGTGTAAATGTGTGATTATTATGCTCGTGTAGTCTGCAATCTGGCGAAAATATTTATCGCATCTTTCGACCGTCTACCGTCGTAAACTGGAAAGTATTGCGAAATAATCTCCATATCTATTTCTTCTGTCGATTATGTATTAATATAATCTTTTAAAAGTCAGAAATTGTATGAAATGAGTTATTTTTAATGTAGAAGAGTGCGATAAAGGAGCAATAATTGCGTCGCAAGAATCTGGGGTATAATGAGACACTAAAGTGAAATGTACTCTAGAATTCACGAGAAAGCATTATTTCGAAAAATTGAAATTACATCTGTTTATTAGCTATCTAATCTAAAATATATTAATCTGCATTACTGCTGAATTTTGATATTATATAGTAGTTAACGTCAATAATCTGAACACCTCGAAAATCGCGGTTTCTAAAAGTGTCGAGGTAAAATGAGACGCTCCCTTGGAGTATGATGAGACAGTGCTTAATTGTATTTAAAGTAGTAAACTGAATAAAAAACCACAACGAGAAGTATACAAGGGCGTCGGCGTACCCGCTAATGCTTCGGCTAGACTTACGCTTTAACAGAGTCTCTATTTAACTTTGAAAGTGCAATAAGAATACAAGCACAGTTAGATAAATTTGGAAAAGTGCAATGAATATAGAATAATTTTCTGTATTTTTACATACTGCACAATATTTATATACAAAAATAGTCTCGATGTTATTCAATGTTTAAAGTTAAATAGAAAGTCTGTTAAGCGTGGGTCTAGCCGAGGCATTAATTCGTACCTTTTTACACGTATACTTACCATCGGGCACTATTGTGCCCCTTAATAAAGTCATTATAATAATTTTTAAGGGATAATAGAATGATAATAAGTCAAAATAAAAAAAAATCCTACAAAAGTTGACTGCTTCGATAGCTGTAATAATTCGGCAATATAGTTGACAGGCGATTTGAGCACAGCTAGCCCGAAAGGAAATTAAAACCGTAAGTTTTTAATATACTTAAGTACGTAACTGTTACAATGTCGTACATTTACGTACGTTCGCGTACGTTTTGGTTGAGATTCGAACATTTTTTACAGGATTGTACAGAAACGTGCGCGAACGTACGCGAATGTACGTTGATGTACAGCATTGTGCAGAAACCTACACTACAGTACATTTGCAGAAAAAGATTCATATCAGAATGTACGGCAACGTACGCGAGCGTACGCGGATGTATCTAAATGTACGGAATCGTGCAGAAACCTACAGTTACAGTTTTTAGTTCTTTTTTACGGAAATATTACAAAATCAATTGTTAAATAATCATGGTTATTTAAAAATAAGTACAATAAACTTTTTTAGTTCCGTTGATAAAATTTATTGTATTAGAAAATAAAGAAGTTTTTATATTTTGCTTACTTTATTTTTTATTCTTACAAACCTTATAGTAACGATTGCGATCTTAAATAAATAATTAAAGTTTACAAAAAATATACAAAGAAACATTATTCTATGATAATATTTTTTTAAAGAGCTTGGTGCTCAAACATATAAATAATTATATTTCTAAACCTATTAATGAACATAATTTTTATGCTTTGATTTTATATAAACATTCTACAAAACTAAAACAATAATCTCTCAAAAAATTTTCAAACTTTTAAAAGATACGGTTGAAAACTGGGGCCTCTTATGAGCCAATAGTACATTTGATTTTGAAAATGAAAATAGATTGTTATTAAAAAAGAAAAAATGTAATAATCGTATTGCGCAACAAATTGTTTATAGATAATGATATATCAGCAATTACCTTTACTTCAACAAAGAGATTATATTTCAGATGATACAAGAAATATATGTAATAGTATATGCAATGATAACAGACTAAAGAATAATGAAAAAATTGAAAATTTAGAACAGTTATATTTAAGAACTTTTTTTAATGTCTCAAAAACAAGTAAATGTACAATGTATTGCAAAATTATTTTCAATGGATGTCGTTATACTTGTTGCACATATGATCAATGTAAAAAAACCAACGATTCAGTATTTCGAACAAAAGATGGTGATTTTGGTATAATTCAAAAAATTTGTAAATTAGAATATAATGGTACAATTAATGTGTTTATATTTTTAAATAAAATAGACATCCAAGACACTTATCTAGTTTAAAATACTGACGTATGTGTTAAACATTTAAAACATTGTACAATACCGCAAACAAATGATTTAAATGTTATAACTTGTAATGATATACATTGACCATGTATTTTAATAAAAATAAAAAACCATCTATTTATAAGTTCCCTTAACAAAGCAATGATTGCTAAATATGTTAACTGAATTAAGATTTAATTACAAAACAAATAAATATTTTTTATAAAACATTTAATATGAATAAAATGTCTCCTGTCAGTCATTCAAAATTCCCTTGCATGTATGTACCTCTATACTTATACAATCAGAAAATAAATAAATACTACTTTTCTGCACAATTGTGTGCATACATGTATAATCGCGTATGTTTCCATACGTTTGTGCATATATATATGTACAATTGCGTATGTTCGCGGACGTTCACGTACGTTTACGTACGTTTCTGTACATATTCGTACAACCGAGTATCTTTTCGTATGCTCTCGTACAATAAAATTTTATGAATAAAAGTTGCTTCATCTCTAAAATGTATAAAGCTATACATTTTTGTATGAATGAGTATATTCCAGCAATTCTTTGTACGGTCGCGTACGTTTCCGTACGCTCGCGTACGTTGGCGTACGTTTCCGTATAATGCTGTACAAAATATTCGAACCGTACCCAAAACGTACGCGAACGTACGTGAATGTACTATGTACGTCATCGTACACAAGTCTACCGTATCGTCCTTAAATGTATCAAAATCATACGATGATTTGCGTTATAATACCTTTCAATTTTTCTATTCGGGAGTCTACTCACAAATAAAATTTATGCCCATCTCAATGAAAATGACCACTTTTTGCCCTGAAAAGCGAGACCAAAATTACATTTTTTGACCGCATTTGCGTGACTTCACTAGAAACTAGTCCAAATTCCTTTATTTCATCAAGTTCTATTAATAACCCTGATTTTCAATTGTCTTTTAACAATATTGTCTTTTAACAGTCCATTAGTCCCCCTTTTCAAGTCAAAAAGTGGCCACAGTTGAGATGGGCATAAAGTACTATATGTAACTCGAGAAAAAAGTCGATTTTTCCCTCCGGTGATACTGCCCTCGCTTCTCTCGCTCGGGCAGTAAACTCTGCCGCGGAAAGAATATTCGACTTTTTGCCCATGTTACGTAATGTACTATTGTTTCTTTTATGAATTATTGTTTTACTCTGAAATACGACCCAATAGGCAGCGTCAATGCTGAAGCAAGATTATTTTAACTCTATCCTTATAATCTTGTGTCTCATTTTACCCCAACCTACGTGTATCGTTAAAAAACATTTATTTGTGTGTTCATAAAACTTTTTATATTTAAAAGTAAACATTCTACAAATTTTTTACTACAAATACTTGATAATATCTAATTTAACCATTGTAAAACCTCAAAATCTTGATTCTGCACGTCACCGTAAATTACCATTGTCAAAATCATATTTATTGAAGAAACTTTAGGGCTTGCGTGATTGTAGATGACGAGTTCCAAACGACGGGACTCCATATTGAAACCAATCTATCCGCTGAACTCCGCATACTCAAAAATATACGATACTATAGAGCGGGGTGTCTTTAGCTAGTGGGGTGTCTTAGGAAGAAAACTCTCGAGTTGAATTTCGAGGAGAATGGGGCAAAAAGAAAATAAAAAAAATAAAATTTTTTCATAAATCTTTTTACAATCCATTATATTGAACGCGTGTAGACTGTGCGGCGCGCCATCATTACATGGGACACGCGTTCAGCTTATATTACATTCCCCCTCACGCCCTTTCTCCATACCGCACTACTTTCAAAAATAGTCAACAAGTAAGGTAAAGTAGGTAGTACTTGGACACTTTTTGAAACGAAAATACGGAATCAGTGTTTGTAGAGCCAAAACTCAATATTTTTCCCATATCTTTAATCTAATCGTTAATTTGGCATGTTTTACTGTTATTAGTACAATAAAAAATACGCTTACATGCTTTTTATTTATACTAAAAAAGTAAGTTTAAAAATTCAACTATATGTCGCAGTAATTGAACATCATAGTTAAGCTGATCCCAGTACTTGGACACAGTTAGGACCCAGTTGTTGGACATATGAATTAAATGTGTCCAACTAAGCTGGGTTCAGAAAAAGCAGTGGACGTAAACTTGGACAATACATTCGGCATATTACAGTTCTCGATATAACCTCAAAATGTTATATTTACATTTATAACAAATTTAAATCGTAAATTAACATAATTTTGGTTAAATTATATACTACACATCATAAACTATCCGAATGAATGTCCAATGAATACATCTTTATATCATTTTTATTAGTAATTATAATTTTTGTCACTGTCCAAGTGCTGGTCACAATTTTCGTTTTGTCCAGGTACTGGGCACTTTACCTTAATAATAATACGTGCTTTGCGTCTCGACAACTGCAGTGTTTGATATCAGCAGAGGTAGAATGGTACAAATTGCTTTATTACCATACATTTAACCCCTTAATTAAAACATTATTTCTCTCCTCCTATTTTATAAAACAGCACGTAGATCTTGTATTATTATGTAATATCAAAATTAATGAAAAAGGGAAATGAAACATGAATACACATCAAAGATAGTAATTTTTTTCATATAAAAAAAAATCGCAAATCATCGAAATCAGTCATTCTTTTCATGCAAAAGCATAACGTACACAGTCATAATTTGAGTAACAAATTTTAAAAGTGACATATTATTATTATTATAAATTCTTAACTTATATTTCATTGATGTAAATTGTTTCATATTGCACAATATTAAAACGATAGTACAGTAAGAAACTGTAAAACAAAAATCTTTACATACACTGCATAAAAATATATAATGTTAAGATCCATGATACAATCGCAGTTGCAGTTTACCATCATAATATTAGTATAAATACTTAGACAAATAAAATTTCATATATATAAAAAAATGTGACACATCCTTAACATCCTTAACATGAACAATATTATTTTCCCTTTTTCTTCGAAATTCGTCTGTTCAAAGATTCTAGTGATGATTTTGAAAATTTAGCCGAATCCAAGCCTAAAACAAAAAAATAATAGTTAAATCAAATTAGTCAAAATCTAAAATTTTTTGAATTTTTAAATAATACCTATCCCTGATAACAATTTGGAATTTAATGTGTCCAATATTACTAATATTGGATGTACCATCCGGATGATACTTCCAAATTTAATAATATTTGTAGCATTAAATTTCATTTAAACAATTATTTTCGATAGTTTTTTTCAAACCATTTTCAAACCCATTTCAAACGTATTTAAAAAGTTTTATCCAAACGTTTTAAAAACGGGTTTACAAAGTCTTATGTGGAACGAATTTGCGAACATCCCAACGTTTTTTCAACGTTTTTCAAACGTTATTCCAACTTTATTTTTGAAAGTCTCAAAGTTTGATTTCAAACGTGTTTGAAACGTTTTAAAAACGTTTTGTGTTATCAGGGATCAGTACATACTTAATTAGAATTAAACTTAAATATGTTGTTGTTTTTCAGTTAAGGGGGTGTTATTGTTTTTGTTTAAACGTTTGTTTTTAAAGTAATTTTCTCGACTTTTTTGCAACAATTTATTTTAAGATCCATATTTTGTTAAAAAATACATGCCACAATTTCTTATATACGTAATTATAATTGCCTTTTTGCAACAAAATATCTTTATAAAAGATTTTAGTACTTGTTTACGCCAGGTATAATAAGCTATTTATAACTAGTTGCAAAAAGTCGTGTAAATTATTTAGAAAATGACCATTAAAATAGTATTACCTCCGCAAATAATAAAGAAAAACACGTGCAAACAATCTTCAGTTTTTTTGTAGACAAAGTAAAAAAATCGGATCTATTTCAGATTTTTATTTCATTTTGATTGGGATTTTAATTACAAAAAAATAAAATAGCATAGAGACGTATACAACTTGTGTTCTATTATTATTTAGACTATGAGAACATTCATATATTATACGTAACTCTAATTTTCAGTGTTTTTGACCCCCCCCCCCTTTCCTGTAACATTGCTCGTGACTCCCACTATAAAAATATTAAACTATAATATGCTTTTATCCTTATATTCAACAGTTCTCTAGATAAATTACGAACTTATACATAAAATACTATTCGATAATTGTAATACATTGCATAAATAATAACAAAAAATCTCTATTCGTATAATTACAAAATCATATACACATACCCATAAAATAATACATAATTTTAAAATATTTTAAAAAAATTTAAAAAAAATGAAAAAAAAAAATATAAATGTTTCTGTTCTTATTTTTCATTCTTGTTTTGTGCCGACTTTGTTTTATAATTCATCAACAGATGTAGAGATTTGGGTGGTTAAAGCTAGAATAAATTGCTCCAATTATCGCATACAAGATTTGGACCTCCCTCCCCTGCCCCCTAAAAGCGTTGCATAATATGTGAATGACCCCTATTAGCACATTTCAGATTTCTCGAAAAATACTAGTTCTATTGAAGAGCTTCCTACGAAAACTAGCATTTTTTCAAATTAATTAACACTTAACATTAGTAACAAAAAATACATCGAAATTCAAGGCTTTTCTAATCTGCGATTCTATGAATTTTCACATATTTTTTGTCACTAGCATTGATTGTTAACAACGTTTGAACATGGATAGTCCCAGTGAAGCATAATATAATAATCTCGTAGATAAGAGCAGGGCAAATTAATAGTTTTCATTTCTAAAGTATACTATACTATAATAACACCTTTATATTTAACATTATAATAGAACCACCATAGTAAGTGTAAAATATCTGAAATTCTTGAAATAATAATATTGCTTTCTTAAGTGATAGAAGAGACAGAAATTTGAACATTAACGTAAAAAAGATGAAAAAAATTAATGCAAAACAAATGGTCCAAAAATATGGGGTTAAATTAGCATTGGTGGCTACAAGAAAAATTTATTCTTTATTTGACTATATAGCATACTTTAAATTATATAAAACAATTTTTCATCAAGTAACTTGATTCTACGCATCATACTAAAATAAATTATTGAAATTTCAACAAAACATACTTTCTTAAAGAACAAATAACGCGTTCAATTTACCCCGCGCTCAAATATCCCCGCTTTCCCCTAATACGAAAGTCCCCCAAATAAATAAATAAATAAATAAATAAATAAATAAATGAATAAATGAACGAACGAATGAATGAATGAATGCATGATGAATGAATGAACGAACGAATGAATGAATAAATGAATAAATGAATGAATGAATGAATGAATGAATGAATGAACGAATTAACGAATGAATGAATAAAGAAATAAGTAAATAAATAAATAAATAAATGAATGAACGAGTGAAAATACATACCCGACAGATCGGGCTCGAAGTGCACGACCGAGCCGGCCAGCGAGAGGCTCTCGCGTGCCTGCAGCTGTTGCGCTAAGCTGACCGAGCGGCTCGTGGTCCTGGCGGTGCAGGTGCTGCTGACGCTGTCGCAGCGGCTCGACGCGCTCGAGGTCGCCTGCTGCCTCAGGTAGTACGCGCAGGGCAGGCTGATGTTGCGCTCGGCCAGGAGTTTCTTCACGTAGGCCTCGGCCTCCAGGTGACGTATCGTGAACTCGGTGATGCGCTGCAGCGCCAGGGTGTTCTGCTCCTGCAGCTCGCGCACCGCTATGTCTCTCTGTAATGCACAGGGCTTTGTTCTCGGAATTGCTGATCGATAGTTCGCGAAAGCAGGAGGTCTTAACTGTTTAAGAAGAACATATTTTGGGACGGGTTGCCGTGTGGAAGCTGTAGGCTCTATTTGTAGGGTCTATAAATAGGATGGAATTGGGTTACAAACTTAATAATTTTCTAACTAGTGCATCGAGATCGATTTTTTTAAAAAAGGAGGAGAATCTGTAAGTACTGTATTTGACATCAAAGGTTAACAGGTCGTTTTTGTTATTTTTATATGTTTCATAAATTATTTATAACAAATGGTAATTTTAAGCTAAATGGCGTTTCCTCGATGATATAGATAAAAATAATTAATAATAAAATCAAAAAATAAAAAATGCATAATTTAATTTTATCGATATTAAGTGCATAGTTGTAAGAGGGAAAAGAGTTACATATCTTGTAAGTGTATTCATCTTTTCTCTCGACTTTTAATGAATTTAAAATTAATGTTAATCTTCATATGACGTCGGCAAAAGTCGTTTAGTTTAAATTACCATTTCTTATGAATAATTCAGAAAAAGTATCAAATTAATAAAAACTGACTTGTTACCTTTGTAATGAAAAACTAGGCTTTATAAACTGTTTTCTCTTCTTTTCCATTTTTTAAATTATAAGCAAATAGTTATTAGCCAAAAAAGTGTATGGCAGTAAACTTTATTTTTCGCCGCTTTTAATGATTTTCTTAGTACAGTTTTTGCATTGATAATTGTTCCTGAAGCCCATTTTTCATAAAACATTCCAATTATATGTACAAACAAGTTGATTTGATATTATTCCCCCCTAGACTTTAAGTGACCGAAAGAACTTTTGATCAGAGATACAGCAATACGAAAATCGCAATAAACTATACAAATTCGTCTTACATCCATTTCAATCCTAAACATCCACCCAGACCCAATGCTAATTAAAGTGACAACAAAACGAATTTGGATATTCCGTGGTTCAGAGATTTGTCTTATATGGTTGATACATTTGTCTTATATGGTTGATAAATTTGTCTTATATGGTTGATAAATTTGTCTTATATGGTTGATAAATTTGTCTTACAGGTTGATAAATTTGTCTTATTACTACTTCAAAAATTTGGATTGAGGAGCGTATTAAGAATATAAAAAGCTGTATTTTAAAAGAGTTTCATTGAAATCGGTAAAGTACAAAGTTCGTTATAGTAAAGTAAATGCAAAAAATCATTTTATGTCAACTATTTCTTTATAATTTAAAAAACACAAATTTTTTTGAAAACTCGATCTCGAGTGACAGTTAAAATTTAAGAATTTGATAAGCTTTAAGGCTTTAACGTATACATTTTTTTATACCTTTTAGATGATATTTATAGGTTCTACTTTTACGGTAATTAATCCTAAAAGGTCAATTTTCGAACCATAGGGGAGAGTGGGGCATTTTTGTACACTTAAGTTTCAATGATTTTTGAAATTAACTATTTTTTTAAATTAATTTCGTCGGTGCATATATTAAAAGTGTATGTTTCAAAGAAAATGTATGAATTTTACTGAATGTCCGTTTAGTCATTTAATTTAGATTTTTTGCAATTGAACAAAACCAAAATTTTCTGTACAATTTTACCGCGCCATTTGCCGTAAGTACGGTAGTTCATTGATCGGCTGGTCGAATATCGCGCTTATGAATAATGAACTTGGCAGGTCTTGCACCCCAACGCTTCAATTATATATTCCTAGAATTAGAGTGATTGTTCAAAATTTTCAAATTTTCCCCACACATAAGTCAATCTTATTATTGTTTATCAAGGCTTAAAATCTTTATAAATGAATATTCTAACTAGAAAAAATTCAAAACTTTCATTACTTAATTCATTGTTTCATATACTGAAGTTATCAGAATTCCAAATCCTTACAGAAATTTTGAGAAAATCGGCAAACATCTGCTAGAAAAAGAACACGTGACCATTCTGCTTAAAATGTTGTCAAAAGTTAGATTTTGTTTATATCTTTAATATGCTTGAGTAACAATAGCAATAGCACAAACTTGGGCTCCAGATATTTTCATTTTATAAATTTACTTCGTGTACAAATTAACCCCATTCTCTTCTACTGTTTTTATTTATTTGTCAGTAAAGATTGGCCCGGTGCTACAATAACGTTCTGACAATGCACCTACAACGTGAGAGAATGAAATATCTACAAATCACGTGAGTAAGGTAACGTCCTTAAAACTTGGTCGATATTATGTTACCACAACGTTTTTGTAATGTATTTTGTACTACGCTGCTGTCTCATTTTCACAACTTTAAGGTGATGCTAAAGCCACCTGTCACCGGCAAATACGAGGAACCACTTTTCTCATTTAATTTTCCATTTTTTGTAAATATCTTTATGAAACGTTATTGTCCTAATCAAAAACAATAACTTACCATAGAGATATTTTCTCAAAATTGAAAATTGAATGAAATAAGTGGTTCCTCGTATTTTACGGTGACAGGGGGTTTAGCATCACCTTAAAAGCAAAGTGGCTTGCTTGTTAGAATAACGTTGTGCTTATTACGTTTTTTCTAATGAGTTATGCTATCTGGAAGGACATAGTCTTTAAAATAAGTATATAATTTTAGATTAATTGAAGGATGTGAAATATTATTTTAAAAGGTACATCACCTCTTGTAAGAGTATTGTCTCGTCGGAAGCGCAGATGCATTTATTCTGAATGTCTTTCAAAACCTTTCGAAGATTCTTGTCGGCTCTTGATATTTTTTCTCTTTGCTCGGTTATTTGTTGCTCGAGGTTAGTCACAGTTTGTCGTTTGATCTCCTTCTCTTCTTTGATTCTCTCAATATCTTTTTCTAGCTGTTCACAGTTTTCCTCCATTCCCTATGTGATTCACAAAAAGTATTTTATATTTGTGTTCGTCAAAATAAACATTATTTCAACAAATTTTTTTATTGCTCGATAGATTTCAGTGGCCAGCTTATTTTTTACTTTCGAAAGGCATATTTTTTTCATTCTGTTGTGACGGAAATAGATCTTTCAAGCCTATACAAGATATATAAGAATGAAACATTGAAAGAATACGTGACTTCGAATTTTAATCTGCTAAGCATAAAACATTCAGATGGTAGGATAGAGAAAAATGAATCTTATAGAGACACGATTTTACTATCTTAGTTTACTTAAATCTAGTAATATCAATGGCAATACATCATATAATAAAATGAGATTAGAAATATTCATATCGAATACTAAATGAGAATACATAACTTTTCTAAATAACTTGTTTTAATAAACAATATTTTGCGATATCATAATTTTTGTTTTGTTTTCTTTTCCATTTTCAATGTACGAAAGGCATTGTAAGATCATAGCAAACTATTTGAACATTTGTTCGTGTAATGTAAATTTTTTTCTATCGTACGTCCTTAGATAAAGAAAAGAAAAAGAACTTCAGCACAATATAAAACCCATTCGAAATTTCATCGCAGCCGATCCTTTCACTTTCCCTTCAAAAGAATAAAGAAAGAAAAACGACAACACAAATCATAATTTGTTTTCTAATCCAATCGAACAGCACCGATCACCACCGCGAAATCTCCGTGTTCCATACCTGCATTGCCAGCAGGCCGCGTACCTTGTAATCCTCCTGGGCGCGCTCGAGCGCCTGTCGCCTCACTCTGACCAGCTCCAGCGCGTCGTACAGCTCCTCGTCCAATCTGCGCTGCTCGCTCTTCTCGGGCCCGTCCTCGTCCACCAGCGACAGGCTCGACTTGTACTTGTCGTTGCAGACGTTCACCAGCCGCAGGGTGTTCTCCATGCTGCGGATCTCCTGCTCGACCTTGCGGATCGTGCGGTCCAGCCGGTCGCCCCGCTCTTGCAGCAGGTAACGCTCCTGCAAAAAAGAGATTTGCAGTATTGATTTGCGATCGCATGTCGTGCGAGGCTCTTTTGCAAAGTGAGTTTTAAAAGTGAAATAAGTAATTACTACTAGTATTGTTAGAGTTATTATGCTATTTTTTGGTATTTGAAATTATTGAGTAGAAAACAATGGTGTTGGGTGTAACGTATACGCTGGGTGCATGTCGCGGCGAAATCTGTAAGTTTTGTCCCCCAGTAATTATACGGTATATCTATATATTACGTAGATATAGATATACTTTACATGTTAAACAGGGGGTACTTTGAAGTCACCGTCAAGTTGCACTCAGCCGATAGTTAAGTGGGGATTGTCGAAAAAATTAAGGTAATTATCAATGAATATGATATAAATAATGTAAGAATAATAAACTATTATTCTGCAAATTATATGTAGTGCAATTTAGTATGTTTTAAATTACAGAAAAACATTTATTAAGATAAATATTTTGAAATTCTCTTGATACTTATTAGTAAAACAAAACACATATTATTTTCAAAATTATATTATGATTTCGGTGTTTGCCATTGTCACAAAAACTTTAAAACGCGATTCATCCTATGTCAAAAATAAATTAGATCTCCACACCATATCGGAAATGGCTCACTTTATCTGATCAAAATTCTGCCAACTAAGTCTATATTATATAATTGGCAGAATTTTAACTTTCTCGGGTACAAAATGTAAGAAAATATTAATCATTACATGGGACATTATCACATTGAGCTCCAATGGGTTTTATAGGATTGAGATAAAGATAAGTCAAAATATTTACTATTTAATAAATAATATTACTTTAAAAATTCTTTTGCCATGTTTTATAAGAATGGTAAACTTACAAGGCATTGAAACTGTATGTTTTTTAACAGTCACCCATCTAATTACATTAGAAAATGTATAAGTAGATAGTGTCCTAGGTAGTAATACAAAGAATAGTATATTGTGTATCCAGGGCGGAAAGTAGGCAAGGGCTGCAACCAACACGAGCGTTAGTCGCCTTCCGTCCGTAGTGCACGCGATATTTTATGTCCTACCTGAACTGAAAGGATAAATTTTCGTGCATATATGAAGCGGGCGGAAAGTTAGTTACTTGTCCGCCTTAGTCCTGCACTTTCCGCCCGCTTTATGTGCACGAAAAAGCATAGTTTTGGTGGAGGTAGGACAAAAAAGCTTTTTAGTTACAAGCTAACAGATTTATAATAGTAATTTATCATTCTCTATAAACAATAAATAAAAGATCATTATTCGTAACGACCAAGATATCAAAGAAAAGCAATAGAAATTGTACTTCTTATTCAATAAAAATAAAAATAATATTAACACTTTCACTGTTATCAGAGTATCAGAAAATTTTTCCCACAGTGTTATCGAGTTTTTACTATAAATTATTATTATTATTTTAATTAATGTGGTAAGTAAAGTACAATTAAAGTAATTTGATTATAATATCGGCCATCACATTTGTTCTTTCAAAGTCCATAACATAAAAAATTGCTCAAACTCATATATTTCTATGCTACAAATTATAGGACAATAAAAATACTCAAATTTATAAAACATTCACGAACCATACAATAAAAATTCACGATGCATTTTTGGTATGCATATAGCAGAGAAAGTCCGAATAAATATATAATAAATGACATTGGAAACTAAAGTACTAAATGTTTCACAACTACCAACTTAACAAAGAACAAAAAGAACAAAACCCCCACCATACAGATACAGAAAGCACATCGGGCACTCGAATACTTTCAAAAGGTTCAAAGCCAACTTCAACGCTGTAACGAATGCAATATCTCATCAATTCATGCAGCAATGACAGCCCACCTGCGCGCTCTGGATCATGATGTAGGCGGCGGTCAGCGGCGAGCCGTCCTCGGGATTGGTGCCCAGGGCCGCCACGTGCAAGTCGTAGCGCGCCTGGAGCTGCTGGACGCGCGACTTACGCTCGGTTATCATGGTGCGCAACTCCGCGCAGTCGGTCAGGACGACGCGGCGCTTCAGGTTCAGGCTCTCCTTCTGCACCTTGATGTCCGATCTGCGCTCCTGCATCGCCTGCGCAAGAACAATTAATAAAGATATTAGTTATTGTAAGGGGACTTGGAAGTGCTAGCATAAATGTTCTTTGTGTTAAAACATTTTTAAAGCGTTTCAAGCAGAGGTCAATAATTATGAATTATGTCGGAATATTTATTTTAGAAAGGATGAATTGTTGATCGCCACGAACCAAATCATGCTTTTGCAGACTATATAATGATACAAAAGATATACTGTTTTATTTACAGTATTTAAGATGCACCGTCGAAGATATTGTGAATATTCCAATACGCAAGAAGCAACATTGAAACAAGGAATAATATCTTACAATAAAAGGTTCAGATTAAAAAAAAAATTTCGAAAAGAATATACAAGTAGTTAATGTGTATTTCGGCTCTGGAATATTTATATGTTTTTAAAAGAATTATTTAAACGCAATTATCCTAATGATTTTTTTTTATTTTGGAAAAATGCTCTAGTTTGGAAAAATAGTGTAAGGGACATTTAGTTAAAATTTCAACCAGTCTCATTCGATTCTATTGAAGAGAAATTGATTCAAAATATACCCTTTTACATTCCCATAAACAAATATTTTGTCGTAAGAATTTGTTATAGTGTTAAAGTGTTATAGTGTCGAATACTTACAGCTTCTATTTGAATTGCGTATTTTTCCAAATCGTACAACTTGTCGTCTACTTTTAAGACGACTTTTCCTGCTTCTTTCAGCCTCAACTCCAATATGCTCTCGTCCACCTTTTTCTCTTCATAGTTGGATTGTGCTGCTTTTAATTGTTTTTCGCCTCCTTCTATCAATACAAATAGCTCCTGCTGCTTGCTCTTCAAACGTTGTAGTTCCTCGTTATTGCTCGTCATAGAATTTGATATTTTTCGAATTTCATTCTAAAACAAACGGTACTTAATTTTTATTGATTCAATTGTTGATCAATTTTATAGTAAAGTAGATTATTTGCATCGCCCAATTTTTTTCTTCTAATGTTATCGACTGATCTCGCTAAATAATTAGTTGTAATTAAATATATAGACCAAATTATGTAAAACCAAGGCATGATTGCCCTTTCTTATATAATAAAGCTGACCTTCTCAAGACTTTGTTGGAATGGTATTTATTAAAATATTGAAATACTTGCTTGAAATTTTGATGCATCATAACTCTTTCAATTTGCATTCAATTATGCTTTCTTTACGTATTAATTTTCCATTATACAATTAAAGATTTCGTACCGTAGGATCATACGGTGGCACCCCTTAAAGTAAGTATGATCGTGATGTCATGAAGAAAAACTTTAGAATACTCTAATTTTAAATTACTTGCTACAAAATAATAAAAATGCAAAATGCATTATAATGTATTTGCAATATTTACCAATTGATTTCATGCCTATAAAAAAATTAATTTGGTTCGGTATCCAATTCAGTCAATTAATTAAATAACAGCCAATTATTCAGTTCCCACTCGGCAAAATCTGAGTCGAAATAATGGAATTTTAAATCACCTTCAAATTAAGTGATATTAATGTTTAGGAATCTCGCCATCTCAGCCCCATGTACCTCTCGCACATTCAAAATCCAGAATCCATATACAGTACAAATCAAAATCTAAAATAACGCACCTCCACTTGAGCCAACTGTCCCTGCATAGTCTTCACCGTCTCCGTCTTCTCCTTCAGCGTCCTTTGCAGCTGCTTGAGCCTCTTCTGCTTCGACTCCAGTTCGTCCCTGTCCTTCTCCTGTCCAAGGATGTTCTGCAGTCGCATCTCGCACTTCTGCAGCTCGATGTCCGTCTGATAAACGCTGTCCTTCTTCTCCTTGAAGTTTCTCTCCTCCTGGGCCCGCTCGGCGAGTAGCTGCTCCCAGCCCTTGGCCTCGGTCTGCTGGCGCAGCACGATCACCTTGCGCTCGCCCTCGAGCTCGTTTAGCCGCTCCGTGGCCCGAAGGATCAACGCCTGCTGGCGCCTTATCTCCTTGGAGATGCTCGTCTTGCGCTTCTCCTCTTTCTGGAGAATCGGAGAGGAAGTTGGTTGGGTAATTTATCGATACGAGTAATTTAGGCAATTTGGTAAGTTTGTGTTTGGCGAAGGAGGATGTCCATGGTTTGAAGTTTTTTCTATGAGAAAAACGTATGAGACTTATTTTTTTTGTGAAGTTATCAAATAACCTTTTAATTAAATACTTTTAAAAATAGAAAAATTGAAGGATAGTACATTACGATACGTGTGACCCAAGTGGTACTTTATTACACGGCGCGTAATTAGCGCCCGAGCGAAGCGAAGGCGATACAGCACGGTGCAATAAGGGACTACTTAGGCCACGGATAGGCGTGACACAAGTACGGACTTAGGTCACGCAGTGCTATACAAAAATTTATTAAAATTCCCAACTCTGTTTAGAAGCGTCTTTTGATGTCCAACTGTTACTACTAACGTGAATTTTAAATTGCTAAACTTAAAGTTTCCTAATGCTGCACATTTTGATTTTTTAAATTATATATCTTTTTATGCCCTTACTGTTAGTATAGGTTTCTTAAGTTTTACCGTGGGTTGAAAATCCATTATTCTGTGGTCATCCTCATGTACTAATCTTTACAATACACTTCGTTTTTCTTGTTAAACTTTACCAATTTCTGCAAAACTAGTCGATTTTTGACTTTTTTCAAAGTTGCGTAAAGTTTGACAATGTCAAGTAAATTTCAATAATGTTTATCAAAATTTAAAGTAATTTTTTACAAATTTATGAAAGATATGAAAATTTTAGCAAAGATTAGCAAAGTTTGACAAAGCGCAAAACATTTGGTAAAACTATCCAATAACCCAATTATATAACTCATAAGTTAACAGAAGACTTTTGTAAAGTATTAAAATAATTCTAATTCAGCTTGGATAAACAGTGCTTGAGTTAGCTTCTCTTGAACTTGACTAAATTTGAGTTTGCTAAACTTTTTAAAATCTAAGATTGACTAATTTAGTAAAATTAAGGTTTGGCACGATTTGACAAAATGTGATAAAAAAATTATTTCTACTAAGTTTTAACAAACCTAAATTATACAATGAACGCTGGAAAGTTAGTTGTATATTTTACACAATTGTATGTATATAATCAATATATTTTTAAAATAATTTAAATTTAAATTTACTTCAAGCATGTCTTGTAGCTGTATCGTTCTATCTTCGATGCTCATTGTTTGTCCTTCGATGCTCGCCAATGTCTGCTTCAGATAACCAATTCTCTTCGTGCAATCTTGTAGTTTCAACCTTTTGACTTCAACTTCGCCCCTCTTGCGCTTCAAATTCGCTCGAGTGTCTTGGGTGCTACGCGTCAAATTTTGTAAATGTTTCTTTTGAACATGGACCTATATATATACGACAGTTGATATATTTGTTATTATAAAAATAAACTTGTATTTTTTATTAAGATATCAGCATTAAATAGTTGGAGAGGTTGACTACAACGACTACTAATCATAAAATAAAAATATTTTTAATAAATGAAGAAAGATTATTATAGAATATTCAAAAACGTAACGTACTTGAATGGAATACGCTTCGATCATATCGAGCAATTTTAGACGCTCCTCCTTGTAATAACCTAGATTCTTTTCGAGCTGTTTGATCCCATCCTCGATTTCCTTGTTTTCCGTTTCTTGAATAGCCAAAAAGCGCTCTGCTTCCCGATATGCGTCCATCCTCTCCTTTGCGATTTCTCGTAATAAGTTGATTTCCTGTAAACATTCGTTTTAATATATACATTTCAAATGCATTTTAATTTATTTGTTCAATTCGTGTTAACGTGCAGGCAAATTCGGTGCAAGGAACTCACTTGAAGCGAATCGTAGATGGATTTATCGCGTTGAGTGAGTACGTGAACGCTTTGGGACCATTGATTCATTAACTGACGTCGGTCCTTAACTGCCTGGCTGTAGAGGCGCGCCGTTCTGTCCAGAGTCAGCTCTAATTGCCGCAAATTAAAAACAATGTTACAGTATTAAAATACGTACGATAAATTCAGAATGAATGTTACAATTTTGTTCTTATTGTTATATAGTTTTCGTAAAATGTGCAGTTTAGTAATTTGCTTGCATTTGAATCTTTATAAATGAGAAATGTAATGGAAGAAAAGATATTATCTTTACCTAATTCGTGAACATCTCCGACTGCTTTAATTACAGATTGTCGGTAAAGTTCTGCCTTTTCGCTGAGAGTTTGTCGTTCCAATTCTATTTTCTTAAAAAACGACAAATCAGTAATTGTAAATATGTATTAATAAATAAAGCTTGTGAAATAATATCAAATTTAATTCACTTCCTTACATATTTATTTCTGATTGATTTTAAATTAACAACGCTCAACAGTTAAATATTGCAACTGCACTGTTAAAAAAATTCTAACTGGGAATCCAGCTGGACGACCCAGTTGGATTTCTACCAGAGTTATAGATTGGATTAGGTAACTAGTTTGATTTGGCTAGATTTTTAATTTTTTCCAGATGGATTTCTTAAAAAATCGCTTTTTACATAAAATGGTGACCTATTGAGTTGGTACCAACCAACTAGTAACGCTTGTATGGGAAACCATTTTACGTCAAAAGGAAATTTTTTAGAAAACCCTAAAGAAAAAAAACCTGGATTTCCAATTAGAAAAAGACTTCCATTTCTAATTGAAAAAATGTCCTAGAAATTCATTAAAATCTAGCTGAGGTCCAGTCTAATTCACCTGAAACTTTGCCTAAAAATCCAGCACAAATGTATCAATAGCGAATTATCACTTTGTACCTTGAAACTTGATAGTATATGATAATAATTATAATATAAATTAAGTATAGGTAAGTCCTTAACTTTATTGAAGTAATATAATAATAGCCTTGGTAAAATTTTCTATAAAATAATCTCGTTTATTCAAATTATTTCAATACATTTACTTTTATTTCTTTCTTTTCTTAATATTGTTATCAATGCATAAAGCCGCGTATATAATACATTATTTTTTCTATTAGACTGCTGTTATTTTAAACATCTTATTATCATAATTAATGTGCGAACTAATTTTCCTTTTCGTTCTAACTTTGTTTTCATTTACTTCTACTTGATATATATTTTAAATTTCATTTCCTTCTGCTTGTGTTGTTTATCATTTAAAAAATTTGAATCTTCCGCTATAAATTTGAATACCAGAATTAAGTCATATCTTTTAAGGGGGCAGGCCTGGATTAAACCCAAAAAAAGAGATTTTTTTACAAGTCCAGAAATCTTTTTCTGTTTAAAAGATATCATTCTGATAATTTTTATGCTATCAATACTTATTAATATCTTAAATTTTACCGTTGTAAAACCTCAAAATCTTGATCCTACAAGTCACAATAAATCACTATTTTCAATACCATATTTATTAAAGGAACTTTGTTCTTCCCACGATTCGAGGTGACATGATAAACGAATTTCTTTTTTCCACGGTTATTCGACTCCTTTTTATATGTATTAAAAAAGAGCGGATTACTTTCTCGTTAAAATTTTTTTAATCTTCTATTTCATAGATCCAATCGATTTATTGAAAATCTTTTTTAATATTTTTTAAAAAATTGATTGGATCTACGAAAACGAAGAATAGAATAAATTTTAACGAGAAAGTGATCTGCTCTTTTTGTAAAAGGAGTCGAATAACCGTAGAAAAAAGAAATTTCGTTCATCATGTCACCTAGAATCGTGTGAGGATCACAGTTCCTATAATAAATATGGTATTGAAAATAATGATTTATGGTGACGTGTAGGATCAAGATTTTGAGGTTTCACAACGATAAAATTTAGGATATTATTGTGCTTTAATAGCATAAAAATTTTCAGAATAATTGCTTTTAAACATAAAAAGTTTTCTGGACTCGTAAGAAAAAGTCTTTCTTTGGGGTTTAACTCACGCCTGCCCCTTAAATACCTATTCATCAACACATTTTCAAATCAATTGAACTCTGTGCACCCTCAATTTCGTCCCCTCCCACCCCTGCATCAATCCACCCCAAATTCCACAACGTACCTTGAACGTCTTCTCGTCCGACCTGACGAACTGTTCGATCACCAGGTTCCTCTCCTCCTTCTTGTTCAGCCTCTCCTCCCACTCCAACAGCCTGTCCTTGTCCAGCTGTATGCTCCTCTTGGTGGCCTCGAGCTTCTTCGTCATCCTGGCGACGCTCTGCTGCAGCGTGGCTATCTTCTCGGCGGTGTCGCGCGCCTGGCGCTCGCCCTGCCTGATCTCCTGGGCCAGCCTCGACTCGTCGGTCTGGGCCGCGCGGTACAGCTGATTCTCGGCCTCGACCTGGGCCGAGTGCGCCGCGAGCAGGCGCCGATTCTGCCCGTGCTCCTGGCGCACGCCCGCCGCGTGCTTGCGCATGTCCTGGACGCGCTCCAGCGCATTGTCCAGCTGGGACTTGAGCGAGACGCGCAGACGACTCTTGCGCTCGATCTGTGGGTGTGTGTTTTATTTTTCAATGTGATTTCTATTTTTGAACGTGTGGTGATTTTCTGTGTAACTTTTTTATTTGTTCCGCGTTACTAATAAAGTACTTTTGGAGCATTTGCATGTAGAATCAAAGATATACTACTCGAAGCATTTATTGAATACTGTGCTTTTTGCAAAAATGATTATAATTGCTTAACATCTATGTAATTTAATATTATAAAATGTTTAAAATTTATTAGCGACAAAAAGCTCGTATATTATAGGTGAATAGAAATTGAGTTTAAAAAGGAATAATATGTCATTTTTATAAATATTTTGAAATTCTGTCTTGCAGTAATTTAAAAAGAAATACTCTTATTTATTGTGATTTATCTCGCATTTATGTCAAATCTGCAAATATTAAAGTTGTTGCATAATGTTATATGAGGAACACTACAAAAAATCGACCGATAAGTGGTTCGAAAAGTGACTAAAAATAAATTATGGGGGACGTCTCTGCACGCGATACAGACCTAGTGACACACTTTTTTGTATATCAATTTTTCTTATGAGAATTTAACATGGGTATTATGGACTAAACACGGTCATCATACAACAATCACTTGACTTCTAAGAATGCAAAAAAATTGCATGTAATATATTGAATGTAATGTATAGAAAAAATGCAAGCTTTATTTTGAGGCGTACCGCGTTAAAAACGATTAACAAAATCAAAAGTTATGATCGATCAAAGATATTGAATAAACACGTAAAAATAGTCAAAAATGAGAAATCATGAAATGTAGTGGTTTTTTCGTTTTTATTCGCTATCTTTAGTCGTTCTTAACATTTGATATTGTAAATCTTTTTTAATGCAGCACGTCTCAAATTAAAGCTTTTTTTCTTTACTTTACATTCTATTGCGTGAAAAGATTCTTTACATCCACATAGAAGCAAAGTGATTGTTATATCAATGATGACCGTTTTTAGTCCATAATTCCCATAAGAATAATTGATATACAAATAAAAAGTATGTCACAAAGTCTTTTTCGCGTGTTGGAAAATTTTTTCGCACTTTTTAGGACCTACACTGTAAGAAAAATTAAGTTGCAGATGCCTCATCATTTATTTTTTTTTACTTTTCAAACCACTTATCAGCCGATTTTTTGTGGAATTCTTCATATATGAAACACAATATACCTATATAATACCTAAATGCTAAAACGGGTTTTGAGGTTTTACTTTAACACTTTTAATGTCATTTTTCAAATGCCGTTTGAAAATTCGTTTGCAAATTCGTATTATTGAGCTGCAACTTTTTCTACCCGAGTTATTGAATAAAGTTACAGAAGATACATACAAGTTCCTTCACTTGTCAATCTACGGGTTACTTTTCTTACGTTAATGGATTAATATTTGTGAAAATATATTTTTTTAGCTCTTTTGCAGAGTGTCGTAGAATGGGGATATAAATGATCATATAGATCTGATGTATGAATTTGTAAATTTAAATAATTTAAAAATCGAAGATTTTTGTTATAGTGTGAAAATTAGAAAATTTGGTAATTTTAATGGTTTTATATAAATGTTGGCACTTTTATTTCATGAAAATATTACAAAATGTTTTACTTTTACTTTATATAACAACGAAGATATCCATTATTATAAATTTGCTATGTTTACCCCACAAGTGATTGCTTAGCCTATGGTTCTACACGTATCAGTTTTACTTATAAATTTTACCCTGAGTCACAGATATTAAAATATACGGAAAAAATCAATTATAAAATAAAATTGTAAAGTAGCTGATACAACATTTTGATTTTTCGATGTAATAAATATAATGAGAAAGTATTTGTAGGTTTTAATTTAATTAGTATGAATTAGTATGAATAAGTATAAATAAGCTGTTATCTTGTTGGAGGTTTTCTTTAAATATAATTTGATTAATCAATAACAAAATATATGTACGTGAAATAAAATTATTTAAAATTATAATAATAATTTGTACCTCCTCCTCCAATCGCTTATTTTCTGCATTGGCGATTGGTATACGAGAGCCATCGTTCCACCCCAAATCATTTAAAACCTCTTCGATAGCGTTAACCATTTTTCAACAATCACTTTGCTATTTCAAGTCAAACTTTTGAATTTTCTGCCAAAATCACTGTGCAGATTTCATCGAGAAAATCACGTTTTTATAGGTTCGGTCGGCCGCGTTGTCGATTTCTCACGATGCAGATACAACCGACTTGTTGTGCATCCATGCTCGACGCGACTGAAGTGTGTTTAGATTCCATGGTAACAACACAACCTGATGTATTCGAGTCAATAGTACACTTCAATGTATTCGTTTTTACTAGTAGACTAATAGTCTAATACATTAAAATGTATTAGATTGTATAAAATATCGCTTGTATAGAATAATGAATATTCATTTTAATAAATTAAAATTTATATTTTGAAAATAATTCGTTTATTAAACGTTTTCAATTTTAATCGCACTGATGTGCCATTTTTTATTGCTTCTTTAAAATTAGAAAATCTGAACTTCAATTAATAGAATAAATAACAATAATAAATTTGTATTGCAATAGTTTAAAATTATTATTTAATTAGAAATATTACAAAAGTTTTTAAGTTAATGTAATTATTTTCTTAGTGGACAGGAATTTAAAATCAATAAGGCATATATCTGTAATGAATCAATTAAATCTTTTTTTATTTCAGTCAACAATCATTCGCTCATAGTTTCATCAATAAATTTTAATAGCAGCAAGGATTCTCATTTTAAATTTCTATAGGAAAGACTAGATTTGTATCTAAAAAAAATATAAAGTTCAGTGTATACATTTTCATAACAGTAATATTATATATCTCTATAAAATTTTGACGAAGCATAAAAGGAATGCACAGTTAGTTGTTTAACGTGATTTGTTGGCAGGAGATATTTAAACATGCATTCACTACACTGCCAGCAGTGATTTTTTTACAAAAATAACATGCTGAAGTAAATGCACTGCTTCCCATTCTCTCTTGCTCTATCTCTCTTTCATTCTCTTTCCCTTAACAATAAAATACAATGGTAGTTTATGTGTGAGTAACACCTAGTACGGACGCTCGTTTCGTGATTTGGTATTTAAGTGCACAATAGAGAATTCTTTTTCTTGTTTTGGAAAAACTCGACTTTTAGTCTGATTCGGTAGAGAAAATTACTTGGTAACTTCGTGGATAGCGTGGGCAAGGTACTCTACATTCTTCGACGTAACTCCCGCCATCGATATTCTTCCGTCTTTGGTAAGATAAATACTAAATTCCTTAGTAATCCTTTCAACCTGCAATAAATATTAATTGTTACATTAAAATTACTAATAATCATTAGTCATACTCAATAAACGGCATATGAACTATACTTTCAACTATTGCTATTTTTTGTGCATAACATTTAACACAAAAAGAAAATACATATTTACCTCGGGTGCTTTTAGACCAGTGAAGCAAAACATTCCAATTTGATCGGTGATGTGAGACCAGTCGCGAGTGCTGCCGTTCTTTTTCAGGTTGTCACGAAGTTTCGTGCGCACTGAAATGATTCGATCAGCCATTCCCTTGACGTCCACCAGCCACTGCTTCTTCAATTCTGGGTTGCCCAAAATTTCAGTTACAATGCGAGCACCGTTAATCGGTGGATTGGAATACATCGGCCTGATCAGGATTTTGATTTGTGAAAGAGTACGCGCGGCTTCTTCCTTGTCAGCATTGACAAGCGAGAAAGCTCCAACACGTTCACCTGTAAAAACAACATTTTTTTTCAAATATCGTTCGGTGTACAAGTTAACATGGAAATATTTTAAAAATAATTGCGCTTACCATACAAGCCCATATTTTTAGCAAAAGATTGAGCGAGTGCAATGTGATGACCTTCTTTGATAAATAATCTTACTGCTAAAGAGTCTTTCGATACGTCACCTACAAAGAGTAAATATTATTTATAAAAAACTATATTTGTGATTAGTGCAAATGCTCTTGTTGAGTGGACTCATGCATTATTTACCAGAAGCAAAGCCTTGATAAGCCATATCAAAGAATGGAAATAGATTCTTCTTCTTGATAAGGTTAGATAATTCAGCCCATTGCTCTGGTTTAGGATCCACACCTGTAGGATTGTGAGCACAGGCATGCAATAAAATTATGGATTTCTCTGGCATTTTCTGCAAAATAAAAAAATAATTACTTTACGTTATTTTTTACATTATAAATAAGTAGTTGGAAAAATGTGAACAAGCTCTTATGTCAATATAAGTTTATCAATATAAGTTTGTCTTTATAATTTTGTAATCAACAAACAAGTTTTAAACAAATTTTATTTTATTTCTCCAATATTGATGCAATAATTACTTACAGAAATATCATCTAGAACACCCTGGAAGTCAAGACCACATGTTTTGGGATCATAGTACCGGTACTGTTTCACGGCCAATCCTGCTAATTTGAACAGAGGTGTGTGGTTTCCCCAAGACGGTGTGGGTAGATATATTTCTTTATTACCAGGGAAAAAGTGAGACAAGAAATTGGCACCAATACAGAGAGATCCTGTTCCAGAAATTCCTTGCACAGTGGAGTTCTGAAAGAAAATAACAAATTTACTAACTATTGAAGATTGAATTACATTAGAGATGATGTCTGAAATGAAAATAACTTACAAGGCCATTTGGAACTACTTGATTGTCATCTCCAAGTGCCAAATTAATAGTGTGTTTGCAGAATTCTGGACTACCAGATATAGGAGAGTATTCTTTGTCCAGACTCTTGCCACGCAAATTTTCTTCTGCCTAAAAAAAGTATTATATAGCACGAGGCATATATGTTGAGTACTATACAAAAAACGTATTATTTGAAAAAAGTAATTACCTTCAATACACTTGGCAACACAAAAGGTTTACCATTATCATCTCTGTAAGCACCTACACCAAGATTAATTTTCTTTGGGTTCTGGTCTTTCTTGAAAGCCTCTGTAACACCAAGGATGGCATCGGGTGGTCCCATTTGAACATTAGCCCACCATGATCTATAAAAAATATAATTTTAACTTATTTTATTTTATTTTACTTCTTTACAGGACATGCCCTTTTACCATATTAACTTATAAAAATATTTTATGAAAAATTATAATATAAATTATTCAAGCATTGAAAGTAAAAGGTAATTGATATACTGCAATTTTGACTACATTTTATATGAAAAAAGTTAAAGACAATACAAATTTATTTTTAAATACTTGTAATGTTAAATTTAAAAAGATTGTAGATTTAAATGGATTATATGTTAATGAGTTCTCAATTTAGTATATAAATTTTTCTATACTCCACTACCTATGAGTTATATCATTTCAATAAGTAGAGTTTTACATACGCCATTATACATATGGATACACCTATTTTCATAAATTATAATAATAAGTACAAATTATATAGACACAAAAAATGTTTCTGAGAAAATGAAAACTTATAATACAATTAAATATTTTAAGTCATAAGAAAAAGGTAAATAAAAAACTTTTATTTTGCATACGTGTAGAAATTAAAATAAAAAATATGATATGTGCAAAATGATTTAAAGGGCCAATTTTAAAGACCATGACATATTTATAACAAAGTTTTAAAATGATAAAAATTTAAAAACATTTTCTTGTCAATATAAATGATCATTTTTGTTGGTAAATTTATCATTCAGTGTTTAATCAACACAATCATCAATATCTAACGAGATTAGCACGCATGCAACTCACCACTCTCGCCGCACTCCAAAGTATGTACACTCGACGTTAAAAATATCTGGTCGAATTTATTTGAATTATTAGATTATTAGAAATTCAGCAATAAGGTTAGCGCAAATAAGCCTTCGATCCAATAATTGCAGCATTTAAAAAAAAATCAAATAAATTCGACCAGACATTTGTAACGTTCGAGTGTAGGTACCATTTGGAGCAACAATAGGTTATGTAAAAAAAATTGCACATCTAACACCACCTTCCATAATCCAATTATCGCCAACAATTAAAAGTACAAATGAAACCCTTTAACAAAAAATAAATGTTCTCTTAGCCAAAAGAAAGAAAGAAGCAGGTAAGCATCCAAAAAGACATCATTGCAAAATCTCTAATAAACCCCATCACGCAAAAACTAGGACACACTCGTCATCTATATAGGTTAGGAAGCGCAACGACGAGTACATATAGGACGAGAGTGCAGAGAGCTCAAGCTAAATCCGAAGCTGAAGGTCAATTTGTTTACCCGAGCCGCACGGACACAGCGGACGCCGCGGCATTGCCGTTGCTCTTGAGCAGACCGCTGCAGGAGGTCGCCAAGGAGGTCGTGAATCTCGCGCCCTGCGCCATCGTCGACGTATATATATATATATATATATATATCTTATAAATCCTTTAGCCAAAAAAAGAGTGCGTGAACCAGCAGCGGAAGCTCGCACTATTATAAACCACTTGGTACCGGAGCAGCGCGACGACTGGAGGGACACGGAATACGGACACAGGCCAAAGCGGCGAAGTGCTAGAAGTGCCGAGAGCCGACGATGATGAATTCTATATACTTAGGTAGCTCTCTTCGCTCTTGCTCTTCTGTCCTCTACTCGCTGCTGGGAGCGGAGCTGGATGTGCAGATGTGGACGTGGACGTGTGTGTATATACGTGGGAATCGCGCGTGTGCGTTGCTGCGCGCGAGACGGTAATATAGGCCGTGGGGGCCGAGTTTGAGTTTTTCATCTCGTCCGTTGCTGTGACACTCGGGTAATGCTGCTCTTTTAATGTGCGGATGAGTACCTGGATTTCTGCACAGTGCTGCACTTTGAGTTTGCTTGCGCTCCGAAATTCACTGCCACGCGGATGCATATTGACTGCGGATTATGTATTTTGGAGCGTGTTTAGTGTAATTTATTGATGGACGAGTATACATTTTTGGCTGGATAATTTGTTTTTCAATCTTTATAATTGATCGCTTTTTTAAGCTTGTTATTTTATTATTGAGTTATTTGATATTTCTCTGTAAATTGTAGTATTTTAAACGTTTGTGAAAGTTTTATGAAGTATTTATACACACTTTGTTTAAAAAAATATATATATATTAAGTATATAGTATTAAAAATACTAACAATATTATTTTAACAGAAAATTGAATAATTGTAAAATGTTTATTATATTACTTAACGCCGTAATATAGAGGATACACGTTTTTTTTCTCTACATTTCCTACATGTTTAACTCAAAATTTTGCAATAAAGTTATTTTAATTAAATATTTTATTGTTTGGCCGGTTTCACGGATATTTTACCCATCGATAAATCAAAGTGAACCAATTCTGATTTTATAATAATGATGGCCTGCGCGTGCCGCTTTTGGATGTATAGAAGCCAAAGAGAATTCGAAAATATGACAAAAAAAGTATAGCAAAAATCACTTTAAAAAGGCTGAAACACATTTTTAAATCCTACCCTAGTGGAAATGACAACTGTGAAACACTATGAAAAAACTGCGAAAACTACGAAAAAAATGTGAGAAATTATGAAAAAATGTGAAAATACATTTGTTAGAGTTTTTCATATTTTAAAATTTCCACTAGGGTACTTCTCCGATTTTTGTTAAGGGGAGATCGGAGCCAATTACAGATTTTCTGCATTGAATTTTACATTATTCTAATTTAATTGTTCATAAAAGTTAAAAGCTTTAGTTGCCCGGTATTCTCAATCTACTAAGGAACACCGGACAACTGAGATAATTGAAAAAAAATTAAAAATTAAATGAGAATACTGAAAAATACGAAATTGTCGGTAACTACGTAACTGCATGTAAGCTCCAACCTCCCCTTAATATTCTTTATTGCAATAAATGAAGGTTTTTTGTGCAAAATTAAAAAAAATTAATAGCTGAGATTTTGCATTTTATTCAGGTTTATAATTTTTAAAGCTCTTATCATTAGGATTATAAATCGCTTTACAATTTTACTAAACAAGTAATAAAAAATAAATTAAACACAGTTAATTATTGCAATTTTTCTACGAAAAACTCTCTTTTGCGGTGAATACATTAGTTTAACATAACATATTATAGCCAATTCAACCTTAAATTTATTTT
The DNA here is from genome assembly GCA_949152435.1 of Gastracanthus pulcherrimus. Taxonomy (NCBI): domain Eukaryota; kingdom Metazoa; phylum Arthropoda; class Insecta; order Hymenoptera; family Pteromalidae; genus Gastracanthus; species Gastracanthus pulcherrimus. The sequence goes on along the minus strand of OX424575.1, from coordinate 152,931,424 downwards.
CTCTGAATTATACATTCTTAAACTCCTATAAACTTCATTTATAAGTTATTGGAATGTTTCTAAGATGTTCATACGAAACTTCGTTTATTAAAAATGACTCTAACGTCTACCTTTGATAAATTTAAATGATTGTTTCTAACAGCAAATTGTAGATGAAATTGTTAAGAATTATATAAATAACACTCGAAACGTTGTCAATATATTATATAATGTTTAACAATTTAGTCTACAATTTTCTGTTAAAAGCAATCATTTAAATTCATTTATAAGTTTAGTATGTAGTACTTATACTTTAAAGTGACCACACGCGTCACTCTAATTACTTTGTTTATAACAAATTAATTTATTTATACTTAATTATAGATTCAGAAAGAATTTATAGTGAATTTATTTGACTGTTTTACAAATAATTTAAAAGAATCAAAACTGACTGTTTACCGTTTACCGTTTACGTCGTCAAAAGACTAAGACTAATTACCTAACAAATTTATCAAAGAAAATGATAAAGTATCGGTTTTGTACGTGGACTATATTTACGACTTTTGGTGCATATATTGAAGTGACAGTAACAGTTTTAAGAACGTATAATTAAAATAAATAGTAGTATTTTTAATTTTTATCTTAAATTAAAAAAAAACAACATTAAATTTAATAATTCAACTAAATTAAATAAACTAGAGTATTTTTAATCGGCAATAAAAATTAATTGTAAATAATTATTACAATCCTTAGTGAAATAATATTACGCAGTAGTAACGAAAACATGATTAATTTGAGAGTCGTTTTGATGACAATTATTAAATAAAATCATTTATTGATTAAAATTAAAGCTATTTTTAACATTTAACATTATAATGCCGTTTCTAGACCTATACGCTTTAAGCGAGAGGCTGTTCAAGCGAGCTTCAAGTTTCTCGCAGTCCCCACTCTTAGACGTTAGCCCGTGTTTGCGTTACCCCCACTTTTCGCCTTATCGCGAGTTTTTACCATCTACACCAGCTCCTCGCTTAAAGCTTAGGTCTTGAAACGGCATAACGATTAAAACTGACGTATTTTCGAGCAAAGAGTTACGCTTATCTATCGAGAACTTTTTTTTCTCAAAGCTGCAGACACGCGTATTACGCATACTGAAACGCTCAAGTGTAAAATCGTCACAAGCTCTTCGTAATAACGCTGATATTTTCCATCTTTATTGGCGCTTCTTCTCGTTTCCTCGAGGAGATAACGAGAATACCTACGTGGCTCGCTGCGAGAGCAGAGCCTGCAAGGAGAGGTTATCATTATTATAACGTTGATATCGTTTGCGGAGATTGACTTTTGGGCGGCTCTGTTTACGTGGCGAATCGCGATGATTATCGCTGAACATATTTCTTCTCCCTACTCAGCTGGACGAATTTTTGACCGGTTCGGAGCAATTATCGCGTAATATTATAGACCCCCGCGAACTCCGTTGGATTATATTGTCTATTCCTAGAATGCGTTAGTTCTCTCGAGTCTCGAGACAATGTGGCAATGAAGCTTGAACAGCTACGCGACCGTCGTCAGTCGCGCTGATTTATAATGAGATAGATGTGCCGCAAGCTGATAAATGCGGATATTGAATTACCACGCAACGAGGAAATATCAGATGAGGTCTAGCGGATAAAAATTGCATATCGCTTTGACGCTTGTGCGGTTTTTTGTATTTGGCTGTTTTTTACGTAGAAGAATATGAATTTTTTGTAGTTTAGAAAGGAGCTCTCGCGCTTGTAGATTAGAAACGTGAAACGCTATGCGAGTACCATAATATATTTTGATTTGGAAATTTTCCATTGATCTATGAGATTACACAATGGAAACTTATATTGTATATTATATAGCACTAAAGAAAGTTTGTATTTTAAGCTATGATATATTTCAAGGTAATGTTTTTTCATACGGATTCCTAAATTGTCTCTCAGGGAGTCGGTCGTCGGTGAGATAACGTTTTGCCACAGTTTTATAATTAATTAATTTGACTTGAGATATAGCATAAATAATTTTAAAAAGCTAAACAGAACGTTTTTGTATTTATTATAAAATACCTTCTACAAATATTGAAAATTGGGTTTGTCTTAAGCTGCCTGCAAGATTTTTATTGACTGGATTAAAATGACTTTACGGTACCGATGAATCTCTGATCAACTTAGTTATACAAATTCGGCTTGCCGGCACTTCAAACATAGGCTCTACGGGATTGCCCAAAATTAAAATGAAAGTCTGTAATACAAAATGCAGTTGATTAAAAGTTTTATAATGACGAATCTCTGATAAACAAACATCAAAATTCGTCATTCCTCTACTTGCAGCCTGGGTAGTACGAAGAGCCCAGATTAATTGAAGTGAAACGTTTTTAGTATCAAATCATTTATTATAACAACCATTCTTATCCTAATTCACTAAAAAGAAAATTTTCTACGCCAAAGTAAATCTTTTTCAATGATAGTAATAAAATATTTATTTGATAATAGTAAATATTTATTTTATATAAGAAAATCAAATTGAATAAATATTTACTTAATTCAAATAAATAAAAAGTGTAGGCCCAGACTTGATGTTAAGAAACATTTATATATAATGATTCAAATTCTTTTATAAATGAATGAACGAATGCCTGCTTAATTTGGCACTCGGAGCGTTGCCCTGCAAACTTGAAGTGTCGGTAAGATAAAGCATCATGGATCAGGATTTTCGTATTATTGACGAAAATTTCTTATCAACAACTATACAGATTCGTCTGTCCTCAACTTTTGCCTTGACGGCGCTTTATATCAAATCCGCTTGTTTGTAAATAAAAATTGGAATATTTTTCAAAAATTTGATATGAGCTTTTTATACAGCTTACAGCGCCGTATTTTAAAATAAGTTTCATTGCAATCGGTCAAGAATAAAGTTCATTATAACTATGTGTATAATATACCTATTTCTGTGCTTTCCAGACATTTTCTTTAAACAATTACAAAAATATATTTAGCTCCCGGCAAAATAATAGTTTTCAATGAACTACAAAAAATGATGGTTAAAGAAAGTTTCCGGAGGGCACAGAAATACGAACAATTAGAATATAGAAATAAGTAAGGGAAACCGGGGCTGATTCGTCCATGAGGTTAATTCATAAATAGCAAATATCTTCAATTTAAATGCTTATATTCAGAAATTGTTCTTGGGCATATTAAATATGTATGTAAAGTGAAACTGTGTACATAATTTTGAGCAGTATATGGTCAATCATACTATTTTTAACAGATATTTTTCGTTTTTTCAAGTATTTGAAAAATGTTTTATTTTATTACCATTTTTAAATTCTAATTCTGTATATTAAATATTTCGGTAAGAATCAAGACTTTAATATTTTTTCTTGATACAGTGATAACTAAGAAACATTTCTACGCCTGGTACAATTTAAAAAGTGCAAAATTGCTTAAGTTACAAATATAAAGAAAGATTTTCGTTGACGAACCAGCCACGGGCTCGGGACTGATTAGTAAAAAGAAAACTTTTTCTTAAAACTTACAAGAACTGTAATAAATTTATAAATAAGGATCTGAAAAAAATTTGTTAGTTACTTAAAACCATATAGTTTATATCTGTGCCCCGCGGGATTTAGATTTTCGAAAATTAATAAAATTCAAAATCGCAAACAAAAAGTTGACGAATTAGCCCCGGTCTCCCCTACACGTGCCCTAATAAACTAAATATAAAAATTCAATTTTTGTCTACTATTATGAAAGTAACGTATTCTTTACGAATTCTCAATCGAGTAGACCCGTGGATCTTTCCTTGTTTTCTTGTAGATTAGTGAGCGGCAGAGAGACTAAAGAGAATCTTTTTAGTCTCCCTGGTGAGCGGCAAAACTGCGCTATTTAAGATAATATTAGCGCATCTCCTGCAAACCCTCGGCTTTATTACGTGGCCTCTCCATCAGGCTCGATGGGAACATCTGCATTGCAGCCGCTAGACATGTAAATGCTGTAAATGTCACCGGTGACGACTATCTGAGGTCCGACGCTAAGATACATGAATATAAAATATCGCAAATATTGTCGGGCTCTCCGTGTAAAATAGAAGTCATGGAATTATACGTGTTTAAACGAATAAGATCTTTCTTATATTTTTTTCTTCATATCCAGTCAATTGGACTATGTTGACGTATATATACTCTGTCCGATATGTACCCAATACAATTAATCTATGTTTTCTTATTTAGAACTCCTACACAGCGTTTTTAGCAATTATTTGTTTAAAATTTAAAAGATGCAATTTTTTATAAGATCCGTTTCAAGGGATCAGTTAAAAAATTGATTATCTGAAATTTATAAGTTTTATACGATTTGGCTTAGATTTATAGGCTCTATTATTAGTTTGATTTTTCCCCGAAAATCCATTTGATTGGACAACTGTGTGACACTTTCGTAAGAATATTATTTGTATTGCTTTATTTTATTAAACACTTTAAAATACCCACAGTAACATACTATACAGAGTAAGAGAACATCTGGAACATCAACTAAAGACGACATAATAAGAAAATGTGAAATAATTTTCAGTACCTATATACCAAAATGTCAAATATGCAAAAATGACAATGAAAATAAAATCCTTGAAATAGTACAAATTTATATTATATTATATTATATTATATTATGTTATATTACTTAATTTATATATCTATAATATATGTGGCTAATTTCAATCATTTATTTTATGTATCATCTTGTTGTGCGTCAACAAGTAATACAATATAAAATAAATAATATAAGCTTAACACATATAATACTCTAAAAACGTATGATGCTTATACTTTAAGCAGTTCAAGCTATATATTCATATTTAATGCAAAACTTGTATCCATAAAAAGCAATAGTATTGTTCTATAAATCTAAAATGAGGGCCGGAGGCGCCACAGTCTTATCAATGAGTGCCGGTATATTCTAAAATATACTCTAAAATTTTTGTTGTAAAAATTTCACTCCAAACATTTTAAAGATCATGAATAAATTCTGTGGGTTCCGAGCCTAAGGACATAATTCTACTTTCTTTCTTTGAAAATTTAGTTTTGAACGTTTTTGGTATCCTTACATAATATTATATTTTCATGTAAAAATGCCACAATTCAGGAACGGGTAAGAATAAGTGACTATATCTACTATTGAAGAATTTTTTAAATATTAATTTAAACGTAAGAAAATAAAAACTTGAAACCTAATAACAAAACATAATAAACATAAATAAATAAATGAATAAATGCAGTATCAATATAGTTCAAAGTTTCCCGCCAAATCTCCAAACATCTCCAGCGACATCCATCGTCAACTTGCAGCAATAGAGTTTGTATCCCATTGCGCAAAATCTCCGGCCATGCAGCATTTACGTTTCTTCATTATAAACACATTATACACTGAAATATACACATAAAGTACAGTCATTGCAGCTACAACAAAACGTGATTGTCGATTCGCGGTGCATCGCCGGCTGCACGTCGGTACCGCGCGTACTCACCTGAGTTCCTTCTCTACATACCTCGTAACACCATCCGATCTCCCGATTACATCTCGTCTTTCTCACCTGCAACGGCTGCAACGTGTCATAACCCAACGAAAAAATAAGAAAAAGCGCACGGAACTACCGTATTTATACCCGGCTCTTCTTTTCCTCCTTCACCTGCGCGCGAGCTCTATAGTCAGTGTGTGCGTGTCCAGTGCACGTGTGCATGTGTGCGTGTAGTTCTATGTCGAGGTCAGGCTCGGCGCCGCTGATCACGACGAGAAACAGGTTTTGGTGCATTTAATTATACGGCGGTGAAAAAGATTCGAGCTGCTTCGAGAGCCTCTAGTGTATATACTTCTTCCTCTACGTGCGAGGCGTCAGCTGGACCAGCAGTCGCGCGCCGACAGCACGACAGCGAAGGAAATAAACTACCTGCGATCGCGGTGTAGCTCCGCCGCAGCGCAAGACTACGGATCTATACGTATAAGATTGTATCGAGGAGGTATATCACAATGGCACTGTCGCGCATCGGCACCTCGGCCGATCTCGCGAATCTCTTCGTGAGATCGTCCTATGCAGGTATGTTTGTTTGTATTTTGATTTCGTGGTGTTTTTCTTTATTGTGATTGTACAACGTTGAAACTATAACCTACAAATGTGATCGTTGGCGCTCGTCCGTGGGGGTTTTAAAAGTGGATGTGGAGTTGTTTTGTTTTTCTCTGTGAGCAATTGCGGTTTAGTTACTTGTATAAATGTACTTTCTCTTAGTTCATTGACAAAGCAAAGTTGGAAGTGTTATGGAGTTGTTTCAATATTTCGTTGTTTAAATGGAAACAAATATTTCGGAGAAAATTTTTTTTAAACATAAAAGGAGTCATCACAAATTTGATAAAGTTTACTAAAAAGTGATGTAAACATTATTTCGGTGGTATACTTCATTATGATGTTATTAGAGTCACAGAGTCGCTATAATTTTTTGGAGCAAGCATTACATATTGCTCCAAAATTTTTAATTGCTCCAAAGTGAATTTGAAAGGAATTTTCGTAAGGCTATTCTCGCATGAACAACAAGAGAATCGCGTGAGAACTAAACGTATTGTTGATAATGTGAGTAGTTATGACCACAGAATTCCACATGGGTAATTCATGCAAGATAATTTACTTAAAAAATCGGGTTCTTCGTCAGATTTACAGAAAATTGTTATTTTACTTTGTTAACCCTTTTAGTCACCATGTCCTTTTTAAAGGGCACTAACTTTTTCATCTACAGAAGCTATTTTAAATTTAATTTTTTAGCTATAAATTATATTATGATTTTTGTCTAATCTAATGTAAAAATGAGCTATTTAAACTGGTATTGTTAAAAAAATATATTATAAAAAGTTATAGCAATGCAATAAATACCTAGAATTTGTTGAGTCTATGGTTTAAAAAAAGTTATTGTATGTTATAAATTTATTTATTTTTATTGACTTAATTTTTATATACCTTTATAAAAACATATATATTATCAGGATTAACATATGTATCGGTGTCTGAATACATGATTTTGAAGTTTAAAAAATGGAATACTATTCCGAATAGCGAAATTATTCTTTTTCTTTAAGTTCACAGAACCAACTTCTATTAAGGGCCAAATCTTGCGCCAAAATTCTAGTTTAAACATACCGCGTATAAAAAAGTCGTGACCAAAAAGGTTAATTTAAATAATAAATATTCGCTTAAGAGGAGGTCGTACTGAAGGTACGATCAAAATTCACGGTTCTGAACTTTATTCGTTAATTTTTAATTTTACGCATTTTTAAAAGGTGTCCCCAATTTCATATAGAACAAAGAATTGGGGACAACTTTTAAAAAATTGTAAAATTAAGAATTCAACGAATTTCGTTTTGTATACTCCTACGGCCTCCTGAAGGTCATTCAAGAAAAACCCAAGTATATGTATATATCTGTGGCGAACCGGAAAAACGACTTAAGTCCACTTTTTCCAATTTTGGGTTTACACTAGATTTCACCATTATAAGTATCCCCCTTTCACGTGAATGTGGTAAAAATTGCCGTAGAATAGCTATCATAGCCGAAAATGGCACATTACATAACGACTTAAGTCCATTTAATAAAATCTTTGCCCAATATACGACTTAAGACCCAGGGGGTGTATCCAGTGATTTTATTTAATTTTAGTACGTAAACAAATTTTATTATATAAACTGTAGTGTATGGTTTTCAAAAGATAATTCAATTGATTCCCGAAAAAGCGACTTAAATCCACTTTTTTAAGTTTTGGGTTAATTTAAGTTAGATTTCATAATTATAAATACTCCTTTTTCTCGTAAAAGTAACAAAAATTGCCGAAGTACAGCTATACGTGTAGTCCAAAGCTGCACAATGCATAATGATTTAAGTCGATTTCATAAAATCATGACTTGAAATATAACTTAAATTCATCTTTATATGGATCAGAGCGCTTATACTTAGTTGATTTTATTATATACGATACATACTTGCTTTTCATAATGTTTGAACTGTTCGCATTAGTTACATTTATATATCGTAAAATAGTGCAAGAAAAAAAATCTAATGACCGATATCTAATAACCTATTGCTACTAACACGTCATCCAGCACAAGGTATTCAAATTATGCTTATTGCAATTTACCACTCCAGTTACCCGCATATTTTCTAGTGGCAATGGAAGAAGGGGGGATAAAAATGTTTTTTATACTGTTATTAACAGATATGATGTTGCAGTACATTTCTAATCGTGTATAAACAGTCAAATATCAGTCAATAATCCCATACTGACTTAAGTCCACATTTCCTGGAAAAACCATTTAACTTAACTCTTTTGTACAGTTACTCAAGAAATAAAAAGTATTTCTTATATGTAATTACTATGATTAGAATACTATTTGACACTTTATTTAACAAACATAATTTGGGTGCAAAGCTCTTATGTTTCGATCTGGCATATCAGTGTAAACATTAAAACGTTAATATCTCGAAAACGCGAAAATGAACTTAAGTCGGTTCGCCACAGATATAGATATATATATATATATATATATATATATATATATATATATATATATATATATATATATATATATATATATATATATCTATATCTGTGGCGAACCGACTTAAGTTATATATATATATATATATATATATATATATATATATATATATATATATATATATATATATATATATATATATATATATATATATATATATCTATATCTGTGGCGAACCGACTTAAGTTATATATATATATATATATATATATATATATATATATATATATATATATATATATATATATATATATATATATATATATATATATATAAATCAGAAACGATTATCAGAAATTCAAATTCTATGATATTTCAATATCTTTTAAAGTTTATAAATTTGTTCATAGTTACCTAAATTTTAATTCTGTGTAATTATTTGTATGAAATTTTATAACTGATGTTTTTATTTATCTTTTTATACATTTTAAAATCTGAAAATTAATAAAAAGTAACGGTGCCGAATAAAGCACCCGCACTTACGTACCTGCGTGCATAACTGACTTACTTAACTATTGTAAAATATTTGTTTGCTTATTATCATTCTTAATGTACAAGCGAGTACGCGAATCATTTTCGCGATTTCAAGACGTACGACCCGTGTAAAATATACTGTATTCTTTTCTAGCAATGCAACAAAAAATTAAATTAAAATTTAATTTTAGCTACCTATGGATCATGTGTGTAAACATTTACATAAGATTTATTTTTAGAAAATTTTCAAATTCCTTATGTGAATCATTTGATTACCGTTCAAAGTGTACCATAACATTACATACTGTTTTCGTCGAGTTGTTTACACCTCTTTCTCTTTTATAACGCGGAGACATGCACTGTAGCTGAAATTCCCCACTTTTGTTCCTGTTTACCGACCCTTTCTACCTGCTCTCACATCTGCCAATGTCAAGCACATCGCTTAAAAATCGGTTCATTTATATAAATAGTTAAGGAAAGAACAGGATCAATATTATTTTGACTATTCCTATGACATATGAATGTGACCACTGTGAAATTTTTAATATTGTTGAAAAGGAAATATTTTTTGAATATGTATTATTCTTTTTTATAAAATAATGCTTATTTAAATTAATGTTTTATCTTTATAGTCATTAAAAAACTATAAGATTTATCAAGATTATCATTATAAACTTTTATTGTGTATAGTTAGCATTACAATAATAACTTTTATTATTTATACCACAATTTCATGTTTGAACTAAACTTAGCAAATAGAACAGTTTTTACTAATTTTGTAATTAATTAAAGAAGTACAATCAAAGCATGGCCTATATTATAAAATAATTTATATTTAATAAAAAAATATATAAATTATCCGCCTGGAATAAGGGACAATTCAACACATCTCCTTTGACCCTAGATATCGCATCTTTCTACGTAGAGGTGTTTCAAAGTACGACAAAAATGTTATTTGGTTATACAGATGTTGAAAAGATCACCGTACTGGTATTGAATAATATAGGGAAGGTTTAAATTACTCGCAAGAGTTTATTTTTAATTAACCCAATAATTTCACGAAAAAATCACACCCAAATGCCGAAATTCAATCAGACATTTAATAAACTGCTTAGGCATTCAGCATAATGCCTAAAGTGATTTAGGCTATTCGACGAAATTCATTTTAAAACATTACAATAACAAGTGTAAAAATAAATAAAGCATTCAAAAGTCAGGAATCTATAAAAACATTATGTTAACCCGGCATTTTTAGGTCTATTCTGTTTAGCTGTTTATTTCCAAAACTCTATAGAATTGCCTTATAAGCATATTTTCTAATAAAAAAAATTTCTTATGTTTGTTTTTATGATATATTTGGGTATCCAATCGACTCAAATAAAAAATGTTTAATACATCAACTATTATGGGAAATGCTTAAAGCTTAGGTGGGCTATGTTAGGTACAGTTACCCTATATTCTTAAAATCCTAAAAACAAACTGTAAATAGGTTTAAAATATAGTTGGCGCACTCAACTAATACCCTAGTGTTTTAAAATTAACTTCGTCAAATGGCATCATTTTTTGCTTCCTCAAAGAGGAAGCTTTGTGATAGTAAAAGAAAAGTTTTGCTAAAAACATGTTAGAAACATGTTTTGAGATATAAGGAATCAGAGTACACTATTTTTAGAAAATGTCCGTGTGGTGTGTGTGTGCGTGTGCATGTGTGTGTGTATGCATTCATATCTAGAGTAATCAACGGTAACATTTAATGATTCAGGGCTCATTTTGTATTTTTTTATACGAAGGGGACGCAATAATAATTTTTATAGTTTTTCGGATTTTTATTGTTTTTTAGCGATTTCTCGATTTTTGGGTTTTAGTTTCTCGAGTTTTTTGGTACGTTAGAAATAATATCATCGATCCAGTAAAAATGCATTTGAAAGAGCATAAACTTACCTATCTTTTACCACCCTAAATTTTGTATGTGGTGTTTCCTTTCTTTTGTTATACACGGAAACGTCATTTCTTGTTTAAATGGTGATTTCTCTAAAATATATAATAGAAAGTTTTTGACAAAAATTGAGGTAATGATGACAATGGAGAAGATTATTCTTGCAAACTTTTAAGATACTTTATTTTTCTATGATTGAGAAAAAGATCATTTTGTAAAAAAAATCAATTTTCTATGGCAAACGAAAACTTGAGTAAAACGGTATTATTCCTTTTAAAAATTTCCAAAAAGGTAGCTTTTTACTATCTCTGCTAAAAAAAATTTTTTATTGCTTATTTCTTGGGTATTAAGTACACGATAAATTGTTACTAATGAACGCTTATTTTTTTCGTCTTTTGATCAAGAATAAATCAAAAAAATTTTTTTAAATTCTTCAAATCGAATGTGATTTTTACATTTTTTATTTTTTATACTTTCTTTTCAAAAATTTGTTGATTGTAGATTTCTTGCATAATACGCAAGAATGTTTGACCAAACAAAGCACATTTTATACGTTTTTTGATGAAGATTTAAAATCAAGTAGTTTTTTTTAAGATTAATCGATTCTTTTTTGTTTTATAATTTATATTTTTGAGTATTATGCGTAATTTTTAGCCATTAAAAGCTCTATTTTTATATTTTCATGAAGATTAGAAATAAAAAGAAACATTATAATTGATCGATTTGTTTTTGTTTTGTACAGTTTCTTTTTTCATTTTTATGATATTTTTGTAATAAATGAATTAGTTGTTCATAAACTCGAACAAAATTACGAAAAAAAATTATTTTTAAAAGTAGAATGCATTATATACACTATATTCATAAATAAAATTTAATCAACAATTATAGTGTTACAAAATTTATTATTGCTAATAGGGAACTTGCATGAAAAAATCTATTAGGTTCATCAGATAGAATATCGAAAAATAATCGACACGTCTTTTTTTTTACAAATAAATGATTATGAACAAAAGTATAGTAGGTTGAAATGTCGTGTGACGTCACAGCACCGCACTATATAGATATACTACGGTGGGATATCGTGACGAATAGCGACTTTTCTATCTGCTATATCTTTGTTTATAATCATTTATTTGAAAAAAGAAAACATACGTATCGATTATTTTTCGATATTCTATTTGATAGACCTAATGGATTTTTTCATGCAAGTTCCCTATTGGAAAAAATGTAACTTGATATGTAAAACTTTTTAAGTTGCTTTTTAAATGATATACATTGGCATAGGATAATTAATAGTTGAAAAATTTTCTTGACTTTTTAAAATAAATTTTGTCTAATAGGTGTGTGTAATTTTTTTTTTAATTCTCTTGTTTTTATCACCAAAATATGCAATACTAAGTAAAAAAAAATAAGTTGTAAAAAAATTTTTGTATTAAATAGTTTCAAAATAAAAGAAGACTGTAGAGTATTTTTCAGTTAATCAATATATTTTTGATGTTCCAATACAATTTGTTAGGAATAAAATTAAATAGAGGTAATATAAAATTTAAAATTTAGATTCACAGTTAAAATGAGTTTGAATAAACTATTTTGAATAATTAACTCGAATAATTACACTTAATGAACATTTTTAAGATTTTCTTAGTTACATATTATTATCTTATCTTAAATTTATTTATAAAAATGGTATGTATTATATATATATATATATTAAAAAATATTTTAAACAACAATACTTTTTCATAATTTATGCTATATTTTTGCACAAGTTTAAATTACTAAATTACTATAAACATACTATGTATATATATGTGTGTATATATGTCGACATATTAAAAAGCAATAGATTGGTCAGTTTTATTTGTCATCTCAGTATTAAATAAAATAAATAATTTCATATTGCAACATTATTTAAAGTTTGAGGAAGCTAAGTGCTAATTATTTGGCGGTGGGTTTTTCTTTTTGTCAAATATATAACGAAGGCGTGTAAAAATTGAACGAGATGAGTAAACTAGATTATAATATAATATAATAGTATAATATATTTTATACACTGTAAAAAAGCTTCCTGTCACATGTAACGGAAGCAAAAGTTGCTGATGTATATTAAATTTTTTTAATGCTATAACTGGAAAATAATGTTACAATTTCTGAAATTTAATACACATTTACCTTAAATTTAATGCAAATGTACACTAAATTTCATGAAATGTATAGTAAATTTCATGCACATGTACATCATTTACATTTTTGGTACGTGTAACATTAAAATATTTCAGTTTGTGACTTAAAAGTACATTAAATTTAATGTTATTTTTTATAGTGTATGTAAAAGCTTATATTGATTATAAGCAATTGATTATAAACCTTATTTTAAAAAGTAATTAATTATAACTAGATCAATAAATGTTAAAATGCATTCAGACGATAGGTCTGGTATATTTGCAAAATTCACGCAAGATATCGATCCAGATAACCTTAATATCCAATCATTTCATAATCTAGAATTATATTTCACCTGACGATTACAAACAGTACCCACAACTTTTTATAACATTGGTTAATAAAATAGTATATTGTGCAACTAGTGCGCGAAGCAGGTGATTTTCGTGGACGATGAATTTTGACAATTACATGAGTGGAAAATCGCCTGAGTCCACGCGTTGTACATACACTATTTTTTTTAAATGAATTTGAGAAGTTCGATCGCGAGATTCAGGTGAATGTGAGCAAATTATTAACTCAAATATTGCTATATGTATAAAACAAGATGAAAAGAAAGTTTTTTGGACATCTTTCTTGGATGTTAGCAAAAAGATGCGTTCGATCCAATGAAGTTGCAATATTTCAAAAAAATTCAAACGCATTAGATCAAAAGAATTATGCGTTGAGTGTACGCACGCCGTACGAAAAGCAAAGTGCTTCGCGCACGTTTCGGTAAAAATGTGTGCTTAAATCGGGTACTTCTCGCACACTATATCCAGATATGAGAAATCGAGTTTCTCACACGGCGTGTCAAAAAGATTATGTTAGAAACTTCTATTTAGAAGCTGCTTCTGAACGATTTTCTTTTGAAAAGTGTGTAAACATGCTAAACCACGATTTCATGGATCATTTTTGATAACTATAAAAGAGAAAAGAAACTTACTCTAAAGTCATTTGAAGTTTTATATAGATATATCTAGTCATTAAATATTAAAAAAAAATAGTTAAAATAATAAATTTTTTTATTTCCAAATTTCATGGGCATTTTTTTATGCAGACACGTATTTTTACGACTTGTGGTGTAAACGAACGATATTGGACCCAAGTGGAATCAAATTCATGAGTACTATGTAGATATACTAGTGAATTTTTTCTTGTAAGTGAAAATTGCATTAGGGAATTGGAATACAATATTTGTTTTTTGATCGGGCTAAAACAGGGAAATGCTCTATCAACCCTCTTATTTAACTTAGTTTTAGAATACGCGGCCAGGGTGATACAAAAACATAAAGAGGAAATAATAATAAATGGCTCCCTAACACAATTGCTAGCATTCGCAGATGCCATAGACGTTATAGGAAAAAACAGAGAAACCGTAATCAAAAATGTAGAAATACTAATAAAAATAGCTAAAGAAATAGGCCTCGAAATAAGTGTAGAAAAAACCCAGTACATGGTCACTAGCAGAGCAGGGCCCGAGATTGCTGATACCGACTTGAAGGTCTCGGGCATAACTTTCAAATAAGTAGACGAGTTTAAATACCTTGGCACGATAATAGACCACAAAAATGAAACTCATAAAAAAATCAAGAAGAGGCTGCATTCGGGAAATGCATGCCTATATTCGGTAAATAACTTACTAAAATCACGATTACTATTACGAAAGACTAAATTAGATTGTAACAATTAGTCTATCGTGTCCTCAACTTCATTCTAACTGTATATAAAAAGTTTTCTAACAACTAATACCAAATGAATAAGATAAAATAAAATAAAATATTATTCGTATTAGGGTAGCGCGATTGTATCATCAGGATCATTCTACGAGCAACCCAACCAATTTCACAACAAATTTTGTTGTTCTGGTCAGATCCTGACAAAGTGAGCCTCACAAGCATGATCAGGGACCTCTCATAATCGTGTTCAGATCCTAATTTCATCCATCCTATGCATCAATTCCAAATTGAAAAAATCGGTACATTCTTCCCTCTCACGCAACATCAGCCACAAATATCAACACCCCCCAGAAAAACTGCACCTCTATATTGTTCTATAAACCTCTCGATTCCAGCTACGAATCCGCGCCACGGGCGTCAGAACGTCGAGCAGCTCCACGCCACCGTGGTCCGCCGCTACCCGGAGGCCCCCCAGCTCCCCCTGCCCTCCAACGTCTCGGAGATCTTCAACATCGAGACGAGCCGCTTCGGGCCGGAGCGGGCGCGCGACATGTCGGCCCCGCTCTTCCTGCACGGCTCGCGCCACATCGACGGCTCCCCCGGCGCGGACTGCAGCTACGGCTTCGCCGACTCCGTCAAGATGCACCAGCTCGACTCCCGCGTCGACTCCTACGACTGCTTCGGGGCCGTCAGCCTGAACGGCTCGATGCAGACGAACGTGCCCAAGCCCTTCTGCGCCGCTGGCAAGTCGACGTATTTGAATATGCCCGGGGGACAGTGGGCCAGAGACGGGAAGTACCTGGCGGAGATCATGCAGAAGTCGCATTTCACGGTTTACCAGATGAGGCAGGTTAAGAGGAGCGGTGGTCTGGATGGTTAGTGTCCGATGGACGGTCTCGAGTTTTTAAAGGAGGATTTTCTTGTTTCTATAATGCGCTGTATGCTCTGTTAGGGTCTTTGATTTGCGCGGATTGTTCTCTCTTGCTTTTCGGAGGTGACAATGTACGAGATAAAAATGGTTTACCGGTGTTGCGGATGCGAAAAGTTTTTAAAAGATGTTTACGCGAGTTCAAGTTTATGTTTTATGGTTTGCTTAACAAATTATTATAACACAATATCTGAAATTATTTTTCGTAATTTACGATAGTCAGATGTTATAAATGTTTAAGAATAATGTGCGCAATCAAAGAGTATCAATGGCTACCATATTCTTTTTATTGCAGAATTCGAAAATCAGTTTGATAATGATTGAGAAACTATATTTTTAAGTATATAAACGTAAATTTATATGAAATTCTTTTATATTTTTATTTCCGACTTCACTGCGAAGGCCACCGTATTGATCTGAAAAGCGGGACAAAAATGGCATATGGTTCCCTCTTATACTTTATTTCCCGCAAGTTTACTTTATTCCCGCATTTTTCAGTTTCTCTCTCTTTTTTCAACTTTAAACTATTTCTTTCTATATCAACATATACATTTTTAATAAATTCTAGTTTTTTTCGTGGTCCCACTTCTCAAGTCCATAAAGTGACGACAGTTAAGTTAGAAATAAAGTTCTATATGCAACACGGGAATAAAGCCAACTATTCCCTCGGGTGATTACTGCCCTCGCTTAGCTCGGGCCGTGAATCCATCCTCGTGAATAATATTCGTCTTTGTTCCCTTGTTGCATAACGTACTATTATACACCATTCTTTGCGTATCTAGTAATTTAAAATCTTGAATCATCGGTCAACTATTATCTGAAAATATTACTCATGGAAGCTCATGATTAATCGCAATAAATTTAATTGCAAATTATCCGTCCAGGCGAAGTTTCTTGATAATTCTTGATGCATCAATATATATATGCATACAAGTTGTAAGTAATGTGTGCCTAATTAACTATTCATGCCATGTACCTATGTACCTAATTCAAACAATGCAATTCTCCAAATAAGGCATAATTATGATTATCACTATATCTATTGAAGATAATGTAAATTGTATTATATTGAAAAAATTATATCCATATATAACAAAAAAAATTATAAAAAAATGTACAATAAAGTATTGCAAAAGAAAACTTTTTAAAGTTTATTATTGCTACCCATAGATATAAAGGAAAACGTAATTGATTTAATGAAATGTTGCTTGTAATAAAAATATTTATTCTAATGAGACTTATTCATTGCAAAACGTAATATTATGTAAAATAAAATTATATTAGATTTCACGATGATTACAATGTAAGATTTATATTGTTTATAATAATGTATTGACACATGTAAAATAAAATCACCAAGAAAAAAAATGATAAAAAACAATTTCATCTACAGATTTCAAAATATCCTCTTTGAATCTTATATATTTAGAAATATACTAATGGTGCAATAAAAGACAACATTCGATTTATACAGTTTGAGAATTAAAACGTTTTTAGATAATAAAAAAACATATTCTTGTACGTAAACAAGAAGTAGAATGAAGAAAATTGTTTTTTAGATTAACCCTTTCATTCCCACTGTAGCCATATTGCACATTTAGCGTATAAAAAATGATATTACATTTACCTATGAAGTTCATGAGCCATTAATGTGGAACATTTAAACATATAGTTGTATTCTAGTATATCAAGAGAATTTACTTTGTTAAAATGAGAGCAAATTTTTGAATGAATTATGTTTTTTTAAACAATAGGAATGAAAGTAGTTAACTATAATAAATTTTAATACAGTTTCTTAATGAAAAAGTCTAGTTTTGTTAAGAGTAGTGTATATTTTAAACACCTGAAGCATTGGCAGAATATTGTTTAAATAGGATTGTTTAATAAGATTAATAACTTCTACTTCACCTCTAGAAAAATAAAATTAACGTTTTTACACAGACTCGCGGTGGAATCAAATTAGCATACAAATTAACGCAATTTGAATACATGAGTTAATATTTATTTCAGATTACTTTAAAGGGCACAAAATCATTTACAATATCAATATTATTTAATTTTATATTTAACTATCCAAGGCCAATTTATTAAAGCCACCTTCCTTTACCAATCCCCCACTAAAGCACTGTTTCAACAAATCAGCTGCACCGAGAATTGCCTATTAAATTCAACGTCACGCTTTCATAGCCAATCCACTAGAAAAACCTCAATACACAGAAAAAAAAAGCCACTCCCCACTCGACATATCTACGCAACAAAAACCGCAGTCACGCAACAAAAAGAACAATCCAACACGCTTTTGATTTGTCGTTCAGGCCTGCTCCACGCGAATCCACTGTTGCCTCGCGACTCCCTCGGCGCAGCTCGCTGCTACTCGACGAGCGGATCTGGTGCCGCAGCCGCGACTAATACGACTGGAAAGATGAGCGGAGCGGCGCCACGACCGGGCGGCACAATCGAGGGAGAGGAAGGGGCCAAGGGGACGCAGCAGCGGCAGCCACCGGTGAATCTGTCGAAGAGGGAAAAACTGCGGATCATCGTCAGGGATTACGGCAGGACGATCATCGCTTTTCACATCGGCATCTCCCTCGTGTCGCTCGGCATTTTCTATTCGCTCGTGTCTAGGTCAGTTTTCTTTTTGCTTTTTCTTTTTTAGATTCCTTGGAGAGTGAGTTTTGATTGGGAGTGTTTAGTTATGCGGCTTTTTGTGATGAATCTTCTGTTTGTGGAATTTTTTAAGCTCGATCGGTAAAGTCGTAGATTAATTTTCTTCAGTGTTTCCTAGTGTTCCAATGAGCAGCCTAATTGTGTCTTAATGAGATTAGTCGACGTGCAGAAAATATTTTCTTTCTTAATATTAAAAATGCTTTATTAGATATTATACAAATTCTTTGAAATTAATAATACCAGTATTTAAAGGGGCCTAGCGCATTTCTTATACATAAGAATTATACACGTAATTATTGTACACAATTTAGCATTGGTCAAATTATATATAGATATATTTGACCAATGCTAAATTATGCACAATAATTACGTGTACAATTCTTATGTGTAAGAAACACACTATGCCTTTAAAGCTATCACTAAATTTATTTTGATGCCTTATCCAAAGTTATTATAACTATTTATGCAAATTTCAGAAAGGAAACTTTTAATGTAACAGACACATACAAATTATCTGTGTCAGAGCGCAGTTAAAAGTTGGACCATGAATATTTTCAATAATTTATGTAAATATAAAAAAAGTATCAATCGACAACATATTTTGTAATATGTAAAAAAGCCAATATAAGTAAATTATATACGGCAATAATTTTCGGGAAAATCTCAAATATAATACAGTTGGCTAACCGATCTCGTACCTTTTCTACTTATACAAGCTTTGAAAAGCAGGTTTTTCGTCGGATTGTTTTTTTACTTTGTTGTACTGGTCGTATTCTCTAATAATCATTAGAAATAAAAATTATTTTAAAATTACTATCATTGAAGTATTGGAAAAGCTATTTGACCTTGAAAACAAAAATTAACATAAAAACTCGAATATGATAAATTTTAATGTATTTTAAAGTATAAAATTATTCATCGATCTTAATTTTAAAAGTTTGCAAATAAATCTTTTTAATTATCTCTCTACACTTTAAAATCTGTATGAAATTTAATATGGATCCTAGTGAAGAACTATCCTCTAACCCACCATATATACTAATCATACTCTATTTACAGAGTATCCTATTCCACCAATTAAATTTTCATTACACCCCGAACAAAAAATACCTTACTTACATACTTACATCCCATCTATTAATTCATCACTAAAAATCATTTCTCTATGATCCTCGCAGAGGCGTGGACATGACGCCGCTGATCCAGCTGTTCAGCCAGGGCACGCCGGAGAAGGTAGCCGAGGACCAGATTGTGAGCAAGATAATGGGCGGGGGCTCGACCTTCCTCATCGCCTACGGCATACACAAGCTCTTCGCGCCCGTGAGGCTCACGCTCACCATTGGGTTCGCCCCCCCGCTGGTGCGCTACCTCAGGCGCAAGGGCATCCTCAAGCCGCCCAAGATAACCGCTGCCACTGGCTCCGCTGCCGGCAAAACTACCGCTGCCACTGGTACCAGTCGTACGAGCGCGGCCAGATGAGGGGACATGGACCCGATTTGTTGATCAATGCGAGGATTCGCGAGTTGCGTCCGCGTGAATGTCGCGAGGGATTAGAGAGCAGGTGATTTGTCGTGTTATCTCGATGGCCCGAGGCGTCCTATGATATAGGGCTTGAAAATGTCGTTGCGAAAGACGGGGTGTTCAAAAGATGCTACGGTGATAAATTGTTTTAGTGGGAGAGACCAGAGGTACTTTGTCTTGAAATTTCTGATTCTTACTGTTTGGTAAGCAATGGCACTTTTGCAAATAGTGCATAGACATCTGATATCCGGTTGTAATTAACTGTTTAAAATGATTAGGCTCTTCTATTTATTCATTTAATATAATGAACGAATTAGCTCTGGTCTCCCTTATATGTTAGAAAATAGATTTTTCTTGATAAGTGTAGTGCACAAATTTACTTAATTCAAGTGAATATTTCTTATTGTTTTGAAAGAGAAAATTACTTGAATTAAATAAATTTATGTATATTATTTTCGAATAAAAATGTACGTATCTGAACTTTTTAACGTCTTTTGATAATTCTTTTTTTTGTGACGATACAATTTTTAAGCGTTAAATAAAGTGATAAATTAAAGCAGTTAATATTTCACCTGATTTGTTCCTTAAAAATATTCTTTATAATGTTTTATTTTTGTAGGAGTACAGCACAATGTTAAAGTTGTGTCTATACCGTTGTAGATGTACGATTGACCACGCGTTGTGTGCCCGAGGTGTTTCTTTGTGTATTGTGAAATAAAGGATAATTTGAGAGAATTGAAAAAAACAAGGTTCTTTTTTGTTGCAAAATAAAGTTATAGCACTGGTACGTTATAAATTAATATGGAAAGTAATCAATAACAATTATTAAAAGATCGGTATCAATCTATGGTTTTATAACCTCCTACGGCCACCTGCTTGTTAAAGTTTTAAGAAGAAGTAGAGAACTTTATATACATCAGTTAAAATAATCATACTGTTTTTCATAATTGAATGTCGGAATTTTATTTTTTATAGTATTCAGAAAATATCTTGTGATAATTGTAGTTATATTTAATTTATTAATAAAAATTTAAGCATGAAAAAACTTATACATGCATATAATTAAGATCAATCTATACGATGCGAACAAAATAGTGTAAGATCGTTATTTTATTACAGTAATATAAAACCAATAAAAATGATGTACTTTAACCCTTTAAGACCTGGTAGGTCCTCCAGGACCCATACATTTTTTTCGTTTTTTGAAGATTTCTACGGAATAAACTCGAAATTATGTAATTTAAATGTATACATCAGGTCGAAATATCCGAGAAAACTCAAAAATTAAAAAAAAAATTGTATTGCTTGTAACCAAATCCCAAGACCCAGCAATCATCCCTGAATTTTTTCAGAATTTTTTTACGACGATTTTGATGCCTGAGCCTTAGGGTTAACTAAAAAATATATAATAATAAAATATTTAATAAAATACAAAAATTATGTTATGATTCTTCATTTGCTAGATAAAAAAATAAGAATAAATGGGTTTGAATATAGGAGACTATATTTATAATTATATAATATTTTTATTATTAAAAATGTATACAACAGGTGAACCTTCCGACATTGTAATTTACATTGTTTTGATAATTAATCGTTCGCAGCGTTAATAATAATCATCAAATCTTAGACGAAAAACTTACAAAAAATAATTTCTTTTTTGTTTTAATTGAGCTCAGTAGTTTGCGTTATCATTAACAAAATTTTCTAACCGGGTTACAAAGAGGCTCATTCTTTCTTTATCTAGTCCTTAACTACGAATCACGAGTCATACAAAAGATATATATAAGCGTTCACGCATTGTTTCACAATATTTTCTTGTTTTTTTTTTTAGAAATTTGCATCTTGTTTGTTATATAAAGAATATATATAAATGTATATTTATAAAATGCCAGTCGCGGTTTTCTTTACGACATTATACATACATTGATCGTAGCGTGTGCTGTCAACACAAACGCGCACACATAATTATTTATATATATACGGTCGATTCAAGGAAATCAAACGCTTTTTCCCTTTTATTATTCCTTTCGTCGCGACACAGCAAACGCCAAAACGGATTTACATTTACAAAAGCTCGATAGTTTCAATGGACGAATTTTCTAATTACTCTTTAGGAAACAATTCAATAGAAACAATTAATGCTGACGTCTGGAGTCATTCAGTCGGTCAAACACGCAAAACATTCTTATTGCTAAGTTATCGATCTTCGAACAAGCCAAGTTATAAAAATGTTTAATTTCCTTTTTTTGTGGCATGCGACAAAAATATATGCAATGTTAATTTTTAAAATTTGTCGTTATACAATTATAATTTTATAATATTTCTAATATATATTGTATTAAATGCGTCAGCAAATTTTTTAGTTAATTTTTCTATGTTAAATAGAATACAAAATTCATATTAAAATATTATGCGATTTACAAAGTTACAAAAATCAGTTCACAAAAATGCAAAATGATATTAAAGCACTGTTGTAGGAAATGTAAATAAACATTTTTATGACTTGAAACACTTAAAAAATATGTAGGACTGCGACATGTATGTACATGGGTTAAGTGAGTATTAGAATCTTATGTTACATATTAAAACTAAAGCTTCATTATATACAGTCTGTTAGCATTTTTCACAATGCGCGATGAATTAGTTTCCTTTTTTTATTTTATTTTTCTGTTGCTTAAACGTGAGTAAAGAATTAATTGTATGTAGTTGAAATTCTCATTTGTTAACTTAAAAATGCTATTAAAAAATTAAAAGATATATATACGAAATCTCCTTATCAACAGTTGTAAAGTCTTATTCAAGTGTACTTAATATTGTTCATGTTTTTCTGCATAAAGCGCACAAGATTCAGAAATAAAAATTCCATGGCTTATTTATAAATACATATAATCTATATATATATAGACACGCTTTACACTTAATAAGAAGATATAAAAATAAACTAAAATAGAGAAATATTTAGTAAAAGGTTATTAGAATAAAGTTAGTTTGATTCTTAAGTACTTCAACTAATGAAGTATAAAAATTTCGGCAATATAAGACTTCTTATCAAATTGAACTTGTTTGGCATTGAATATTCAGTACATCAAAATTACAACACATTATAAAACGGCAGTGTTTTGTCACATATTATGGAAGAATTTTTAAATTGAGCATTTTTGTCTTTGTTTTTGATTTAAAAACAGGCACAGTAACATTTTAAAATGCTACAAATAGCTTTTGATAGGAAGTCGTCCAAAATTATAAAATTTCAAGCTTCTTATGCACCTCATAAGAATAAAAAATTTCAATAAAACACACAAAGTAAAAGTAACATCTATTTAGCCTGATTTACATTCTTCATAAAAATGTACAATTTGAAAAAACTAATTGGCACAAAATTCGCTATGCACGAAAAATACAACGAAATGTACGACTGAATCAGACGTAAACTTGCTTTCAGATCTTTGTTACCAACATATCAACTTTGTAGGAACACGAAAATCAAGGCTCATCCATAATTCAAATATATAAGTGAACTTGGACGCGGTGAGAGTAACTTTAGTTATATTTTTTATTACTTTTTTTCACGAAAACTATCTTTCGAATGAAAAATCAACAAACATCTTTTGATTGAGTATTTAACTTGCAAATGCAACTGAAATTATCGCATCCGTTTGCTTGATAAAACTTCAATGTCACATTAACAATCAGTCAATGAACTACTACTATTCATGCGAAGCAGCTCATTTAAATACCCTTCAGTTTTTACAGTCTTTCAATTAAATGCAATATAAATTAATTGCTCTCTTAGCCGTATATTGTTATTCTAGCTATTTCTTATCTTTGAGTTCTATAAAAGTTGCACTAACAATAAAATCATGTATAGCTTTTAAATTATTCGTTTTTCGACGAAATCAAAACATGGTGGTCACTCTATAAATTTTCCTGGTTTTGTTAGAATAAAATAACTTTTATCAAGTTTAAGACCATTAAAATTTATTGTCATATATGATTTTTTGCATGAAATATGTACTACACATACCCAATTGATGCCTTATGACAACATCGGTTGAACCTTGACCTTAATAAATTGGGATGTAACCTGGTCTCCTTATATGGGAACCACTCTTTTTTAAAAAAAGTTACAAATAAATTTGTATCTATCAATTTTAGGATAAAATATCCGATTTGAAATTTCACCTTAAATTTGCTAACCAATATAGATTTTCATTCTGAGTAGCCACCAAGAAAAGCTATTCTAACTCCTGCGTTAAAAGTATGTAATAAAATAACAGGAACTGAAACAACATCTAAACAAATGTTGAGCTATATTGCAGCATTAACGTAAGTTGTAAAAGTTTAAAAAAATAAAGCGATGAGCACTGGTTCAATTGTCACCAACTTCTACAATCTACATTGTAAAAATCTTTTTACGAAACCATTAATTAAAAACCATGTTAATAAAAAGTGAGAATATATTTCGGATGCTGCTTCAGTCCTCATAAAATACTGAATCTCTATTGTCGACTTTCCTGTCGATGAAGTAATAATAATCAAAAAGTATAATGAAAAAAAAAAAAAAAAAAGAAGAAGAAGAAGAAGAAGAAGAACGAGGCAAGGCAAACGGATGGGACGATTCAACCAATCAATTCAAATTCCACGGCTCGCAGTAGTGATAGTAATCGTCGTAATCGTCAAACCTCGTTCTCGTCCGGTCCTATACGTACGTGTCTATACGCCTCCCCTGAATGTGATGAAAAAACTGCCTCCAACTGGTGAGCGTCTTGCTCGACCAGACCCAGAAGCTGCTAGTGATCCCGACGATCATGGCCATGAGATACTTGATCATGAAGACCTCGAAGTCGGGCTTCCTGCCGAGATCCCGGGCCTGCTCGCCCATCGGACAGGGAATCGAGTAGAGTGCCTGGGGCCCGGGCCGCGAGCACATGTCCATGTTCCAAGTGAGCATCCAGTTGTCGAAGTAGGCCTGCTCGTAGAAGAGACAGGCTATGACGATGAGGGCGGGCACCGTGTACAGGACCGAGAAGATGCCGATGCGGATCATCAGCTTCTCGAGCTTGTCGGTCTTGGTGCCGTCGTGCTTCATCACCGTGCGTATGCGGAAGAGGGAGACGAAGCCCGCGAGGAGGAAGGCAGTGCCCAGCACCAGGTAGACGCAGAGGGGCGCGAGGACGAAGCCGCGCAGGGCTTCCACGTTCCAGAGGCCTACGTAGCACACGCCCGAGAGTATGTCACCTGTTGAATTTCAAAGGAATTCATCGTTATTGATTTTGTTTTTAAAGTTTTAGGCTTGGAAGGTTTGAGTAAAATTTTACTATCTTAAAGGGGGGAAAAATGAGAGAGGCTGGTGGTCACAGTGGTTAGTAATTTTAAGATCGTCGTTGTTCAACACAATAAATATCAAAAGAAGCATATAAAATCTTTATATGCTATTCATAACTTATAATACTAATCTACGAAATTTTAGAGCAGGTAATCGATAATTTTCAAGAGAAAATTAACATTGAAAACGAGAAGTAATATTTGACTAATTGGTAAAAGCATGGTTGTAGATCTTTGATTTCTAAATCAGATTAGGTTTACATTAGATACACGCAATAAAAATTGTGCAAAATAAAGAAAAAATCGTATCAAACAGTCGTAAATATTAGTATTTTATTTAATAAATTAAATTTAGAATAAGATATTAATTATTGAATACAACTGAAAAATCTAAAATCACAAAATAGTGCATAGGGTTAGAAGGAAATCAGCACCTAAATGAAAATTTATGAGTCATATCAATTTAAAATACATATATACAAATTTTTATGATTTATCTCATGATACATTCGCATGGATATGTATTTCAATTCGTTATAAAAAATATTTGTCAAAAGTTGTTCTTTTGGATTCAGACTTATATTTTAGGATAGTATTCAGTACTAGAAAAATATTTTGTATTACTACAGTGAAGATAGTAATAAAAGTTAACAAGTTTGAATAGTATAGCAGATTTATAAAACTAGAATAGGCAAGACTAAAAATATAAGGGTATTTTATGAAAATAAGGAAATTGGCAAAAGATCATTAACATAATGACGAAAACATATAGACTACCTTTGTAATGAAGAACCTGAATAGAATAGAATGACAAAGGAAAAACTCGAATTCGGATAGTTCTCAACGTGCCTGCCCAGGCTTGAAATAGAGAAATAGCAAATTTGGATATTTTTTAATCAGATATTCATCGCCAAGACAAAAATCGTGATCTACTATACAAATTCGTCATTCCACCACTTCAAGCCTGAGTTCAATGTATCTGCCCAGGCTTGAAATAGAGAAATGACAAATTTAAATATTTTGTAATGAGAGATGCGTTGCCAATACGAAAATTGTGATCAATTATACAAATTTAACCTTTAATAAGTGCATACCCAAAACCCAGGCTTGATGTGGAGGAAAGACGAATTTCGATAGTTAAACGCTTTAAAATCCACGTTGTTTAAGAATGTTTTTATTGTTATGATCACTTTAGGTATTTAGCAGACTGTTTAGGTAGTAGTATAAATGCCTGAATGATTTCAGGCATTTACGAAAAAAAAATAGGTTTTTGTTATCATTATGTTAAATACTGGATTTTTCTAAAAGCCTGTGACATACATTTATTTCATTACACCTTATTATCATAAGTTTTTCATTTATTTTGTATTAAAGGCAATTTTGCCATTTTATTTTAATAATAAATAAATAAATAAGAATAAATAAATAAAATATGTCAAGGCATTCATTCTTCTGATAATGTAATGGACGTGCATTTAATAATAATAAAAATGTACCTTCAACTTTTCCCATTGCAAGAATGGAGACAGTTTTAACAGCGGGTGCAGCCCAGGCTGCTAAATGAAAATATTGCGAATTAGCCTCTATAGCCTCGTGTCCCCACTTTAAACCAGCAGCCAAGAACCAGGTGAGGGTCAGAATGACCCACCAGATGCTGGAAGCCATTCCAAAGAAGTACAGCACCATAAAGAGAATGGTGCACAGTTCAGTCTTGGTGCCCTGAGTTATGGTCGAAGCCATCTGAATTCTCATTTCTACAGGTGGTGGGAAAGGGTCTCGGCAAGAAATCGAGTTTCCAGCAGCCCAGCCAACCACGTATGCCAATGCAACCATCAAATAACACACTGATAAAAATATTATCGGCCTCTCTGGATACCTGTAAAAAATAAAGAATACATTCAATTTCCAATTTTGAACTTTAATGAATTACACAACATTAAGTTGCTTAAATGTTATGTTGTTGTTAATATTGTGCTTTACTGTTTCTATAACTGTTCAATTGCCTATCAAGTTTGCATTTCCAAAGGTGGCACATGACTTGTAAAAGTGGCAAGTCTAATAGCACATTGTTTAATTTTTAAGCCAAGCATAATAATAATTTGTTATGTTAAATATCTGTGCACAAAGATATAAAACAAATAAATAAAACAACTTAAAGATTATCAATTCGTACCTAAAAGTTTGTACAAAAATGTACGAATCCAATCAAACTTACAATCAACAATAACTTGAACATTTAAAAATTCTTACCTAAATCTATCCGTGTCAATGAGGAAAGTCAAGAACGTGAAGAAGCAAGAAGCGGCGCAGAGGGTTGCCCAAGTGCCGACCCACACCCTGGAAAACTTGCGCTCCCTGTCCGTAAAGAACATGCTGTCGCAGGGAGCTCCACAGTTGGGCTCCACCTTATTGCCCACTTTCAGCGAGTACCCCTGGCCCGGCGGCACCTTGAACTGCACAGGGCACACGAACCCAATGTTCCTGCCTCCCAGCATGAAACCGTTATTTCCAAAAGGCTTGGGGATATTTCCCCACGGCGGATGAAACTCCGGTGCGGGCAGTCTGACGTCGTCGACGACAGGAATCTCCGTAGGGGTGGTCTCGTTCTTGCCAACGCAGAGCACGGGTCCCCCGTTCTCCGGGAACTTGGAGCACTCCATGCTCTCGGGCCAGTAGAAGCCAAAGTTATTCATCAGTCTCTCGCAGCCGTTCCTGGCGCTCTCGCAGAGGGACTTGCAGGGGGGCAGGGCCTTGTCGAGAATGGTGCAGACCGGCGCGTACATGGCGCAGAGGAAGAACTTGAGGTCGGCGCTGCACTTGAGCTTGACCAGGGGCGAGAACTGGTGGACCTCGGGGCCCGCATCTTCCTGCTTCTGGTGATTCAGCAGGTTGGGCATGATGGTCTCGTTGTAGGGCATGTCCATGCAGAGGGGTATGGTGATGGGCTCGCACTTGCCGTGGGGCGCTAGGGGATCCTTGGAGTGGAGGGCCCGGGTGGAGGAGGCGCCCAGCGCCAGCGCGACCACCAGGAGGCAGAGTAGATTGAATCCGGTCGAGCTCGTCATCTTGATCCTTGACGGTCCTTGGGGCTGCTTGGCGATGAATTGGGCCCGTGGCGTCGCGCGCTCCCCCTCGTCCTCTTCTTCTTCTTGGTCTTGTGTTGATGCTGCTGCTGCTGCTGCTCCGCCCGCTGACTCGAAGCAAAGCTGCACATATCACATCTAGCAGCGCCGTGGATTCAGCAGCGACATTTTTCCCGTGTATCTCTCGTTGGTGGAGGCTCGATTTTCCCGTGCGTATATAGGTACAGGAGGATTCACACCCGAGGAGTTTGTGGTGCGCCACGAGATGGAGGCTTTTTCTTCCGTCTCTCTCGCTCTTTCTGGAGGAGCGCGTTTTTTTTCTGTGGCTTCGGCTGCAGGCAGGGGGATGAGATGACTATGGTCTCTCTCCTCGCTCGTTCTGCCACTTCTCCTTCGTCTTATGGTGAATGCGCAAATATCTCGAGAGAAAATAACATGGAGGATGTGCAGCCTGGTCAGCCAGCCGCAGCGGAGCTGCAGAGCGGGGGGAGAGAGCGGCGGCTTCGTGTGTATTGTAAGTATTGTTCTTGTTGTGTTGGTGTGCCGAGGAAGCGAGAGAGAGGGAGAAGCCGAGAAGCGGAACGCGCGCATTCGAGGCGCTCGTTTGTGTGCTAAATGCGTGTAAACGTAAACAAGGAGAACGAGAGAAGAGAGCAGTGCAGGCGGCAAAGACGCGCGCGGGCGGAGGAGAGGAGAGGAGCGATCATAAGCTGGCGCGCGCGTCTGCGACGACTAGCGACGTCTGCCGTCTGCGAGCGGTGTGGAGGAATTTTCGGGGTTAGGCCGACTCTACCCTAGAGGGAGCGACTGCCGCGGCTTAGCCCGCGAGAACTGCGACGGATTCGAATTCAATTCGATTTTCAAGTACCTTTCAGGTAGTTTTCAGGTTTATTTTCAGATAGTATATAATAGAGGAGAGCGGGGCAAAACGAACATTTTCGGAACTATTTATTTATTTATTTATTTATTTAATATTCAACCGTCTTTTAGCCCTTTGTACAGCTATTTGGATTTCTTTTATTGAATAAAGTTCAAGCCAAATTAATACTTTAAAGTAGGAGAGACCGGGGTTGACACGTAGAAAATACTCCAACTTTGAATATATTTCGTTGCGTTAACCTGCTGAAAATCATCATGTGCTAAAACACGTATAGAGGCACGTACAAAATCATGTGCAGAATCACGTATAAAAGCATGTGTCAAATCACGTATCGTAGCACATATAAAAGCACGGGCCAAATCATGTGCAGGAACATGTAAAAACGCACGTGATGAAAAGAACCCATATAATCATGTGTTTTGCACGTGCTTCAGCATGTGCTTCAGAACAAGAGAAAAAAATGTAAAATGTAAAACGAAATTGCCCTGACCGGGGATCAAACCAGCGATCTTACAGTTAGTACGCGCTTACGTTGACCACGCAGTTAAGCAGACTCTTGTATTTCGTTAACGTATATAACCAATATATAAGCCGTAATGGAAACAATATATTATTCTTATATGATATATGAAAAATGATATATAAAAATTCTTATATGATATATAAAAAAAAAATATATTATTCTTATATGATATATAAAAAATTGATTTTGATAAGACAGCAACAACAACACACATTTTTTATTATTTAGCAATCAAGGGGATATGAAATACCAACCCTATTTCTACCTTACCGGATTTTTACTTTTTTTATCTAATCTTTAAAATAGTTGTAATGTTCAACAAACAAATATTTCCATTATTGACATTCTAGAACCATTCTTTATACGTCTTTCAAACAAATAATTTGTTTGTTTTATAAAATATATTTAAATTTATTAAAAAAAATAATAAGAAGAGAAAAACACCAAGTAACATATGATGTAGAATTTATTTTTACCGAATAATATATAACCATTGGTTTTTAATTTTCGGTGGCTTAGGTGCGCTTAAGATTTTTCAGTGCATTTTTTAGAAGGATATGAAAAGCAAGAGAAGATATCAATGTTATCGATTCAATTTTTAATTTTTTAAAATATCATTTTAATAATTTAATAGAAAAGACGATACATGCGGATGTTTCTTTATCAATGAAGAATATCCGAAAAATTTTCAAGCAATTCCATTTATTTAATATCTACGAGGTTTACGTTCCAGATATCAAATGCGGCTGTTTCTAACGGGAAACTTTAAGTTTGTGGTAATAAAATGAATAAAATTACTTGAAAAAATTTTTGATTCTTATTTAATGATAAAGAAAGTGCCTATGACGTATTGTTTGTTCTATTATAATATTTAACAATGCAGGCAACCGCGATGGGTGGGAGATTTGTAACGAAGCCTGTAATTGGCTGAAACACAGAACTAGTCATCCCCACTCTTTTTACTAAGGTATATAAGGTTGTGAAATGGCATATTTTGCTAAAAATTGAAATGTCTTCTACAGTTAGAATTACATTATTTCATTATATGATAATTGAAGTAGAAAAGTACAAGTACTTCTTTCATCCCCATCTACTGAATCTATAAAAAACGTTTCTTGTAGAGCATTAAGGTGATGTTAAGCCCCCGAATCACCGTCAAATACGGAGAATCAATTTTCAATTTTGATCAAATAACTCTCTGCAAAGTTGTTCTTCTTTATTAGGACAATAACATTTCATAAACAAATTTCCAAATCAACACCTACTTTTCACCAATGCGTTCGTCATCATATACGTTATTGCTGTTTTGTCTATAATTATTATGCAAATAATGAATTGCAGATTGTTTATAAACAATCATATAAATAAGCTGTTTTTCAATTATAGATGAAAATAAACGATTTTTAAGTTACTTATTTCTATATTTTGCTAAAAATTAATTCAGCTAACTTTAGCTTATTTTAAGCTGCAGACTACTCGAAGGCACTATTCTTATCGCAATTGAGCTAACTCTCAGCTCCAGGTAGCTAAAATGAGCTGACGCTTGCTGCGAGTATTATACCTACTCTAATAACTGTGAAATAGATTTCACAGCGTGTGTCGAAATGGTCCTCACCGTCATGACCATGTCCTGTCATAGTGTTTGACAATATAGCTCCAAGGCATTATTCTTATCGCAATTGAGCTAACTCTCAGCTTCAGGTAGCTAAAATGAGCATGTATCTTTGAGATATTGCCAAGGATGTATCTTACGATACAGGATTACCACGACACTACCAGGATGTAGTGTTGAAACAAAAATTTTTATACGTGTGGCTGGTTTAACATATGCTGTATGAATTTTGCATCGCCTAAAATTCAGGGCTGCTCATAATGTGTGCCTTTTTTCGAAGAAATTCTTAGGATGCAGATATATTTCTGGAGTGCAATATTTTAAGATGGATTACTATTGAAATCAGAAAATCAAGCAAAATTAAGATATGTGGTAACTGTACTTTTAATACTGTATGATCAACCGTTTATAACAAAATATCTAGCACTGGATTACAACGACACTGGCTATTTTTAGACGTAGACGCGCACTCACGTTCAATGCGATATATCAACTAGGGATCAATACTTTTAATTGCATCATTGATATTGTTGGATATTGTAATTGTATTGGCCGTGTAGACACATCCAACATTCGCATGTATCTCTGAGATATTGCCTAGGGTGTGTCTTACGATACAGGTTTACCACGACACTACGTATTCACAACATTATATCTAGCACGGGATTATGACGACGCTGGATATTTGAGACGCAGAAGCGCACTCATTTACAATGCGATATATCAACTAGCGATCAATACTTTTAATTGTTACATTTGTATTGAAATTGCTCTGACCCTGTAGATACATCCAACATTCTCATGTACCTTTGAGATATTGCCAAGGATGTATCTTACGATACAGGATTACCACGACACTACCACGCTGTAGTATTGCAACAAGAATTTGTATATGTGTGTCAGGTTGAACATATTCTTATGACTTTTGCATCGCCTAAAATTCAGGGCTGCTCATAATGTGTGCCTTTTACCGAAGAAATTCTTAGGATGCGGAAACATTTTTGGAGTGCAATATTTTACGATGGATAATTACTGTCCAAATAAAAAAATGAAGCAAAATTAAGATAAGTGGCAACTGTACTTTTAATTATTTATGAGCTACCGTTTATAACAAAATATCTAGCACGGGATTAAGACGACATCACCTATTCTTATACGTATAAGCGGACTCATTTCCAATGCGATATATCAACTACGGATCAATACCTTTAGTTATTACATTTATATTGAAGTTGCATTGACCACCTAGATACAGCCAACATTCACATGGATCTTTTAGATTTTGCTAATATGTGTCTTACAATACAGGATTACCTATATGTGTGGCTGGATGAACATATGCTGTATGAATTTTGTTTCGCCTAAAATTCAGGCCTGCTAATTGGTGTGCCTTTTATCTAAGAAATTGTTAGGATGCGAATTTATTTTTGGAGTGCAATATTTTAAGATGGATTACAATTTAACTCAGAAAATCAAGCAAAATTATGATAAGTGGTAACTGTACTTTTAATACTTTATGATTAACCGTTTATAACTAAATATCTAGCACGGTATTACGACGACACTAGCTATTTTTAGACGTAGACGCGCACTCATGTTCAATAGGATATATGAACTAGGGATCAATACTTTTAATTGCATCATTCATATTGTTGGATATTGTAATTATGTTGGTTGTGTAGATACTTCCAACATTCGCATGTATCTCTGAGATATTGCCTAGGGTGGGTCTTACGATACAGGATTACCACGACGCTGTGTATTCACAACATTATCTCTAGCACGGGATTATGACGATACTCTAAATACAGCCACCATTCGCATGGATCTGTGAGATTTTGCTAATATGTGTCTTACAATACAGGGTGACCTATATGTGTGGCTGGATGAACATATTCTGTATGAATTTTGTTTCGCCTAAAATTCAGGCCTGCTAATTGGTGTGCCTTTTATCGAAGAAATTGTTAGGATGCGAATACATTTTTGGAATTAAATATTTTAAGATGGATTACTATTGAAAGCAGAAAATCAAGCAAAATTATGATAAGTGGTAACAGTACTTTTAATACTTTATGATCAACCGTTTATAATAAAAATATCTAGCACGGGATTACGTCGACACTGACTATTTTTAGACGTAGACACGCACTCATATTCAATGCGATATATCAACTAGGGATCAATACTTTTAATTGTAACATTTATATTGTTTGATATTGAAAAAAATTTGTATATTTATGGATGGATGAACATATGCTGTTTAAGTTTTGTATTGCTTAAAATTCAGGGCTTTTGAAATTAAATAATCAAGTAAAATTAATATAACTGGCAACGGTACTTTTAATGCTTTAAAAGTTATTCTTTATAACATGATATCTAGCACGAGATGACAACTATAGAATATTTTCAGTACCTTGATGATTAGGTATTTTAAGTTATTTTTATACCTAGTCAATGTAGTTTTAGTTTTTTTTTTCAGTAATTTTTTGAAATAGATAATTACTCTCGAAATCAAATAATCAAGAAAAAACTAAGATAAATGGGAACTGTACTTTTAATTCTTTATGAGCTATATTGTGCCTTTTATCAAAGAAAAATAATTTTATGTTATTGGACTACTCGATTAGAGCTTTTTTTAGTTATTTTGTACCAAAATTAAGGGTTTACTGATACGGGATTACGACGACATTTTGTTTAAGTAACATATGTTCTGAGAATACATCGTTCATGTGCCTTCAATTTAGTATAGTAATATTGTACAATCGGTGTATTTGGTCAGATATTTTTTAAGTTACTTTTGGGCTACAATTTAAAGTATATTTACCAGTTAAGGATTGACACTACACTGCGTTTTAGAAAAAGGTTTTCTAAGACAACGGATTGCTGTTAGAGGTAGAATGTTACAAGTAACTTGATCATCAGCGATTTAAAGTTATTTTTATACGTAGTCGAGTTAGTTTTAGTTTTTTTACTTCCTCAAAGAGGAAGCTTTGTGATATAGTAAAAGATCCGCTGCCAATTCATTGGCACTTAGCTTCCACAAACTAAATAAATTGTTACAATATGAATTTCTTTATTTAAATATAATATTTTAAATCGTTATAGTTCATTCTTATAATGGCTCAAAAAAGATTTTTTTATTATCGATTGCTGTCAAAAGATAAATTACAAAAAATTGTAAGCTTGATCATAGATCGATTTATGATTATCGATTATCGATTTCAAAATATCGTAAAATAGTAAAATCGTTATAAAACAAAAACGATTCTATTTATTATTTATTTCTGATTTCGTATACGAATACGAAACGATTCGTATATGTTCATAAAAAAAAACAAATAAAAATTCGCTTGTTTAATAAAAAATGACTGCAACATTTTCGAGACATAAGCAATCAAAATTAAAAACAATATGACCTTAAATATTTTGAAATATAAAAGACCTCATGGTCTGAACAAAGAGCTCAGTCAAAAGACAGTGGAAAGCTACCGCCTCAAGCTGAATTTAATTTAAAGATTTTCCATTATATGTTTCTAAAATATCACCGGTTAAAAAAGTGACGTTTTCGTGTATAACAGAAGAAGGAAAATAGCTTATAAAAAAATTCGTATCAGAAAAGATACGTAATTTTATGCTCTTTTAAATGCATTTAAATTGGAACTAATTGGATCATATTATTTCTATATACCAAAATAATCGTACCTCATCAATTTCTGAATATCGTAGAATAGAAAAATCTTTATAAAACAAAAACGAGTCGATGAATCTTAAAATTTCTTGTTAATTCCGATTCCTCGTTAAAGAAACGAAATAATGAGCCTCGATTAACAAAAAAATACCGGGCCGTTGTAGAGATATAAGCGATTAAAAAAGTTTTGAAAATAAACATAACTTAAAATATCTTGAAAAACCAAAGTCCTCATGATCTAGGCAAATAACTTAACCGAGAGATAGTAAAGAGCTACCTTTTTGGAAAATTTCAGACGAAATAATAACGTATTACTCAAGTTATCGTTTGCCATAGGATATTGAATTTTTTACAAAATGATTTTTTTCTCCATCAAAGAAAAAGAAAATGTCTCATAAATGTTACAGAATAATGTTCTCCATTGTCCTACTCACCTGATTTTTTTTCAAAAATTTGTTAATACCTTAGAAATAACATCATCGATCCAGCAAAAATGCATTTGAAAAATAACAAAATTACCTATCTTTTCCGATGCGATATTTTGAATAAGCTATTTCTCTTGTTTTGCTATACACGAAATCGTCATTTTTTTCAAACAATTATATCTGTAAAATATAAGGTGGGAAATTTTTTTAAAAAATTGATATAATTAGGAATATAGAGAAGAATATTCTGTAACATTGTTGGGGATTTATATTTTTTTTCTGTCGAGAAAAAATAATTTTGTAAAAAATTTGCTTTTTCCGACGGTAACTGAAGTAAATCGTCAGCATTTTATCTGAAACTGTTCAAAATGTAGCTTTTTACTATCTGATGACCTATATATTTTTTCAGATCACGAGATAATTTATTTTATAAGATATTGAGGTTTTTATTTAATAAAAAAACATTTTTGTTCTCTTTTTACCATTCAATTTTTTAGTTTTTAAATGAAGATTCATTATTCAAAAAATTTTCAAGATTCATCGACTCGTTTTTGTTTTATAATGATTTTTCGATTTTATGATTTTTGAATTTTAGATTTTCGTTTTTTTGTGGTATAATAGCAATATTATGATACATCTATTGTCAATTCATTAAAAAAAGCATAAAATTACCTATCTTTTGCAGCCGTAAATTTTGAATAGGCTCTTTTTTTTCTCCTAAATAATTTTTAGAATAAAATAAACGTGACTACACACAGAGAAATGGTCTAGTTTAATTTTTGAGGATGCTAAGTTTCAATGAATTGGTAGCGGTTTCTTAATTATACATAACTATCTACATTTTATTATACATAACTATTTACATAAACAAACGGTGAGACTAACTACTCGTGTAAATCGTCTATTATCTTTAGAAATTAATAGAAATTAAAATAGAAATTAAATCTTTTATCGAAGATAGAATTCGAACGCTGGACTTGGTGGAGGCAGATTCGCGTACGACCGTACGATCAACTGACTTGAGTGGAGGTGGCTATGAGAGTGGCTCTCTCTCTCAAAGGATCTAAAGAAAAATCATCAGTTTAAGAAGCCAAAGGGCACTTCTCTTAATATAGCCACTCGCAAACAGACTAAAGCCTCTCGTGTAAAATGTTCATTTTGTGGAGGGGAGCATTTTGTCGGTTATTGTGAAAGGTTTTCTTCATGTTTACTTATATTTATTGTTCAACTGTTAGGAATAAACATAGTGATTGTTATTGTTTATTCAAGTGTTCTGTTATTTTCCTGATTTCACTCTGCTTCCTTCGCCCGGCAATTTTCAAGCACGCTTACCGAAAGCGCATACAAGTATTTTCTATTCTTCGCATAAATAAAAATATATTTCTGATTACCTGAAAAAATTTCCATAAAGCGTTGAATATCTTATAAAACTATACCTCTAGTGCAATAAAATAATTTAATAAAAAATTGTGATGTTTTAAACATAATTATTGTCAAGTGAAAAATAATCATTAATAAAGTAGAAACTATTTTGTTTGCCATCGAATTTCAGCAATCCAAGTTATATTTTGTTCTTTAAATGTTGTTTGGCAAATCAACCAGAAGTAAAATTAAAAATTATTTTTAAGTGCTACGGAAAAGGTCATTGCTTATAACTTAACACGTAATCTACCCGGGGAAAAAAGAATTAGATCAGATCATATACCATCAAATATGATTATATATCTGGGCATATATAAATACGTTTTAATAAAGTCCTTATGATGTTGATTTAAACATTTATATACATTTATTCCCATATTAATTTAAGTTTATTTATTTACTAGCATTATTTAAGTTACCTGTCATGCCTTCACATCGGCTACGAATGGTTGGGTATTACTTTTTACATTCTTATATAACTACTATTCCATAATGACGCATGTATAAATAAGTATCAAATGTTAGAAAGCAGATTTATAAAAACATATAAGCAACCAACATTTAATAAACCGACTACACAATAATATATATAATGTCTTATTTGTATTTAATTTTAAACTCTTAAACCCATAAACCTTTAAACCCTTGAACCCATAAACCCTTAAACCCATAAACCTTTAAACCCATAAATCCTTAAACCCATAAACCCCTAAACCCATAAACCCTTAAATCCATCAACCCATAAACCGTTAAACCCTTAAACCCATAAACCCTAAAACCCATAAACCCTTAAACCCTTAAACCCTTAAACCCATAAACCCATAAGCCCTAAATCTATAAACCCTGAGCCCATAAACCCTAAACCTATAAACCCATAAATCCTAAACCCATAAACCCCGAGCCCATAAACCCTAAGCCTATAAACTCATAAACCCTAAACCCATAACCCATAATCGCTAAACCTATAAACCCTTAAGCCCATAAACCCTTACACCCATCAACCCATAAACCCTTAAACCCATAAACCCCTAAAATCCATAAACCCTTAAACCCTTAAACCCTTAAACCCATAAACCCTTAAACCCTTAAACCCTTAAAACCTTAAACCCATAAACCCTTAAACCCTTAAACCCTTAAAACCTTAAACCCATAAACCCTTAAACCCTTAAACCCTTAAACCCCCTTGGAAATAGCCCTTTATTCAATCGAGCCCTCTGTAAAGGACGTCGATAAATTCTGTGCCGAGGACATTAGGCTTTTTATCGCCACGAAATAACATTTGCTGAATAAAAAATGCGAGATAAAGATCGCGCAGGCCGCAAGGGTAGCCCCGGCAGCGCAACTGGGAGGATCGTTTCATATAGAGACGATCCCCAAACAACTTAATCACCTCGACTACAACACAGACAAAGAAAATGAGAAGCAAGACATCCAGAAGACAAAACCTTTAGCAACGAGGACGGGTTGAGGATACGGCGTGAGTCGGAATCATCCTTCCCGGGCAAGGATTTCGAATTTCTGCAACAAAGACTCACGTTACTCAATGGTAACCCGTCGAAGTCATTACTCGATACGAATCTTCAGCAGGAGGCATAGGACCCCTGGAGCGAGTACTGGCCAGGAACTAATTGAGGCGGTATCGCAAATCGGAAACCAGGAGCTTCCCCCACACAGAGACCGAGCTCCCGGAACCAAAACCTCCAAGGTACGAGTAAATACACATTCCCGAGCGGCATAGGGAAATACGAGTCACATGCAGGAAATGCATGCAATGTACGAGCTATGTTAGATCAATCCAAAACTGAAGGGGGAGATTTCGGAGACTATCCCAACTACGACCCAGTACAGCGACGATAACCAAGTAATAGGGGAATCGAAAAATCTAATTCCAGCGAACAGTACAACGCATAGATAGATAGGCTACTAGAAAACGGAAGACAGCCATCTCCTGTACGATTTGCGAGCTCTCCTTACGAAACCCGGCGAGGAGAACGACCTATGGACGGACAATAGATATTCTCCCTTCATCAAGCACTAAATACCATCCCGCATGACGATGGCAATCCAGACATGCTTTTTTTGTAGGGCCGTCTTCGACGTAGTTAATGAATTCGGTCAACACTCGGAAAGGTGGATACTTAACACTCTCGCGTCTAAATTCCGCGGATGGGTAGCCGAAGGGTATACCGCTCGCATAACTCAATATGATATAATAGAATTTTACTAGAAGACATTATGACACAATATATCGGTGTAGAAAGAGCTGACAAAGTATTGTCAGAACTTAAAGTCGTCCGTCAAAATCCCGGAGAAAGCACAGGAGACTACGGACTTCGCGTGCAGACATTACATAATAGGTTACTTAATATTTACGGCTCCAACCGAAGTATACGCGATTACGTGAGGAAAACCTTCAAAACCAATGCCAACATGAAAGCACTCGAGTAATTCTCATTTGGGCTGAATGGTTCGATAGAATACCAAGTCAAATTCAAGAATCCACCCTGCCTTAGAGAAGCGATAGCTGAGGCCGTAATCTTTGAATACCGAACTAGTACCAGAAGAGTGGTTAACTATTCGCCAGGGAGTCAGCCAAATGATGATACAGGATGTACTATGTGGATACCAGAACTAATCAAACTTATAACGAAGTCAAATGCTGACTCACCGAACGGAAACCCAAGTCAAATTTCAGTTCTTCTGCAACAGTCAACACAACTGCCTAGCAACACAGTCGTGCGCCTAGTGACAAGTAGCAACTTTTGCATGTATTGCCGCGCACAAGGACACGAGGAGCATGAATGCAGGAAAAAGAACTACGACACCAAAAAATGTCAGTACTGCGACAAACACGGCCACCTATATACGGAATGCTACTCGCTAAAGAAAGCGATAAACAGTGGCCAACTTACCAAAAATATAGTTGAAAAACTACCGACACGGACTCTAAGTACTAGCAGTCCGCCAATAATGTATGCGACATATCCGATGCAACAGCCAATAACCATGCCATATATCATATCTCTCCCTAAAGAAATTAGTAATCATAACTCTCACAAAAATAAATAAAATCAATCCAATAACAGATACCGTCGTGGGAAAGGTCCCACTAATAAAAATAATGATGCCGTTCGTAGATATTCGGAAGAGCTTACTGAACGTAATTACTACGTGTAAGTACTACTAGTAATTACTTACGTAATTATAATTGTAGCAACAATTCCAGGATATATAAAAATAGCAACAACAATGGCAGAGGTAATCGCAATTATAGAAATAACGGTATAATGACCGACTACAACGATAATCAACCTGACAATCGAAGTGGCAATAGAAATTACGGTAAGAATTATAGTGATAACAGAGGGGACAATTATAATCGTAATCACGACTGGAGAGACAACGGTCAAAATAACTATAATGAAAACCGAGATACAGAACCAGAAAATAGGTATCGACCAAATCAAGATTTTGACAAGTCCTTAAACTCCCAAGATGCTCGGCAAGCGCAGGCGGTCTAAGTCAACCAAAAGGAGAACCGTTTAGACAGATAACCATTGGATTAGCAACTGCCCAAAATGAAACAACTAATTTTAAAACTAACATGTAATAAAATAGTAAGGGGTACACAAGACTTTAATACCGACCGGTATGCAAATATTTCGCTGATAAAGTCAACAGTATCGATTTTTACGCAACAATAGATACTAACATATGATGCCTATAGACGAAATAAACTGTAGGTAAATACGTAAACTTTGTGGCGTGTAGATTGAGGCCTTATTTTTTAATGGGCTTATATGACAACTGTATAATGTATAATATTTTGAAAAAGTTAC
The DNA here is from genome assembly GCA_949152435.1 of Gastracanthus pulcherrimus. NCBI lineage: Eukaryota > Metazoa > Arthropoda > Insecta > Hymenoptera > Pteromalidae > Gastracanthus > Gastracanthus pulcherrimus. The sequence goes on along the minus strand of OX424575.1, from coordinate 152,890,635 downwards.
TTCATAGTTAATTTCTACAAGTACTTGTTGAATAAAAATGACAATCCGATACAATACAATTATGGTGAATGATTACGAGACTAGAGCAATGTGTATTAATGGATCAAATGAGCTTTTATACATTCAAGTATTTTAGAACGTATTTTTGGAGCGAACGAGCCTCTAAAATTACCTAAAATATGACATGGGTCGCAAGTCCCAATGCTTCTGATTAACTACTGAGTTAATACGCATTATGACCTCTGTTATGCTATGATGCTGTATTTTTAACTATTGCTAATTATCCCTACAATATTACTATTATTTTATTTAGTAAAACAATGCTCTCAACTTTACTCGCAATTTCCTTCTTCCCACACTCCTCGTATCTCTCGAGGGGGTTCGCTGAACTGGACGCCTCCATACTCGGCAAACCCCACGCTGATCCAATCTTACTTCGTTTTTTTATTAACAACCATTACTTAATTTATTGTAATTACGGATTGCATGCAAGCAGGTTCTAACTACTTCAATAAATGGGTTTATTCATAAGTAATTATTATTTATTTACAAACAAAAACATAAATAAATCATATACATAAAGTTTTACTTATGACTTTAAAGCAATTCTTTAAATTAATGCAATTGTTTAAGATATTAGTAAACTCACGACTCGAGTAAACAAGTCAAGTAAATTTCCTTGAACCTATCCGCTATTCCCATATAATTACGTAATATATTTTAACTCCTAATCACCACTACGATTTAACAATAATCACTCCGGATTACTACAATTTACTAAGCCCCATTCGCGCAGCTCGAGCCGCAACTATTCTAGAGAATCGCTTTATTTATTTACTTTCGTGTTTTTTTTCGTAGAAAATTTTATTTTCATTTTTCTAGCAAAATTAAATAGGATTTTTGAAATCTTTTTTTTTTATAGCGATTTACGCAAGTTAGTTAATTCAAATTGATATAGGATAAAAACAGTATTCTTTCAGTGTTAATTCTTGTGTATTTGATTAGTATTTTACGAATAATAGTTACTAAATAATAGTGCTGGATAAGCGATTTATGCAATCTAGTATTGATAAAATACACTGAAAAAAGCAATTTTTTTTTGTTTTTGTGTGATAAACACTGATTTTTCGATATCTACTTAATGAAAATAAATAAACTTTATTTTAGTATTGAAAGTTTGAATTAATAACTTGGGCTTCAAATTCAAAACATAATAATACTTTTTTTTTGATCCTGCGTAAAGTAAAGATATAATTATAACACAAGAAAATAGCGAATCAATACGATATCTCCTTCGATGAAACGGTAGGACCTGAGATCCAAGCGTTGATTCTACGTTTAGATGGTTCGCAATTTGCGAAAAGCAATAGGATATGTAGATGCTTGCGGGGCGATTACATAGCGACCGATTTCGTAGATAGCTTAGATAACACAAACATTGGAGAACAAAAAACTCATCGAGAATAGAAGCTGTACAAAGTAGTAGCGGATGCAAAATTTAGCAATAGGACGCAGACCGAAATTCCGTGTAGGCAGCAATATTTGGCAAGCAACCGAACAGGTACGGGCTTACCAAGCGATTTTGCTCCAATAGCAACCAGCTCCACTCAGAGGAGTTCTATGAATATGTCCATGATGGTATGCCAAGAGAATAGGCAAATGAATACTGGTGATGACATACACGATGCAAGATTAGGAGCAGCGGCTGCCGTAGTGGTTGTTACGGCAGCCCCGTTACATACACTACCTGCATAAGTAACTATACCACCGGCATATGAAACACCTGTACGATCGCTCACAACACCGCGACCATCCCCAGTAATGCCACTGGCACTGTGGGGAAACGAGTTGCCTAGTGTCACGGCACCACCAACTACTACACTAAAAGTACAACTACAACTGCAACTGGCTGAGGGGGAACGAGTAAAACTAGTGACCCAACTACAGCATTCTCTACGGGTACAAGACAGTCTGCGAATGCGCGGGAAAATTCAAATATGGTAATGATAACGTAGCACTCGAAATGGTAAGCACACAAGCATTGGTAAAGGAATACGGTACACAAGCAAGAGAACTTCAAGAGACTCTTGCTGAACTGGTTATGAGTTGAGGTAAGGTTGCGGTTTGAGACAATGCAAAACAGCGAATTGGCGAATACGCATCAGGGGCAAGGAGCAAAGCCCAAAAATAACAGACGTGTCACTTTTCAAGACACATTCGACGTAAGATATGTCGATGACGACCAGCTAAATGATAACCAAAGGGCACAAGAAGAGGTTGTTGCAAGACAGGGTAGATCGCGACTTAACGCGAATACACCAAGTTTTATATCTATGCTACAACAAGAAAGAGAGAAAGTGCCAGCGACGGCTCATCGAAGACATCAGACTCTCCCAATCCGGCAAGAGTCTGGGAGATGGGAGTGCCTCTGTATTCTGCGACAAGGTGACCATCTCAGAACAGTACATTTTTCAATCATCGAATAAATGATACTGGAAAAACGGCTCGATCCTGGAATATTAAGTTTTCCGGTGAGATAAACGGTCGCAGTATAGAAGAATTCCTGCTACGCGTCAATGAGTGCCCCACATTGGTCCGCATATAGGACGAGGACCTCTTAAATGCCATGACGAAGTTGCTGAAGGGAGCAGCCCACCCAGGAAGAATTGGCCCATCTGGCAAGACTTTTGCGAGGCAGCACGACACTGTTATGGCGTTGATAACCTTTATCAACAGCGGTTAGTGACGGAAGCGATGGCACGCACCCAAGGATTTGCTGAACCATTCACCGATTATATATTTTCTCTGCTCTCATACATTATTAAATTTGAAGTGCTTTGGGATGATGAAAGAAAATTCCAACTCATTTATCAAAATATGTCGCCAGAGTTGCAAGCGATCGTGAGTAAAGAGAAAACCACGGATCTAGATACTTTGATTCGGTTGGCACGGCAGGCAGAAGCTGTCGTAGAGGTGCAGCGCAATTGGAAAGAACCACCTCCTGCTGATAACTGCTTGCTACCTGAATTGGCGCATAAAGGGCAACGCGCATTGATAAATTATTACAAAATGAGTCTGGCTGCAATTACTGAAGGTTCGCCTACAGACTTGTCCCAGAAGGTCGACAAAGTAGTGGAGGAAAAATTGAGTTCGAAGTCCAACGCTTCAAGTCTGGCAACGATATGGCAGGGTTCACCTCAAGACATTTCAGCTATGATCGAAAAGTTGCTCAAGGAAAAACTAAAGCAGCTGACTCTGACTGGCCCCGTGAAAGCTCCATCGTCAACTGCTGAGAAAGCAGCGACGCAAATATCGACTCCTACAAGATTTAAAGGGTCGTATTATAAGAGGGACGGCAGTTTAAAACGTCGAAGTCCCACACACCAGTCGGTCAGCGACAAAAATAAAGCAGAGATACCTGGGACTCGTACCCATCTTGTCTGCTGGGGCTGTAGCCAGCCTGGATACACTACAAGAACGTGTCCTGAGTGTGTGGGAAAAGACCGGGGGCGTGTGTAGAACAGGTCTCTACCACCCCTGTAACCATCTTAAGGACCTTACTGGCTCACTCTAATTATACCAACGAAGCACAAGCGCAAGTTTAGCTTATTCTTTCACCGTTCGCGACGGAGGGAGAACCTATAGTAGCTCACGATGCAAAAAACGCTTCTGAGGAATCAGCTTCTTACATCGGGAGAGACTACTCTCGCTGGTGGATGCAAGTGGGAGTTGGTGGATTCCGAATGCATGTACTGCATGATGAAGATGCTGCACGTATGTGTATGGGACCAATCGGCTTGCAGATTGCTGCAGCGTGTAATAAGAAGATTGCATCGAATAAAGGACCCGGCGTACGAAAGGCGGATATATCGGATATGACGATTTACCATTCGATATAGGTAATGTACGACGCCATTTAGAGGTCGTTATTCTACCCGAGTTACTAGAAGAATGTCTTCTCAGTGTAGACTTTAAGCTAGCGTTTAATGTGTACATCCTACCTCGCGAAAATAAATTAATGAAAGAAGGAATTGAGGAACTTCTCCCTCTCGAGGTAGCGGCAGTAGGAGTCGATGAGCGAATCCCTGTCTCCTCTGTTGGACTTGCCGACATTATAGATGTGCAACGCTTGCATTTGAAAGAAACGCTGGGTCACGTATTGCCAAAGGGCAAAGTTCCTTTAGGTCGCACCAATCTAATAAAACATAAGATAGATATCGGATCTGTGCGGTCTATAATGCAACGATACTACCCAGTATCAAAGAAACTTGAGGATGAGATGCATGAACAGGTGCGTAAAATGCTGGCCGCAGGGGTCATTCGAAGATCCAATAGCAAGTGGTCGAGCCCAATGGTAATCTGACGGCTCTTACCGCTTTTGCGTCGACTACAGCAAGTTGAACCCAGAGACTAAGAATGCCTGCGTATCCACTTCCTTACATGGATTCTATTCTGCGAAAATTACAGAAAGCACGCTATATCTCCAGTATTGACCTGCGCAGCGCATATCATCAAGTGCCGTTAGATGGAGAATCGCGACACTTGACCGCATTTACAGTGCCAAGCCTTGAGCTTTTCGAATGATATGATAATAACAACAGAAACTTTCGAGAAGCACTTATATTAATATGCCATATCAATATGCCATATTGGCTTGAGGATGTTTTCTGCAGAATTATCGATGCGGGTCTTACCATTAATTTTGATAAAAATGAGTTCTGCCGCAGCGAAGTTAGATTTGCAGGGGTCCTCGTAAACCGAGATGGATTCCGGCCGGATCCAGAAAAGATCGCGAAATTTTTTAACGATTTTGCCACGATTACAGACCCGCTTACCCATCTTACGAGATCAAATGTCAAGTATGTATGGGGTGATGAGTAGCAGATGGCGTTCAAAAAGATTAAGATGCTCATCGCATCCGCTCCTGTGTTGCATAGTCCCTCATTTGACCAGCAGTTTGTTATACAAACCGATGCTAGCGCCACCGGTTTAGGAGCGGTGCTCACGCAGACCATTGATGGAGCTGAACACGTGTTGTACTTTGCTAGCCGCACGTTGACATCCGCTAAAAGGAACTACTTTTCAACCGAGCGAGAGTATCGCGCAGTACTGTGGGCCATACGAAAGTTTCGATCTTATTTAGAAGTTTATCATTTCAAGATCATTACAGACCATATAAGTCTGAAATGGTTATAAGGTATTTAAAACACCACAGGACGCTTGGCATACTGGACTCTCGAAATGTTCGCCTATGACTTCGAGGTTGAGTATAGGAAAGGCATTGAAAACTGGGTGCCAGGCGCATTATCTCACATGTACGAGGATGAGTTTGAGGCATCAGTTTCGTCAGTCAGTTGCCCAGACGAGGATAATAGTAATACCTGGTATCTGGCGTTGAAAGCGAAAGTTCACGCCAATCCTATAGGGCATCCATATTGGAAAATAGTTGGCAACAGACTGTACTATTATCGATCAGATCCTTCAATTGAAGGATGCTTGGATGTTAGTCCTACCAAAAGAAAAGCGGATGCAAAGAGGCCGTGGGCGGTAGTAGCTGGAGATATTATGGGCTCCAACTGAAGTGTATCCCCATTTGTAAGGCAAATGCGAAAACGATTAAAAGGGAACTCAGAGAAAAGATCTTCCTATGCTTCGGAGTGCCGGAGACGTTCCACTCTGATAATGGGACGGAATTTAAAAACACGATAGTGGAACGATTCCTAGAAGAACAGCGAGTTGTCCGTATGACGGTACCATCGTATCATGCGCAAGCAAATCCCGTAGAGCGAGTAAACCGCACTTTCAAGATCATGATCACGTCGTATATACAGAAAAACGATAGTACTTGGTATTTACATATTCCCGAGCTATTGTACGCCTATAATACGACAGTGCAAGAATCTACGGAATTGTCACCAGCTTGTCTAAATTTCGGACGCAACCATATGCCTTCAAATACGTTGCGGCGGCAAGAAGAACTCGCGACAGCGCATGGAGCAGAGACAGCGGCGTTAGAAAATTGGAATGTGCGCATGAATAAACTGCGTGAAGTGCGAGATTTAGCAGCAGAAAATGCAGCAAAAGAGGAAGAACGCCAAGCTAAATACTATAATAGCAAGCGACGAGATGTGTAGTATGCTGTTGGCATTCTTGCATGTGCACCCCAAGAAATTGCAGCTAAATGGCCCCTAAATTCACTAGGCCATACGTTATTTCAGAGAAGCAAGGTTACAACACCTACCATCTGACTGACAAAAATGGAAACAAGTTGGAACAAATCTTCGTGAAAGATTTGAGACCATACTTCGGCGACGACACCATGCCTTTCGACTCCGAGGACGAGGCTGTAGAAGATACTTCAAAGGACATCAATAACGAGCGAACGATGCGTCTTTAATAGTAGGGAAAAAGCGTGGTAGGCTGCGTCAAATAAGTGTAGTAGTCAAGCGTCAGGATAGGGTCGTCAGTAACAATGTAGGTAAGCGACCCACTAAAGTACGCGAAGTAAGCGTTGATCGCGACGCAGCCTCTGCGGAAACCGCGAAAAGCATACCTAAAAGAGGTCGAGGGAGACCAAAGGAGTTCACAAAATCCCCTGCGCCTCGATATAACGTATCCCCTCGAGCGGTATAAAACGGTGAAGACCAAAAATTAGAAGCGTGATTTCTTCGCATTGAATCCGAATATTTATTCGCTCTATTACTATTTATTGCAACTGCGCCCTTGGGCACCTGAGAGACCCTTAATTCACTACATATTTCTTCCCACCGTCTAGACCAACCATGGATCTACCAGAGGCGATTCATGCACATGACGGAGATCTCCCAACAAATCATCCTCCAGACGCCTATCAGTGACCGTCGCAGCAATAAACCTGCAGGGTGGAGTGGATTACCCCCGTTTAGCCATCGCCTCCGGGGGAGCATCTGCATGGCGACCGCCAGTCTCGGTCCAGCGGATGCGACGACGAAAATTGCTACAACTGTACCATAGACAGTGACAGAGTGGCCATCAACCATGCCAGGAATGCGGTCCGCCGCAACGGAGTGGCCAAGAGTCCTGAGCGGGCTCGAGAGGGCCCTAAGAGGAAGCCCTTGAAACCTTTGACCCCTTGTTAGAATAATGGGGAGAAGAGGGGTATAGACTGGGCGGATACTACCCTCGGATGGTCAATGACCTACGGGGTGAGGAGAGAGAGGCCGTACAGTGGCTAAAATCGACACAAGAGGCCGACAGCTAGAGACAGAGGCCATGGTGCGCCAAGCTCTCGCTGGGTTCCAGCAAGAAAGTGTGAGACGCACGCACGCGCTCCAGGCCGTTACCGCGCGAAGAGCCCATAAACCAGCAAGCCAACTGATAACTCACAATGACGCATCGCGAAACACCGGGGAAGCGAGAGAACGCACCAGACCACCTACTGCCCTAATCCGCATAACCACCACGTTATTGTACCACGGAGATAGGGACGTAGGAGCGCAAAGCCGAACATAGCGAATATCGCAAAGCAGGAAGAATATGCGACGACTCCCTGGAAATCCTTCCGCCGCCGAATAAAGAGAAAAAAAGATACCCTTTTCGTTACCTTTTTTTATACTACCTTTTATTTACAGTAAAACAATTATTACTCTAAAAATGAAAGGAGCATGTTAATAATAATTTTTTTTCTTACTCACCAAGCATATGTGAAACCTCCTTCAAAATAGAACAACAGATCAAAGGCAATGCCAATTTTATAATTGTGTCTGCTCTCTATGGTTTCTCGGCGAGAAGTGAAATGATTCATAACGAATTCAAAATATTATCGGGCTATGCATTCTTGTATTAGCTTCCCTATCCTTGCATAAAAGTTATACAAATTTTCGTTGAGACAGCATTCAACATAACGATGGTATGCTTCACATTGCTCCGTGGGAAACGCATAGAATATCTTGCGCGATTATTCGCAGCCCACGAAGTCTAGTATAAAACTTTTGGGAGTTAAATAGAATTATTTAAATATATAAATCAATCGGTACTAACTATGATTACGTAGAGAATGAAATAGTAATAGCTAATCTGTTTAAATAACTCAGCTCACATAAAATATAAACAAGTAAATTAAGGTAAACAAAAGCATGCAAGAATGTCAAGATACATAGTAATTAAGAGACCATTCGTAAAGATATGACATCGATTATAACATAATGTAATATATAAAATAGATATAGAAGTTCGCAGTAGAATAGAAAATTGTAGCCCAGAAAAAGAAATGTCGATGCAGCATATCCTATCACAACTGCTTGAACCGAGCTTCAATAATAGAAAAAAAAATTAAAGAAATCGTTGACCGGCGGATGTTGATAAAAGTATTTAAAGAAGTAAATAATATATAATCATCAACCAATTGTAAGTTAATTATGACAAAAACTTTTACATTCATAGATAAATATTAAATTAATACTAGTAACGTTTGCTATTTCAGAAAAACAACTCATCACACAACTAAATTAAGCCTAAACTATAAAAATTAACAATAAGTATAATTAAATATAAACAGTTTGGATACTTCTAAAATACCGAGAACTTTCAAAATATTCTTACATGTTGGGAAATATTAGAAAAAAATTTTTTTTTCATTATTTGCCAGATAAATATTAAAGAATAAATGTAGACAAACTAGTTTTACAGAGTTTTAAACCCTAACAGCCGTAGCCTTAAGAGAAATTTAAATATAAAATCCGTTGAGCGGGACCCCGTTGCGCTGTAGTTGATCAGTATTTACGGTATTCCTTATCAGACCTTAGAGAGACAAATATCTATTGTGAACGACGAGGTATCGTATGTGAAAGAGAGAGAAAAATATCACAGCTCCAGCGATTACGTGATCACCTAATGTTACTGCTCGATATTCCGCAGCTAGTATTTTACCTCGCACCTAGGCAGTCCGACGGCCCAAAGACTTCTGCCTTACGAAAGCTACTCTTATTTCGGTAGTACTCAGAACATTTAATCTCGTCCTTACTTGACTCTCTCTTTCTCTCTTTATATATATACAACTTATTCGTATATGCGATTCAATATACTACATTACTGATCGGCCTTAGGTTGAACACGTATTATTTAATTTGCCTCTCAACGTGAAATCGCAATTTGCACTCTTCGGTACGTCAACCGGAGTATGTTTCTTGGAGATATCCAAGAAGGATTTTCTAGCATTTGAATCTCGATAAGCAACCTCTGAGTCTTATTGGAACACAATAATCTCTACCTCACCAAACTCATATTCTCATCGACTGCTACTATGAAGCCGGAAGAGCAAAAGATGTGTGATATGTGTGAAAGTATAATTTAATATGTGAGTGTATTTATGTAAAATATTGACATACTATTAGTTTAGGCGTATAAGTTACGTATAGTGCTAAAATGAGGTAATTCTGTCACCAGACGGCGCTAGTGCAACATAGGTATAAAAAAGCATTGCCACTATACTGCCGTGCAAATGAACAAAGTGGGTATCTGCATTTGAAGTGAATCCCAGACACTTGACAAAATTCATTTTTATTTGGATTTATTTGCGTAAGATTTTTATTGAAAAAATATCTATCCTTTTCTTAAAAACAGGAACTATATCTAGTCATTTCTGTAAAAGAAAAATAAAGTTTCAAATCATTTTTATGCGAAATTATATACATGTTCGAATCTTTCTGCGAAATGCAGACGTCTACTTTCTTAATTTTCATGGCAGTATATCTATATATATTTGTAGGATGCGCGCGCATACATATATATATAACTACACTCAGCCAAGGGTTTACGGGTACATACCGATCCCCGAAGAGGTCGGTGTAACAGGAGAAAAAAAAACTGGCAATGCTTTGCCCCCTATGTTGCACTAGCGCCGTCTGGTGACGGAATAACCCTCATAAGTGGTAGTTGTCTTAGATTTAATGCTACGGAATATAACTCTAATAAAATAAAAATATTGTGTTATTTATTTCGTATAATTTATTTTATATTATTTAATTGCCAAGACCTGCTTATTACAAGTTATTTAATTAAATATAATATAAAATTGATCGTAATGATGCAAAATAAAAATGTATTTTTACTTGAAACTTTGCACAGTGATAGATAATTACAAAACAAAGGGCAATGACATCTTAGTTTTTCATAATTCAGTTAATTCTTTTAATTATAGCCAATATTTTAGAATTCTAGGGTCGGTAAGGTAGGGAGGATAAAAATTGACTTTGACACCCCCTTAATGATGTAGTAAAAATAAATATCTTAATCTGTCAAAGGAGGTAATAAGTCTCTAGGTATTGGAAACCATTATTGAGGAACTGCTGGTAATATGGTTGGGAGATCTCCAATTAATGACTATCGGTTAGTCACGAATGGGCCACGAACGGAATACTGATCAGAATCTAGTCAGGATATTAGAGATCTTTATCTAGTCCCAATTTCCTTCCTAATTAGATTTCCACTCGGAGTGAAATAAAAAGTAAGTAATACTAAATATTTATATAATTGTATTTTTTTAAGTCGAAAAGTATACTAAACAAAACTTATTTAAAACTTGGACTGGTTCATACCAACGCCTTAAAATACCCACATTCACAGTCGGAAATTAATGCATAGTTTTTAGAATACTAATAACTCTTATTAGGCCTGCTCATGTATTAAAAATCAAAAACGTAAAATAAACAGTATTTTTTTACCATTTGGTTTCTTGAACAGATAAATACACATACATGTATTTTATTTATATATAAATAAAATACTCATTTATTATTAATTATTGTTAACTCAGTAAATCTTTTTTGGAAAATAAAGAAATTTATTTTGCGTATGCTTGATTTTTATATTATTGTACTCATAAAATTATAACATGTATGTAGCCTATCACTACTGAAATGTTACGTATTGAGACGTATTCTCATTGTCGCAGAATTTAGTTTTAACACTTTTAAAATTATAAACTGCATACAGCGTCAAACTAAGACGCATGAAAATTGCTAATCATTGAAAATGTTGATCACTGGGGGTATAAATAATCACCTTCGATCCACTTTAAAGCAGTTCGGCCACAGAGCCACTCAAGTAAATAATTTGGACTCTACTACGATCGTACCGCGCATTGACAGAGATACCAATATGCGTCACTTATATTATAATTTAAAGTAAATAAATTAAATTTGATAAAGTATTTTAATAAAAGAAGTTTACGTGTGAACTTTATTTGAATTTCTCAACTTGCGATTACCACAAGGAAGCCTGCCAGCAGAAACGACAGTGATCCTGCCACTACGTCAACTATCGAAAAAGTAATTACTACATAAAAACATATAATAAATATTGCATAGAACAATTAAAATTAAAACGTTAAGTTCGTAGGTGTCTTTAACGCAAGTTCGTTGACTTAACAGAAATCAAACTGACTTTTGCAAAAAAAATAGGAAACAGAAAATTTTATTTTGTTACTGATGGACTAATTGGTTTAATCTTTATCTCATAGTGTGCTTCTTCAAAGAGAAAGCTATTTAACACATGTGATAAAAGGCTAAATGATTTTTGCAAACCAAATCGACTTAATGTTTGTCAGTGACGTTTCGGCAGCATTTTTCTGTCCTCATCAGACTATACCATTTATTTAAATAATATTTCATATTACACCATCATTACTTAACAGTATTGTATACAAAAAATTTTGAAAATAAATAGTTACTAATAACAATTAAATAATATCGACATGGTTATGGTTGTTAACAATGTGTATTTATATTATATAAACTTTCACTACATTAATGTGGAGCAAACGAAGATAAAGGATCTCTCTTATACTCTTTAACAAATGTTGATGTTTTTGAGATGTCTGAATAAAAAATTTCACAATTTAAGGTATGTCGATTGAATTCGGTTCAGTGCTGAAATGTAGGTCAGTAGTATTTTTTGATTAGCTCATTAAGAGGGTAGTATATGTACCTATCATGAAAAAAAAACAATTTTTTTATAGTTTATTTTTGATTAACAAGCTATAAATAACTTAAAAATAAAGTTTTAGTTATGAATAAAGTCATAAAAAAATGTACGGGCTTTAAGTGATTATTTTTAAATTGATATCTTTCTTGAAATTCGCGCATTTGTTGGTAGTTGCACAGATCGTAGCGCCGCACTGCATTGAAAAGGCGCAACCTAATCATATGTTCTTGTGAGTGTTTACTTCCAAAGCTGTCAAGAAGTATAAGTGTTTTTTTTTCAAGATCATAAAAAATACCAAAATTTGATTACTGCAATATATTTATTCAATCAGATGTCATCTTATTTTATCAGTAGCTAATGTAATTTTTGAATCTATTATTTTGTGATATTTTTTCCAGTAAACCAGCATACCGTACCAAGGAAAAAGAAAGATCTCAGTCATCTGCTCATGAGGACAAAATAAGTTACTTTACTTCTAAGCGTATGATTTTTCTATTTGATACTGAAGTAACATTAATTTCTTTCAAATTACAATTGGCACGTTCTGTATGATTAAGATGATAAAATCATGTTTTGTATTTGAGAATAGCTGCTGAAGTGGATCATAATGTTATAATATGGACTGAGATGTAATGTTTGAAGAAATTGTAACATTAGTGAAGTGTAACTTTAAATGCAATTTTCTTATAACTATGTTTTCAAAGCTTGCACGTAACCTGCAGACTGACCCTATGCATGGCTTTAGATAATCCAGGTCTTAAAATGTTCCTTTTTAATTGTATTTTGAACTGAAGCTTTTTAGAAACCTTTAAGAATTGATTATTATGTAAGTATTCTATTCTAAGTGTGAAAAAATGACAATTTTAATAATAATAATAATTATTTTGACTTTCAGGTCTTCAAAAAATTTAAATAAATTTAAATTAATTTCTTTAACTGACTTTAGTCCAAAACAACATACAAGAGGAACATTTTAAGCCAAATAGGACCAAAATCCATGCATCACTAGAGTCTGTAGGTTACGTGCAAGCAAAAATGTTCATAGACTCATATCTCCCGCTGTAAGAGAGGAAGGGTCTCATTAAGGATGATTTTTGTAAGAAATGTATTCAACTTTAAGGATCTACTCATACTTATATTCTAATTATTTTCTTATTATTTTTACAGATGGAAATCTTTAAAAACGTGCTATAGGTATACCTACCCTCTTAAAACCTATGGCTAATCTAAACACGCTATAACGAAACTGTCTACGGGATTATTGGAATATTTGTAAGATGTTTATACGAACATTCGCTAATTAAAAAATGACTCTAACGTCTAACTTTGATAAATTTTAAATGATTGCTTCTAACAGCAAATTGTAGACGAAATTGTTTTCATTTATATGAATATTTTGACAACGTTTCGGGTATCTCTTACACCCTTCTTCAGGTCAAAGATTAATTAATTCTATAATAAGCTTAAATCTAGGTAACTTATCTAGACTGCTCGCTGCATCCCACACAACGCGGTTGAAAATTCCGTTGGACGTATTCAGCCATCGAGTGTCGGTGCACGATCAGGTTGATTTTTTTCCACTCACAATGAGGCACTAACACTTTATAAAATAGCATGCTTTTATATTACACTTATTCACTATTGCTTAAAACCATACTATTACATGCTGAGAAATGATGTTAGTTTAACTCTATATTTGATTACGTCATTACTGTTAATTTAAGTATAAGTAAGGAAATAGAGTGTTATAAAAGCTATTAAGTATACGGATTTTAAGGAATATGGCTTGGGAATCTACTAAGATATTGTTTTCTAAAGGTTTTCTGCGTTAACTTGTAGACGGTCACTGATATCTCTCTTGGTGCAGTTACAAATGCAGAATGGCAGAGCTTAGTTAAGAAAGAAGCTAAGATTTGAAAGTGAGAAGAAAATTCGTATTGATGTGACGAAATTTATGTGTGTGAGTGTGTGTGTGTGTGTGTGTGTGTGTGTGTGTGTGTGTGTGTACAAGGTGGAGACGAGAAACGATCCGTTTAAAGACCCCCTTTGCTTTGCGCTTGGAGCGTCAGGGTCCGCCTCGTGTACGGAGCACGTGGTTACTATCAAGACATCGATAAGTTTACATTGCTGCTCCTATGTTTCATTTAAACACCTAAAATAATGTGCGTTAATATTTATAATTATTTAAAAATAAAAATCCAATCAATTCTTTAAAAGGAAAATTTTCAAAAGGAGTTTACATTGATGCATATAGTGTATAAAAATTGAAAAAAAACTATATATGAAAATTTCAAAAAGGGTTTTACATTAACCTATTTTATAGTATTTTAACTAATATCCTTAATTAAGTTGAGCTGATGATTACTGTTGATCTAGCGCTTTGAAGCCTACTAGATATGTGCAGTAACGTGTATCGTTGAAATAATACGAAATATAGCAATTTTTAATCTTTACAATATTGCATAAAGTAAGAAAAAAAGGAAAATGAATTGTACACTATATAGATCTAGCGCTTTGAAGCCTACTAGACACGTGTATTTAAAATTACATATTTGATTTGACATATTTTATATTATTTTAAACAACTATTCCGAATTCAGTTGAGCTGCTAATTAGTGTTGAAGGTAATTATTATTATCTAGCGCTTTGAAGCCTACTAGACATGTGCAGTAACGTGTGAAGTTGAAATAATACGAATTAATGTAAATTTTAATCTTGTTACAATAATGTTTATGGTAACTAAAATGGAAAAATGCATCTTAAACTTTTTAGATCTAGCGCTTTGAAGTTTATTAGACATGTGCAGTACTGTGTGCAGTTAAAATAATACGAATTATAGCAATTTTTAATCTTTACAATATTGCGTTGTGTGGGATGCAACGAGCAGTCTAGATAAGTTACCTAGATTTAAGCTTATTATAGAATTAATTATTCTTTGCCCTGAAGAAGGGTGTAAGAGATACCCGAAACGTTGTCAAAATATTCATATAAATGAAAACAATTTCGTCTACAACTTGCTGTTAGAAGCAATCATTTAATATCTACGGGACGTTGCACATTACATTAATGGCAACAAAAACATTGTTAAAATAATTTGTTTAAGGAATTGTTTTAAAAACTGTTATTATGGAAAACTAATATCGCCATTCGATTCTACGAGTAATTACTACGAAAGCATGTGTCACATGTGCATTCATGTTAATTATTTTATTATAAAATAATTATAAACCATTAGATCTAGCCTGTACCCGCTATAGCCAACTGCAAATTTAGCAGCAATTTCGAAAACGTAACTACAAGATGTTGCACATTAGCATGCAAGAATATTAGTGTCAAAAGAAAAATTGGTCAAATATTTTTTAGCACTACTAATTTAACCATTGGTTGTATTGGGTGCAGTTTAGATCTAATTCATTATAGTTATTTTATAACAAAAAAATGAACATTTATGCACATGTCACACATGTTTTCGTAGTAATTTTTTTCGTAGAATCAAAAGGAATTATTAGTTCTTCTTAAAAATCATTTTTTAAAACAATGTTTAAACAAATTCTTTATAAACAAATTATTTTAACAATGTTTTTTCCCGTGATTGTTCTTTCATGCTAATGTGAAACATCCCGTAGTTAGATTTGCGACAGCGTGTCTAGGTTATCGCTTTTAATGGGTTAGGATATATAAGATTGTTAATCAATAATGATTGCTTGACAATGAATTAATTTTCCAAAAAATTACGAATATCAAAAAAAATTTTCATCAAAAAACCGCTGTTAGTTCTTTAGCACTCAACTTCCTCAAAATTGAATAAAATTATTTGTACTACATACTAGCAAAATATCTCTCCGTCGTTGTCGCTCACGCTCCTTTGAGACAACCTACGTGATTTATAAATATCAAACAATTAAATTAAAAGAATTTTATAAAAAGCTATTTTAAAAAATGTAAATTAAATTGCACCATACTGAAGTGTCTATAAACAAAACTATGCATACCTTTTTGTAGTACACGTGGTTTTATTTTGACTTACATATTGAGCAATTATTTTAAAACAATTTTAGTGAAAACAGATTCGATTTTGAATTATTTAATTGTAGTTTTTCGGTAGCAGCTCCAGCAATGTAATTTTTGTTGTTTATTAAATTAATTTATAATACCGTTTATCTAAAAGACGTAAAAAATTGATACATTTAGTAGACAATTGCAAACCACCCGAAATTTTGAGAATCTGATCACAGATTTGAATCAACATCAACAATACATTCGATCAGATATTACCAAATATTTTCAGTACAAGGAATAATATGTATGCCTATAAGGATAGACAATAGTGCAATCACCAATATTTTATTATATTTCTTAATATTTTATAAACAGGCCGACTTGGCCAGACAAAGTGTGGTATCGAGAAAATATTTTACATAAAGTTCAATCATCCATCAGTACAATTGTGATCCGCTTCTTTCTTACGGAAAATCTTAAGTATTATATTTACAATTCATTATACAGGAATCTTAGTTGGTTCCGATTAAGGCAGTACAATCGTCTTTGAATTGATTTATTTTCATTCTATATCAACAATTATTATTCACATGTTAAAACCCTTAAAATTTGTTTCGCTACACAAGTATAATATTTAAAAGCATTGTATAGCAACAAAGAGAAAAATTTATAAGCTTTTTTGGCAGTAGACTTTGTAAGCTATTATATCTCTTTATTATACAATAACTGTATAACAATTTTATAACAACATATCGACGCCCAATACGAAGAAAAGCGCGTTTCAAAGTTTAAGACGAAGAAGATCCCGATTCGACTTTAGCGGAGAAGACTAATGCGATTCAGGAACCCAAATTAACCAAACTTCGTAAACACATAAAATAGATTTTGAACTTGTATTATCCACTAAAAATGTGGTATCAGCAGGATAGTATCCGCATGTTTAAAAGAAATACAGAAATTTAAAATCTTTTTTACGCATTTCGCGAAACGCTGAATCGCGATACTCTTCGTAGCGAATTGATATGCGTTCTTCTTCGTATTGAGCTAGGATATATTCAAAGGTATAAATAAACATCAATCAAGAATCAAAGAAACAATTTTAATATTTAGTGTAATTATTAGTCTTACATTTAAATATATATAAATGCAATTTTTTTAAACATGAAACAAAACATCTGGTATGACAGTAAAAATTTGTACCATAAAAATTAACCAAGTACGAAACTGCATATAACACGACGATAAATCCCATAAAAAAGATCCATTCAAAAACGTCTGTACTGCCTCGAGACATGATACATCATTAAGTCTTAGGATTAAATTTTTCACGGTTACACGTAATCAGCCCACAATCGCCATGCGAATAATAATACTGCTTTGAATATACACGACGAATTATGGTCTCGTGCGGCTTCGTCATTGTCTCCTCTTTCAAGTATACATATTATAGGCCGCGGCAATTCGTTATCTTCGTGCGAAGCAGCCTCTTCCCAATGTGCGGAATTCGGAGTGAATTCACAACAGGTAGGTGCGCAGCAGCAGTGGTACGAGGCAGGCCACAGTTTCGAGCAGTAGTGACACCCGACTGGCACAGGGTCTCGCCGAGTTCCACTGATCGTGATGCACGGCAGCCTGCTTCTCGCCTGAGGACATAAGAGATAAAGGCGTGAGCTCTAATCGCGAATTATCGCCGAGGTGGGTTTTGAAGAAACTGCGAGTATGGGTTGGGGGATAAAGGTGGATGGGTGTCTCTGCGGATGCGTTTGGCCAAATGAATTTTATGCGAGACTGGAGCTAGCTTTGGGTTAATACCAGGAGCGTTTCTTTGCTTTTAAATTTAAATTTAGGCTGACACGGAGAGGGATTTTTTTCTAGTAAACAACGGTTCTCGAAGGCAATTGGAATGTTTTAATTATCCAATTATTTAAAAATATATAACCCATGTATTTATGTGCGTAGAGTTTGTGACTTATTATTTAATTACGTTTTAGAACGAACTGCTAAGGCCAGCTTTTACCATTACAAAATTAGAATTTCGATGACATCCTTTTCAAGATCTGATACAGTCATTGACGTTTTAAATTATTAAATAAAATCTCACTTTATCAAGCAAGATATTTGATAAGTTGTGGAAAAGAGAAAATCTACTTGAACTTTTACACAGGCTCATATTGACATACATTAATTTAGTAAACGCAAATAAGGCTAATTATAATTGAACACTTCTATAATAGTTATTGTTGACATAAAAGTTTTGTTGTTTTTACAAACGAATTTATCTATCCCTCCAATTGCATCTTATTTTAAACACTTCTTTAACTTTTTTGTAAATCTTTTGTAAAACTAGATCAGTTATTTTTTTCATGCATTATTCCCTGATCAAAGATAATTTCACGGTCTAGCAAAAATTTCGGTTTTCTTCAAACGTTTAACGGAGGTATCATAGAGGTAAAGTGTGAAATTGTCGGAAATGAGCCAAAGTTGCCTATTGCTCGTGTGTCTTGAAAACCCCAATTCAGACTGGTGCTTTGATAGAGGGATTCTCTAATTTCCGGCTGGTGAAAGGTCCTTTAGAAGGATAACATGGGCGAGATGAAAGATGATTCGCAAAAGAAAACTTCGCGCTTTTCGAGATTCTTCGTTCAATTATATCGTGAATTTCCGATTATATTATCCTAAGGAAATACTCAGACTAATATGCTGGAAAGAAGATTTTAAACTTATTTTAATTAAAATTCTACATTTAATAATTACCATATTTAATTTTATATGTTAATCTAAGTAGTTTAAATTAAATAATATGAATTGTAATGTTATAGAATAATATAAATAAAATTATTTATTTAACTGTAATGTTATAAGAAGAAGTGCTTTGCTATTTTTGTAATACGTGTCAAAAGGAGTTGAATAACCGTCGAAAGAAATATTTCGGTTTATCATATCGCCTGCAGCCTTGTGAGGAACACAGCAACTTTAATAAATATGGTATTGAAAATAGTCATTTATTGTGACGTGTAAGGTCAAGATTCTGAGCTTTTACAACGGTAAAATTTAAGATAATATCATGCTTAATGTAATATTATTACTAAGTATTGATAGTACATATATTTTCAATATGATTGCTTTTAAACATAAAAAGTTTTCTGAACTAGAAAAACAAAAATTCTTTTTTGGGTTTAACCCAGGCCTGCCTCTTAAGATGAAGCTCTTTTCGCCTACTTTTATTATCACTTGGGGGTTATTTTTTCTAGTGTTGAAACATACACAGTGATTAATACACGTCCAGGTACCTTTTTTCACTAAAACAACGTATGTTCTAAATAAAGTAGCTCGCCCGAGTAAAAATGATTTATTTATAATTATGTATAATTATATATAAATTTTGTCTCTATATAACTATATATAATTATATATAATTATATGTAAGTCGTTTTTACTCGAATAATAAATTCATGCAGAATTAACATAATAAATAATTGTTTGTATTGAAAATTATTGGTGTTTTATACGTCGCAATACAATCAATAATAAAAAAAATTCACCCTAAATGGGATTTGAACCCAACAGTCTTGTTGTAATAATATATAGTAGTACCTAAAATACATCATAAGCTGTACCGGTAGTTACCTTATATATAATTACATATAGTTATATATATATAGTTATATATAATTATATATAAATGGACTTAGAAATTTTTTCAAAACAAAATAAAATATAGTCAGTAAAAAAATGAAAAGTTAGATGTAGTTATAAGTATTGAGTTATATTTATTCGTATATAAAATGTTATATATAGACATGTTTATCTGTGGGTTCCTGGATAAACGACATAAGTCCATTCTTTTGAAAATTGAGTTTTGAGCGATATTGGTATCCTTACATAGTACATTATCTGATAATAATGCAAATAATCGAAAAAGTGTAAAAACAAATGACCTTATGATTTCTTTTAACATTAGTTTAAATGCACAGATATATGCTTATATGAAGTTACATACTCATATATAGTTGTATATAGTTACGTTACAATTCTTTTTTTGAGAAAAATTATAATTTTAAGCTGATAGGGTCATGCAAATCAAGTTTAATAAGTTACACGATTTAGATAAACAAAAGCTAGAAGAATTATCATTCGATCTCAATTTTAAAAAAGTATATGCGTGGGTTATAGTAAGAGATGGTGTAACATATACATATGAATTATACAACAAACGAAAACTAATTCGACACTGTACAGTGTACATGTAGTATTAAAAAACCATAATACACTATACGGCGAAGTCAAATTTTATTTTATACAAAATCAAATGTCATACATGTAGTTTGTCATTTGGGATTGAACAAAACCGGATTATTTTTCATCATGAAACCATGGCATGACATTCGAATATTTTACTATTCATTGAAGAACGTGTACCAGTTAATAACTTGCCTGACATAAGAATATGTGCAACTGTTAGTTCGGGTTGGTAATTACATTTGTAATCTCCAAATTTCCTTAATAAAATTATGTGATTTATTGGCAAAATCTGTAATTTTATTATTTATTAATCGTAATTTATTGTTATTTATTGTTAATTGTTCAAAATAAAATTAAAAATAAAATTTTAAGTATATAAAACTATACTTAATTGTATTATAATTATATATAGCGACATATATAATTAGATCAGACGTTATATATAACTATATATAGTTATACATAATTATATATACTTATATATAGACGTTTATGTATCCTTATATATATATAAATAATAAATATATATAATTATATATAGGTTATATATAGTTATATATAATTGTGTATAATTATATATATAATTATATATAAGTCATTTTTACTAGGGTAATATCTCGAATATAAGAGCTCATCGACACAAACTACAAGTCCTAGGCTTCATTTCTAAGTACCAGAAAACATCTCCCAAAGCCTTACCAAAATTCGTTTCCCAAAAGTACGACACTCTCTTTGTAAGTTTAATATCCCTGGTAGAAAATTAATCTAGAACTATGTAGATCTATCTAGTTTGCCAAGGAAATAATCGAGGGCCTCGATAAAACTAGATAATTTTCTACCAGGGATGATATGTTACAATACTCTAAAACTATATTTTTAAATTTTTGTTAACTCAAAGTTAAATATATTAGTACATCTTTGATTATATTATATTGCATAACTTTAGAAACATACCTATATTCCGTATTTTCTTACACCTTACACTCACAGCTTTTACCATAGTTTGTTCGATTGTGTACATATTATTTATCAATGTAAATGAAAATTGAGAATACGGATTGAGAGCAACACGGTCAAAGTTCACAATCTAACAGCGCCGGTATATCGATATTTACATACGTATAAGTTTACATCAGATATTTAATAAACTATCTTCTTACACAGGATGTAATTTCATACATCCGCATTTTCACGATACCCATCCAATTAGTTATATTCGTTACTTGTTTATTATTTTTAATTTTAGGAAAAATTTATTTTTCAATTAAAAACCTAAAATATGTTCCATGATTTTTATTTTGTACTGAGAAAAGAATTTGTTTACTACAACTAAATTGATATATTTAAAATAAACGCATTTCATTCTTTTAACGAACCATTAAAAATTGCTTTATTGGCGATATTTCAAATTTGTCTCGGTGTAAATGTTTTCTGAAAAAAAAGAGTAAAAAGAGATTAAGAAAATATGAAAAAATGTAAAACAAAATTAACCTGTTATATTTGTATACGTCATCCAGGATACACAAAATTTAAAAGTTTTTAACATTAAAACTATAGTTTGTGTGAACTGTACCTGGATAGTTTCGTTAAGTAAACTGAGAAGAATGTGTAGACGATGTTAGATTACAAATCCATATTTTTTTCCATTTTTTAGAGCATTAACAATTAATTGTTCAACAATGGTGGAAATAAATTCCATATTTAGACCAGTAAATAGCTAGTCGAAAAACCAACTGTTCAAACACGGTCCAGTTTTCTGGTTGCAACGAAACGCATTTTTACATATTATTACAGCATTTAACAAAGTAAAGAAATCATTTTCTTGAACTCAATCGATTGATTACGCATTTTCAAGCCTGTGAAATTTACATTAAAATATTTTAAGCTTATAGGTATCGTATTTATCCACTCCATTAAATTCTTCAAAAATGGGAGAAAATGAGTTTTAATGCAACCAAAAAAGTACCTATTTAATGGGTGAATTTCTATTAATCGAAACTGGATTTTCTTGATAAACAAATTATTGAATACGTTAAAAAAATATTAAATTTTATTTTATCGGATTTTTTGATAGTGTAGGGCACTGACTACTGTACCAAAATATGTGCGCTAGATGTAAATACTATGTAAAGTATCAATAACAGACGTTTGGCTTTGAATACGTGTACGAAATAATACTTTAAAATGACACGATCGAAATACTATCACGGATCCAATTCCTGATCATTTTCTTACATAAATTGTTACATAAATTTATTGCTATAAACAATTGCTTTGAGGCTAAATACATATTTATTGGCTATCTAAAAATGCTTCTAGATGGTTAGAAACTGGGTTCGTGACAGTACTCAACTTTTTATTTTACTTTTATTTTACACTTTTTACGACAACATTACAGATTATTCTTATTTATGTGTTGAGTGTTGGTACAAAGCATTAGATTCAATGAATTTTATTATACTTATTTATATTATTAATTTCTGTATACCAACTAAAAATGACGTGATATTGCATACATAGTAAAATTATGACTAATATATGGTACAAGAACATAAAATGTTTCAAAATATAATTAATTTTAGACATTACATATTTTTTAAAAAAGCAAAAAAATAATAAAAATGGTTAAAAAAGTAAAATAATGCAAAGAAGCATGAAAATTTAGAAATTTTTTTACAGAGATATTTTTCATTCGGATGCACACTCAATAATCAAGGAATTGGTACTTGTAATAATAATTATTAATTACTGAAATTCGTACTTGTATTAATAATTCATAATTACTGAAATTTGTACTGGGTGTAAAGAAACTCTTTATCAGACTAGAATTCGGTATACTACAACTAACTAACTACTTTCCCTGATTATAATCTCTCAACAAATGCGCGCAATACCCCGCGCAAGGATTGGAAGCTGCGCGCGTGCGCCCATCACAGTCCCATATCTAAAATCTAACGCCTTCATACGCTTACCCCATAACCCCATACACACCTCGCCATACTTAATGGCGCACTCTATTACCGCCTCGCAGGAGTCGCTGCAGCGATCCGCATACATAAAGACTCAGGTGTTTACGAAGCCGGCACACCCCCGTTATGTTTTATAAGCCACATAAAGCCATGTACGCGCGTATTTTTTTTATCCATTTTTCCTATCTCCTGCCGCCATGCTCTTTTTTTCTGTTGAGAAAGAGCCCGCTACACACTTTTTAAGATGTATGACTATATGGCTCTTGGAAATGTGTCTCGTTACGGTTATATACACGAGGTGTATATATACGTAAACGCATCCGCCTTTGTTAACGTTTATGTAAGACGTGAACTGCGAGCGCGCGCGATGCCGTATATGTATTTTATGCGTTAATAATAATATCGATAAAATTGACCTGAATCGTACTACGATTACGTATTTAGATGAAGCGCCGCGGCATGCGTTATATGGCCACCCGAGGCGGGAGGCTCAGTACGCCAAGCTTTGGCTACCGATCGTAATGTGCAAAGAATATTGTATACTTTGCTCGATAGCGGAAGAAATTGAAGTTATGGACATTTTTTTGCGATATTACAATGATTTTCAAGACTAAGAAGAATTTTCTGTTTTGAAAAGGATTTATCAGTAATTTGTATTTATTTTGTTTAATATTTCAATTAACGTATTATAGAAGATTGAATTTAATACGTTTTAATCTTGATAGCCCAAAAATGGAATGAGAATATATAAAAAAAAAGAAATACACTATGCAACAAGGGGCGAATGTATCAGATTTTTCCCGCAGGTGGGTTTACTGCACGAACGAAGCGAGCGCTGCAGTAATCACCCGAGGGAAAAATCTACTTTCGTCCGGTGTTGCATATAGTATTTTATTCCACTCTCGGCCTTGGCCACTTTTTGACCCTGAAAAGCGGAGCCAAAAGAAATTTTTTTTACGAGTACAGTAAACTTTTTATATTTACAAGTAAGCATTCTGAAATTTTTGATGCTATCAATACTTAACAATACCTTAAATTTTATGGTTGTAAAACCTCAAAATCTTGACCCTACACGTCACAATAAATAACTATTTTCAATACTATATTTATTAAAAGAACTTTGTGCCTTACACAATTCTAGGTGACATAATGAACGACAACACAAATTTTCCACTGTTATTCGACTCCTTTGGACATGTATTACATAATGAGCGGAGCACTTTTTCATTATTTTTTTTATTATTCTTTTTCGTAGACTCATTCATTATTTAAAAAATATTTAAAAAAAATTAAAATTGTTTTTCAAAAGATCAATTGGATTTTCGAAAAATAAATAATAAAAAAAGTTCTAACGAAAAAGTGTTGCGCTATTTTTGTAATAAAATATCAGAAGGAGTTGAATAGCCGTAAAAAAAATTTCGTTCATCATGTCACCCAGAATTGTGTGAGGAACAAAGTTCCTTTAATAAATATTGTTTTACAACGGTAAAATTGAAGATATTATTGTGTTTTGATAACATAAAATTTTTCAAAATGATGTTTGTCTTTATTTTCAAGTCAAATTTAATAATATGGTTTTTAATATGATTTTTGTTTGAATTTATCATTCTATTGTAATTATAAATTTTGCAGAAGAAAAATGTGCTGTTTGTGTTACATTGATTCTACAAAACGTTACAGGTATGAAAAAAGTAATTAAATTTGGTTGTTTTCTTTGATATACTGTTAAAAATTTTTTTATTTATTTTTTTAAATATACGTGCGTCTATGATATAGACTGCCTGATAATACTGATGAGGCCTACAGGCAGTCTTGAGGCCGAAACGCTTTTTAATCTTTACATTTATAATATTAAAGGACCTATGTATTTCTTGCTCTTCTCTGTAAGAATGAGCCTTACATATAAATACAGTGAAAAACTAATAATACGATGTAATAGGTTTATCAGAAACCTACTTTAAAATGGTTTTCCCTTTATTGCTATAAAAAAGGAAAAAAAAACTTCAATTTGCAGGATAAATACACAAAATGTTTAGTTTTTTAATACTAATTACATTTACATATTTTATGAATTAACAGTTTAATTCAATGCTGGGAGGGGTATTTGCCCGCAGAGTAGTTGTTTCTGTTGTTCTAATAAATACAGTAGATTTTTTGTTAAAGAGTGTATGAGACACTCTAAAAATCTCGTCTGCAATTTGCTGTTAGAAGCAATCATCGAAATTTTATCAAAGATAGACGTTCAAATCATTTTTAAGAAACGAGTGTTCGTATTAACATCATTTGGGGTCTCACCCTTGCCTGCCTTATTAAATCATACGGTTAAGGATGTTCACCGGTTAACTGAATTTCTTTAAAATTTCTTTAAACTTTTATTATATGCCAATTTAGATTGTTTTATATGTGATTGAAATTGTAACCCACCTTGAGTATCAAAAATTAAAAGATTTAGCTTCAAAGATTCAATTTTTACCATGGGAGCCCTATCTTGAGCTCTCACAAAACGGACATTTTTATTTATTGTAAACCAAGTTTTCTTTAAAATGTTTTGAAAAACTAGTATGTAATGTAAAATAAGCAGAGAAGTAATACATAAAAAACTGGACATAGCAAGCGGTACATTTTTAAAAGATGAAGCTATCTAAAGTTGTATCACTTTTATATTCTTTACTATTACGTTAATGTTTTATTTTGTAAACTGAAGGGATTCATTACAAATGACATCATTTAATGATTCTCTTTTCGAAATTAACTTTTTAACCTTACTGTCAGCCGGTGAACGTCCTTAAGATGAAGTTGAACCCCCCTCTTACTAGTAAATATTGGGAACTACTTATATCATTAAATTTTCAATTTTGAGAAGATATCTCTCTCGAAAGTTGTTGTTTTTGATTGAGATAACAACATTCCATAGATATATTTACTCAAAATTAAAAATAAAATGGTAAAGTGGGTCCTCGTAATTATCGAGGACGGCTTAGGATCACATTAACTGAATTTGTACTGTAAACAAAAAATTTTGGCTCCATATAGCATAAATAATATACATTTTTTTCTATGTTGATAAAGAAGTAAAAAGTATTTTTTGTTTTGTTTCGAATATTTATTTACAGAAATTTATTCCACACGATGCGAAAATAATCGATTTTCACTCGTATAAGAAAATAAAAGATCGGGACTCAAAGGGTTCAAATTTGAATTCTTTTTTATTTATTTAAGAAACATCATATAAATATAGCTATGCTTCGTTTCTATACTCATGTCTATAAAAATGCCTAACAAATCTCATAAACAACCTTTACTTCATAAAATTAAAATGATCCGTCTGATAAAGTCTACGCCCATCACGTCGAAGTTATCGACAATGCATCACTGCGATCGGTAACACAACGCATTTAACGTCAACAGCAATGAGAGCATCATTTTGTTTGTTATAGGTACACACTCGCTTATTTATCAAGGGACGAATCAGCCGGGGCAAACACAGATTTTTAAGCATTATGCGAGAGGGTGGCGCAGAGAAGTGTTTTATTTACCATTTAGCACGTGAATATTCACCACCGTCGTGCTGAACTGGCCGATAGTGCAGGCGAACTCGCCGCTGTCGCTCTTCTTCGCGTGCTCGATCCGCAGCCTCGTCAATAATTCGTTGTCCGTTCTGCAACAAACGAATAATATCATACACGCTGCGTAATCCAAGATCCGATTAGAGCGTTTTGTTCGTCGCTTTAGCACGCTTTCGTTGAGTGCGCTTCATTTTATTTGTCTTTTGCCTAGTATATACGTGTGCTGCGTTAATGCCGGGTGCTTATTTATTTAATGGAGTCAATACGATTGCTTGCGCGTGATCTATTTTTTTTGCTTTGTCAATGAGAAAGCTTTTTTATCCAGTATTTGAAAATCTTTTGCGCTTATGCTACCCATTACGTATGTTTATGAATCCCACGTCGTTTAAATTTAGCTTAATATTGTTGTCCTCTCATCTGTGTTTTGGATTACTTAAGGATCTATTACTTTTCGGTTTTCTCATTTACACCCTATGTGCTGTTTTTTTTCTTTCTTATTACAATTTGTATATCTAAGAATCACCCTCGCAATCACCTTAAAGCTATTTTAATAAAAGAAATACGATCAAATTATGAATACACATTTATCAAAAATTGGTCATTTTAGCCAATTTAGAAATAATTTTTTAATCTTTACTGTATAGGTATGTTAAAAAAATTTGTGTATAATTTTAAAATAACATGATTTTAAGGAGGTGCGGGTGTTTCAAATCGATCAATTTTTTTTCTACGTAGTGAAAACTTATCAGTATCGATATTTATGTATGTGAAAAAAGTGTACATTATGAACTTAAAAATTTATCCATTATAAGCCTGTCTGACTCAGTTATATATATACTTTTTTCACATACATAAATATCGATACGATAGAGCCTCTCTCTATATATATATATACGAGATTTATATTGTCACCCAGAATTGTGTGAGGAACAAAGTTCCTTTAATAAATATTGTTTTACAATAATACATAAATAATGTTTTACAACGGTAAAATTGAAGATATTATTGTGTTTTGATAACATTAAATTTATTTACATACATTAACATATATATATATATATATATATATATATAGAGGCTCTTATAATAAACCAGCAGTACTTAAATTTTCTGATAAATACCAACAGTTTGTTAAATTTTCTGAGAAAATGATAGTTTTTGTCTGAGATCTTGAAAATTTATAATTTTTGTAGGAGGTTCGTAAGAAGAACCAGTATTTTTCGAGAAATCTGAATGTGCTAGTCTTCGTACGGAGCATCGATATGACCCACCCATCTGAATCTTCGAAATTTAATTACTCTGATAACATGAGGGAATTTATAAACTTTTTATATTGTTGGAGAATATGTTTCGCATCTGTACAAAATCACCAGCAGTATTATTGTTTTATAAATACTAATTTTCAAATTATGTGATATTTATCCAGGTTTTAAAAGTTTCTTAACAGAGTAATCTGTTTTCTCTTTTCTTTCCTACTCTATCTGTAGTGTTTATTATTGTACCAAAGTATGTAAATTTGGAAACTATTTTGAAAGTCATACCTGCGACTTTAGCTCTAATCCTTATCAATTAATAATTATATACTTTGATTTTCCTTGCTTTCTTTTAAGCCTTCTTCTTTCCATAATTTCCGTAACTATTCTGCATCTTTCTAACGATTTCTTGACTGTCTCCTGGTAAATATTTGTCATATTTGATCTAAACTTTTATTAACCCGCTGACTATATTTGAGCAATATATATAATAGTTCAACTTACTTTTTAAGAAATATTGCAATAACTTTTTTATTATAAAAGGAAATATTCTGAAAATAATTGTCTACCACCTTAGCAATATAAGAATTTACATAAAAAAAATATGATATTCCTTGACTAGAAAAAATTTGGCATTTAAGAGGTTAATAATTCTATAAATTTTATTTAATTACATGAATAATATACTAATAGGACTTAAGAAATTGTAAAATTTAGAACGGTTCTATATTTTTTTATTGAGTTCATCTTTAATAATTGCACTGTACGAGATATAATTGAGATATAATATATCGAGATATAATCACTATTCAATGCTCTAACAGTGCTATTTTTATTTTATCTCACATTTGAACCAAAGGTTATTAAAGAATATTTTCAACAGTTGATTTATAATTTAAAAAATTCTCATTGAATGAAACGTACGGAAATTTCACTAACCAATTATTCTATATTTTCAAATAATCGACTTCAGAAACTCATAATTGTTCAACGAACATATGAGCACGTACGTATACGCTATATGACATTACACTTTCACGAAACAATTAATTCCAACAATAGCACCATAACATAAGAAAGATAGTATCCATATCTCTCTCTCTCTCTATATATCTCTCTATCTCTCTCTATCTCTCTCTCTCTCTCTCTCTCTCTCTCTCTCTCTTTCTCTCTCTCTCTCTCTCTCTCTCTCTCTCTCTCTCTCTCTCTCTCTCTCTCTACCTGTCCCACACACATACACACTTTCTCTATCTCTCTCTGCCTATTGCATGATATATGGCATTCGAACTCACCCGTTGGTATGATAAACATTGACGTGATCTGGGAGCGTTTCGCAATTTTTCTTCCAGACTGGATGGGGCACTTTCGAGCCGGGTCGCGACGGCCGGGCTATACACGTCAGCTCGATGATGCTTCCAGTCTTGTAGTAGCGGTCGCGCAGCTCGTGGCTCGCCTCGTCCACGATTCTAATGTCGGGCGCTATTCAGCAGCAAGAAGAGAAAAACAGAGTTGCCGAAAATTTAATGACTTTAATTTTGCTGGGTTAGCGGATTATGAGTAATGCATACACTATATAAGTTGTCGTGCAAAGCCAATTATAATGATTTAATTTCAATAAAAGTAGATTATCGAAGAAAAATTTAATTTATTACTGTGGTAAATATTAGTCTTGTGATTTTTAAATCGCAATGTCTGTAATTTTTAAAGATAAATGGTGTTGTCCCAAAACATAGAAAAATAATACATTGATTTTACATATTTTGCAACATACACGATGATTTTAAAATGTTAGACTTATATCGTATGATAATTTGATTGATTTAAGTATTCCCGGGTAAAAATGCTTTAAATGTAATTATAGATGATTATATGTGATTATATTTGCAATTATATGTAACTATATGTAATCATATGTAGTCGTATATGATAAAACAAAATTTTGTGATACGTGTAGGGTAGGCCACCTCTAAAGGATCTCAAGGAACATTTGTGAAAAACAAAATTTGTTTAATTTTTTATTTTCACTTTTTCAGGGAGTTACTTAAAGAAAAATAGAAGAAATACCAGCTTTTATTTGACTTTAGCATATTTTAGCACATTTTAGCACGTACTAAATTGTGCTAAAATGTGCTAAAATATTCTAAAGTCAAATAAAAGCACGTATTCCTTTCATTTTTCTTTAAGAAGCCCTCTGAAAAAGTAAAAAATAAGAACATAAACATATTTAGTTTTTGAAAAATGTATTTTAGATCATTTAGAGGTGGTTACATCGATTTGAGAAATGAGTTTTAGCAAAAATAAATAGCTGCTGAAATTTTGTAATAAAATAACAACAACAGGATTATGATTTTTTATATATTTCCTACTATTTTTAATCATTACACTTAAAAAGATAACAAATTTGAGAATTTTGGACCACCCTAATGTAGGGATTTATGTTATTCTACGACATTACATATATACACATATGATCATATGTGATCCGGAAATTCACAATAAATTTTTGTAAATCATGTCACAATCTGCCGACATGCAATTTTATGTAATAGGTAACCTTCTATGTAAATATATATAATTGCATTTAACCGTATACGATTTTATGGAAACGAAGTTACTTTGGCGTAAGCCTATCATGTATATATGTCAACATGTTAAGAAAGTAACTTTAGAAAATTTTTCCGGGCCCGATCAATAATCTTCTTAAGTATGCTTTCATAGCAGCGAACAGCTGAAATTATTTTTATAAATTAGGATCAGAGTCCCCGGACACCCGAATATTTTTTCGCATAAAGTTAGAAAAATTATTTATTGATTTAGAGTCCCAAATACTGACACGCTGCGGGCCACTATATTTAGTTACATACATTATATATGATGGCATACAAAAATGTAACCTGTAAAAAAATCCATATTATTTTATATGTAATTAAATGTTAGTCTTTTTTACCCGAGTTGTCATTAAATATTTATTATATACAACAATTAGTCTTTTTAAATTATTCAAACTTCATTTGATATTATGTACTATATTTGATATCATGTCATGAATTAGTTACAAGATTTTCAAATTAAACTTACTCTACCATAATTTTGAACGATCCAATTGTGGTCCAATCGAGTTGAAACTTATTGTGCTATGTAATGTATAATTAATGAAATACGTATATTGTATAAATTTAAACCAAAGATATATCCTTTTGAATCCACATTTACACGGTATATTTAAAAATAATCTCAAAATATTAATTATACATTTACACTGCTTTAGTGTAGTTTACACAAAGACACATAAAAAATATTTCATCTGATAGTAACAAATAAAAGGTTCTTTTAAATCATCTACATATCCTAGCTTTATTCTTTATCCTACTCGAATAAAGTAAATTCCCGTAGACGTAAGAGATTAAATACAATTCCTCCTTTGTAAATGATTTTATAAATATTGATACAACCATCCTTCTATTATACTTCCTCCACATTTGTTGTCGGCATCAAAGGATCTCCGTGTACGCTCTTGAAACCATAGCAGTAAAACCTATCTCGGCAATAACTAAAATTGCAAGCTCACAAAGAACTTTAAAGAAAGCCTCGCTCGCTTATCCACGACCATCGAGAAAATAATCACAGAGAAAATATACAAAAAACGCATCTCTTTCTTCGATATCCTTCCGCATCCATTGCCCCACATAACGCATCGCTCATTATCTACAAAAGAAAAATAATAAAAGATGTAAAAAAAGTACCCGAGAAATCGAGACAAGTTGCAGGGCGCAGCAAATGGAATCAGGGGGAAAAATCTAGACGATTTCTTTTTTCCATTTGATGCGTTATGAAGACGCGTTTCAGGTGTTGCCAACCGCCGAGCGCATACATTTTCTCGGGGTCACCGACGCGAAACGCCGGAAAGAAAAAAATACACAACTAGGCGCAAAAAAGATACATCGGCCGCACGACGACGAAAGAACGACAGGGGATGGAAAAATCGGGGGGAAGAGAGAGGATGGAGGTGCCAAAACCGATCTGGTAAAGTACACGCATTCGTCACAGCTGCTGCTGGAGCTACCGGCGTTTTTTTACACGCCTCCGTGCGCGCGCGCTCATGTTCGAGCTTGTCGGTCGAAATTTCCGTTTTCTCTCGACACTCGCGGGTCAAATATTGGACGTGCGGAAAGGATCGTCTATTTTTTAATAGTCTATGACGAGCGATGCGCTCATGTACGTTGTCATAAGCCACGTAGCACACTTTAATTCATCGTGAAATCGAATCTTCATAGAGTATCCTTTCCCCTTTTTTGTCTCATCCTCGCTGTAGCTTACCCGGGAAAAAAATATTATATGTAACCATATATAATCATATATGAGCGGAATTAAATAATAAATTAACAATATAATAATTAATTCATGCGAATATCAATCAAATAATGATTTTATAATTAAAAAATAATGATTTATTATCCCTATTAAAAGAAAATATTATTAAAAAGAAAAATACTTGCCCGAGATGGAACTCGAACCTGAAGTCTTTGAGTTGAGAATCCAACACTCCGAGTAGAAATTGTGTTCAGGCGGCCTAAGCAACTACTGTAGCCCTTATCAGGGTGCCTTACAAGGTCCTTATGAGGTATGTAATAGCGCGCAGGTCAGGGTCTTCTAAGACTGCAGTCTAACGGTAGGGAATGGTCAGACGATAGTCAGGGTGTCTAAATAATAACAAAATAAACAGCAAACGGATACAAATTTCCATATACAATAAACAGTAAGTAACAAGATTATTGAGAGTTGATATTGTTTGAGCTTTATTCAGAAATTGCAATAGATTTGGAAAAAACCTTGACAATGTTTATTAGAATACTCTTTTAATCCTTAAAATTGAGGTTAGAATAATGTTGTGAAGGAAATTCGAATTCATTTCAATTGTGAATCTTAATTTTGATTGTAATTGTAATTATAACTTTTATATTTTTATAACTAAAATCTGAAATAGAAAAATATATATATATATAGATAAACAAGGAAGTCACATATATCCTTTTTATTCTTAAAGCTATTTAATAACAAAACTATTTGGATAGAAATTAATTTTTTATTTTTTTGTACAATAATTTATTTTGAAATTGAACATTATAAAGCTCTAAGAGAGTTTATTTATGCATCAGTAATACAGTGCTAAGTACTTCAAAAGAATTAAAATAGTTGAATTGGTATGTAAATATGAGTGTGCTCTTATACAAATTGTTATATATTAAAATTAGTGAAACTGATTGTGAACTTACGTGCTACATATAACAAATTTGAATTATAAAACTCTAGCTGATCTACTTTAATATTGACTCAAATAAATTCCAACAAAATTTTCTTTTAATTAGAGAAATACGACTGTATCTAACTTATCTATTTTCAGTTACTATCATTGTAAAGTTGTTTAGAAGATACGTAACATGTTAGATCTGGGCATTCACTACAAATATTTTGAATAACTGCAGTAAAGCTCCTATAAGAAATAGTACGAAGTGCAGATTCTCTGTTAAGATTAAATAACCAGTTACCTGTTTACTTATTTAATTAAATTATAGTGATTGAGTTATTTATCTTCGAAAGAGTCACTTATGAGAATATTATTTTTGAACAGTAATCAAGTGAAACATACTATGCATCTTCTAAACTATACCAAGATAGAAGCTAAAAATGGGTTAATAAGTTATACTCATATAGTAGAAAGAGAATATATATATTTGTTAGATTATTTGAATCACTATCAAAATAACTCAACTAGAGTTTTATTAATCAAATATTTTGAAGTATTCTTGCTATTAAAATAGAGTAATTTACTAATTTTCAGTTTGTTATATGTAACATATAACTTTAGTTATTTCAAAGCACTCAACACTTCATTACTGATACATATACTTTATTACAGCTTCATAATGTTCAGTTTCAAAGTTTGATATATAAAAAAGTAGATTAAAGTAAATTGTTTTATTAATACTAACTAACTTAAAAATTAAAGAAGACTATAAAGGATTTTTTAGATGAACTATATGTTTGTTTATGTTCTCAATAAAAAAAGAATTTTAAGAAATAAAAGTAAACATAATCAAAATTAAGGTTCACAATTGAGATGAATTTCAATTTCTATAACAATTCAATTAACTATGGAACTTATAGTTGAATTTAATTTCTTAACAGAGAATTCACACTTTGTAATTTTTTTATAACAGTTTTACTGAAGTTATTCAAAAAGTTATTAGTCGGTCCCCAGATCTAACATATTACGTATCCTACAAATTATACAATGATAGTAACTGAAAATGGGTAAGTAAGTTGTACTCGTATGGTTGAAAGAGAATTGGTATATTCATACATCTTTTTTAACTCTAGCAAACTTACTTCTATTATCAAAAGAAATTTTTTTTATAATTTATTTGAGTCACTTAGCTAGATTTATTGATAAAATATTTTTAAGTATTCTTCCAATTAAACTAGCGTAATTTAGTAATTTTTAGTATGTTATATGTAACGTATTAGTCAACTGTGAGTTTCAAAAATATTAACAACATTTTGTAAGAGCACACTGAAATTTACAAGGTAAGTTCAACAATTTTAATTCTTCCAAAGCACTTGACACTGTATTATTGATATATAAACTTAATTAGAGTTTTATAATGTTTCATTTCAAAGTATAATGTAACAAAAAAAGTAGATTAAATTAACTTACTTTATTAATAATAAATAATTTCAAATAAAAGAAGACAGTATAGCATATTTTAGTTGATCTATCTATCTTTTATGTTTGTTTCCAAATAGTATTTGTCAACCTTGATTTTGAATCTACTTACTTTTGTTTCATACAGTTAAGATGAGTTTGAATTTTGGTCGCAACTTTCTAACCTCAATTTTAAGAATGCAAATAATTACACTTAATGAACATTTTTTAATTTATTTTGAGTTCTAGATTATCATTTCTAAATAAAGTTGAAACAATCAAACCACAATAATCGTATTTTATATACTGTTTATTGTGCATCAACAGCTGTCGTGTCTGTTTGCTGCCTATTTCGTTGTTGTTCAGGCGGCCTGATAAGTGCCTGACCATTCCCTGACGATTAACACAGGCTGCGAAGGCCCTAATCTGCGCGCCATTACATACCTTATAAGGTTTTGTACAGGCACCTGATCAGGATCTTAGCTGACTTCTCATGCACCTGATAAGGGCCTAATTACTGCCGGAACTGAATTTCTATTCGGAATCTTAACCATTAACTCAATTCGTCTTATTGAAACTATAACACTGGAAGTTCCTGAATAGTTAGATTAATTCTGCCGTCACCAGAGAGTAGAAATATTAATAAGTTCTGGTAAAACTAGGATATGATCAAATAACTTAGGAGTCGGATGAGGTCTTGATCAGGTGCCTGAATAGGGCCTGATGCAATATGTAATGACGTGTAGATCGAGACCACGCTATGTTTTCAGTTTATATACAATTATATATGGTTAAATATAATTATATATGGCTATATATGGCAATACATAAATATATATAACGCTATACAAGCTAATTGCCACCAGACTTCTATATGGTTATACATGGTTATATATGGTTATATATGAGCATATATATTTATATAAAGTAAAAATCTATATATAATCATATACAATCATCTAAAATCATATATGATTATATATGATTATATATAACCATGTATGAATTTTATATATAACTATATATGGTTATATATAAGTAATTTTTCCCGGGTTATACATCCTACATACAGCAAAAAAGGTAATTTCCACGGACGGTTTGTCGTAGCATCGATGATGTTAATAGTTTTTTAACGTATTTTACAGTATTCGGATTCGCTGAAATAGATTATATATTGGTTTTGGCCCGGAAATGCGTCGTCTTTGTTTTAACGGGCATGCGCGTAGATGTGCGTGAGCGTACGAGTACCTGCATATTGCAGGTAACGTGTGCTGGAGCGCATGTGTGCTCGGGAATGCGGATGCGTGTACACAGATCTCCGGTTACACATACATTTGGTAGGGTAAATATGTGTGATCGTCTGCGTAAATTTACACGCGGCTATAGGTGCGCGTGTATGCGCTTATACTTGCAAGATGAATTGGTCTTGAGGGAGTTTGAAATTCTCTTCATAGCAGAGTATACATCTATTGTGTACGACAAAACTTTCATTCTCTTTTAGCTCCCTATAACGAAAAATCGAGATGGTGAGTGATTGAAAACTTAAACAAATAGAGGTAAACCAAAAAAAAATCGATATTTTGAAATCTACACTGGCCTAAAAAATTGAAAGGAATATATGACATAGTTTCTGAACAATAGATGATAGTAATCTAAACAAAGAACGTAGAATTAAAGACCAATTCTCCATAAAAGATGAAATTGGTTAGGATAAATTTGTAAATAATGAATGTAAAACATTAATGGAATAAATACCCCTGTTTTAATTTGTTCATTTCGAAAAACTTATAAGGGGACGTGAAAAAGTGTTCTGAATCCAGATAATAACTGAAATCTCTTCTAAATTTAACTAGATAATATTTATAATAGTATATTGTGTACCATGGGGGAAAAGTAGGCTTCTTTCGCCCGCGTGTGAGGTTTGCAATACGAGTTGAAGGCGAGCAAGCATGAGCCGGAGGCGAGTGCATATTGTGAGCTGAAGACGAGTATTGCAAATACACAAGGGCGAAAGAAGCCTACTTTCCGTATTTGTTGTCAAACATGTATTGATAACGTCTTTCTTTTTATGCCTATGAAGCAAAACTAAATTTGGCCGTTCTTCGACACGGTGCATACACACGCTTGTTAGACTGTAAAATCAGCCTATTAGAGTGTTTAGGCCGACCTAAACAGATGGTATCATCCGGATGGCACTTGATGTTTAGGGATACTAAACCCACTTAGAGCTGATTTTCGAAAATTTACTTTATGCCCGCTATAGCTGGCGATAATAGTATATTCCGTACCATGAGGTAAAGTAAGCTTTTTTCGCCCGTGTGTGAGGTTTGCAATACAAGTCGAAGGCGAGTGCATATTGCGATCTGAAGACGAGTATTACAAACACATAAGGGCGAAAACGGCCTCTCCCCCATGGTGCACACCGTATTTTTTGTCATCTAGATAGACATGTGGTATCATCCGAATGGTA
Organism: Gastracanthus pulcherrimus; assembly: GCA_949152435.1. Taxonomy (NCBI): domain Eukaryota; kingdom Metazoa; phylum Arthropoda; class Insecta; order Hymenoptera; family Pteromalidae; genus Gastracanthus; species Gastracanthus pulcherrimus. Next base: position 152,853,472 of record OX424575.1, on the reverse strand, counting down.
CTTGATGTTTAGAGGTGCCTAAACCCACTTAGATCTGATATTCGAAAATTTACTTTACCGCCCGTCGGTCAGAAAACGGCCACTATAGTCCCGCTATATGGGCATGAAAAACCGCGTTATTGTGCAAGTGTGACAAAAAAGTATTTTCTAGCCTTATAGCCGGTCGAAGTATACAATTTACATAGCGTTTATATGGGAGTCGTAAGTTTTTATTCAAATAAAAGTTTATCCTCTTAAAATAATGGTTATCGCTTCAATTATAAACATTGTGAAAATTCATAAATGCAGCACGATGATTTATCAGAGTATTGAAATATTATAAACTATATTTCTGAGCGAAAACAACAGACAAAACGCTGAATTTTAAAATTTGCGCCTCACTGCGCGTTGATTAATCCTAAAATAATGAGTTTAAGACATTATACCATAATTCTGGAGGAATTTATTATATTTCTTCAATAACATACAGTCTCCATTTGCAGTAATAACACTTATTTTCATGTAAAGCACTTTCATTTCAATTTAGAAATAAATCTCCTATATAAATCCAATGTAAAATGTATACGCTGACCGGCCATTGGCGTAGTTCACGCGATGTCCGCTAGTATCGCATTGCAATTTTAAACTCCCGATACGAGCATCATTAGTATAGTTTACTTCCTTTACAAATACAGTATAGTGAATAAATTAATATCGATAATAAATATTAGAATGATAATCCTTTCGATGCGATTTTGAGAACGTAATGTGGAACATATGTAAGTTACATACAATAACTAAAATTATTGACTTAAACACAATTCTTATTTAAATTTCAATATTGTTAATCTTCTTAACGGAATAGATTAAATGTTCCCATTTGATACATGTATGCAATTACTTAATTAATTGGAATATAAGATTTTAAAGCATTGATGAAGTTAATATTTTAAAAACGTGAATTATAAAATATACTTTTCACATCAAAACTTCACAATCAATTCTTAGTTAATTATGTTAAAATTATAATACAATAACGAATATTAATATATTAATATATTAATATATATTTTTAAATTAAATACTGATCAAAACGATGCGGGAAAGACGGATTTTTGAGGTTCAGTTCCCCGAAACGATGCTAATGACAAATGCTATCGTGCACGATATAGTAAAGTCATATAGGCTAAATTCCAAATCTCGCAGAGATTGATATTTGTCTTAGAGCTATACCCGTATCTATTATGTTTAGGTCAGTCAGAAATATGAATATTTAATATTCGGGTTTATATTGGTGGGTGGCAGATTTTTTTTTCAGTGAAGCAATGCGTATGGGACTATTTTACATCCTCTTAAACAATGTGTAAAATGCTTTTATGAAATTAACATATTTCATAAATTAAATGAAATTAAACAATGTTCTCTAATAAACGTAACATTAAATCAAAATAATAATCAAGCCTCATATAACATTCAGACACTAACAATATTTTTGAAAGCACGCAATTCATCCTTAGAAACTCGAAATACTATCAACTTCGCGCAATCTCCCCCTCGCGCTTAAAACACACCCACTTTCGCGCCCATAAACTAAAAAAAAAACTCTCGTGCCCCATTGTACTATCAAAGTCGCGTTCCTGCATGAGTCTCGCGCAAAATAAACATTACGGCGAAAAAGTTCACCTCGCACCTGGGCACCATTTTAACCGGTATTTAAAGCGTCGCGCGGCGTGATAAAAAACAACGCCGGATACAGTCGCGGGCTGCAGCAGCAGCAGCAGCAGCAGCAGCAGCAGCAGCAGCCGTGACACCGAAAAACAGCTGCGCGAGAGCTCCTCATTGTAATTGAATCCTTACGCCCGCGGAATTTTAATCAAGGGCCTCCTCGTCACAGCGACGACCTGCGCGCGGCGTCGTTTTCGAGTGAGAAAATTTTCAACTAGGGGAAGTGGGCGTGGTGGGAGCTGAATGAGCTTTCCATTACGTCGGTCAACAACGTCAAGGAGGAGGTGTATAGACGTGGATATAGGGTAAATGTGTGTATTACTGCGGGGTTTTCATGTAGGCACACTTTCAAGTACTATAATTCGGCGTGAATACGACGAATATACATTTTTTTGAAAATGTAAAACGGCCGTTAAATATTTATTGAAAAGCACTTTAGAGGGTCAAAAACATCAAATTTAATTAAAAAAATAAGTGTTTAAAATAAAGTTCCAGATCCTGTCAGATCCCGCGGAAATACCAAGTACTGCGTGTGTATTACTGCGGATCTACACCGCATGTATCTTACTCTAAGTACTTTATGTTTTCTAAAACGTTACTTAATATATCTTAATTTAATATTATTATAAAATGTATATACATTTTGTAACTAGATGGTCACGTACAGATACATTTGGAATTAAATTTCGGTGTTTCTAAGCTTTTCTTAACAACTTAAATGTCAATGCAAATTCGAGGTTATATTTATTATATTTAACATATTTTTTATTATATTAAGCAAATCTTTAGTAAGTATATTGTATTTCTGATGCACAAGACATTTCTTTATACTACGTAATGCTTTAACAATCATATTTTATTGCTGTATTTATCAAAAAAAGTTCGTATTCTCGGTCTTGTAAAATATCCGCAGTAATAGGAGTGTCCGGAGTAATACCCACATCTACCCTATTCACTCTTTTTCCGTTCTAACGAGCAAGCCATCTCGCGGAAAGTTGTTGCGTGAATGATAGTGGGGCGCGCTTGCTTTCTATATGTTGCAAAGCAGTTTTTTACTTAGATTTAAATTAAAATTCTAAGTGGCGATGGACGTGTGTATAGTTTTCGAGTTGTGGCGCCACGTAAGTTGTCGGTATGTGGTGTGTATATTTGGCCTCGAATAAAAACACATTTAATGTGAAAGTATTAATACTTTAGTAGTAATTTCATTTTTAGTGTTGTACGGTTAGATAAAAAATTATATATTTTTTTCTAAATATGATGTTCCATTCGTCAGAATTTCTATATTATAGTTATTGATATAAATAATAATCATGATATAAATAAGCATTAGAGTTTTAAAACTGTATAAATAATAATATTCTTCACATAAGGATGACGTTAAAAGAAAGAAAGAAGCGTAAAAATTCAATTTTATTAATTATTGTTTTATTTATTTAAATTAAAACTCTCTAAACTACCAGATTATTGTTAGTTCTCTCATTATTCATCAATTTATATTTGAGCCGTTCTCTAGAAAAACGACTTAATTAAGTGGTTTTACATTGTTTTAACAAACAAGCGTTCAACAATTGTATGATACAATATAAGCCGTCATACATATTTCAATTAACTTTAATAGTTGATAACAATTTATTAATGTATGAATAACAACTATTAAAACATGCTAATAATTGTAAATGCATTTTTCTCGCAAGGTCTTAAAACAACTTGAGCGATTTTTCTACAGAACGGCTGATTTATATTTATACTTTTTCGAAGATAGAAATTCGTGATGATAAAATTAAATAATTCTTCTATACTTTGAAATATTAAATTACATTTGGATTATATAAATATCGAAGTTCAACAAAATATAATTATGTTTAATTAAAGTGATAACCTTTTAACTAAAGGTTCAATTTAAATCATTAATTATAGATTGAGAGACTCGATTGCTCGTTAAATTAAGATACTTAATAGTGTTTAATAAATTAAACACTATTGATTACTACTCTCTAAAGTTTTTGGAAAGATTTCTCACTCCAAGCGACCATAGAAACATAGTCACTTATTTTAGAGTGAATCTTCACTTTTAAAAAGAGTGAATAATTCACTCTTTTGTAAAAGTTACTTTTTCACTCTACTTAGAGGGAATACTTGTATTATTATTATTATTATTACAGTGGCCAGCCATTAATGGTTAGCAGTGATAAGGCTTAAAAGACCGCAGTTCCTATATCCGCTGTGGTCTTGTTAGCATAAGCACCGTAGCCACCGTTCATGGTTGATGGGACTATGTAGTCCATGGCCTTGTTCACACAATCACGCGATTTCTCTCAATTCTTTGCAAGGTTAATCCAGTTTTCCTCATAGTGTCCTATTTCTCGCAAGTCGGCCCTGACATTGTCTTCCCACCTTCGTCTTGGTCTACCCGCAGGCCTTGTGCCTTCTGGTTTTTCTACTAGTACTCTAAGTACTGTCCTATCATTTTCGATTCTCGCTACATGCCCGACCCATCCCAGTCTTCGAGATTTTATAACTCTGGTAATATCCGCTTTATTCGAGATTTTACAAATTTTGTAAATAAAAATGACTACTATGTCCTGCAAATTTGTATACTGTATTAGCAATGTTTCGTTTTGGCAATTTCAAAAGATTCCGATACTATTTCTATCCGGAAAACAGTTTTAAATATTTTCCGTGGTACGCAATACGTATGGCGACCCACATTCTCTTAACAATTTTTGACCCATATTTTAAGAAAGTTAATGATACCTCTTGAAAAATCAACTGAACATTTCTGGTAAAGGCATATAATGTCGTTTTTTATAAATATTTATTTTAAAGAGAAAAAAATATAAATTATAGCCTGTATTATAGGAATAGGTCAGTATCTTATATCCCCTTAAATTGCAAAAGTTTTATTAATTTTTAAAATTTTAGTATAAAACATCTTAAACTTTTCTTAAAAATACATAAATTGAGAAAATATAGTAAAAGAAATATTAGACTCTTTGGCCAAATATTCAAATTACTATACAGAGTGAAAATTCCTGAAATGTGCATGCCATTGGTATACACCAATACAGCAATATCCCACCCCATAGTTTTTAGAAAATTCAATTGTTTATTATATATTTTTGAAGTTAAATATTATATGAATTTTTTTTGAAAAATTTTTTACGCCCAAACTACGAGCTGACAAACTTTGAAAAAAATAGAGGCATAACTCACAATAACTAGACTTTAATACGAAATAAAAACATATGAAAATAAGTTTATTTAAGTAATTTTTTAATAACTTTTTTATAAACAAGTGCAATTTTAACTCAGTGCTACGTATAAAATTAAATTTTTTTTATCAGGTATGTAGTAAATATACTTAGCAACACGAAAATGTAAGAACCGTTTTGTGATCTCACCGGTAAGTGCTAGAAAGACAAATTTTCGAGGCGGCGGCGACTCGCGCGGGCTCACGTAAACTGCAGAGGGCATTGACAATGCACTGCCGATCTTGTTTATTACATTCTCTCCTGTTTTGTTCAGTATTTTGGGGTTAGTTTTCGTTCGCAACGTGTTTTTGTAATCTCATTGTGCACTACGGTATGTTTGCGGGATGAGTCGACCAGTGTATAGGTGAGCACCTAAAAAAATTTGTTTTCCTTGCGCGTCGCACATGCTATTTATTAGTTTATTTATTGTGAGTTATGTCTCTATTTTATTCAAATTTTGTCAGCTCGTAGTTTGGGCGTAAAAAATTTTTCAAAAAAAATCCATAAAATATTCAATTTTAAAAATATATAATAAACAATTGAATTTTCTAAAAACTATGAGGTGGGATATTGTTGTATTGATGTATACTCGACGACTGGGCGACGTTTTTTAATTTTCATGACTTCACGAAAAATGGCGTGCACACTTCAGGAATTTTCACTCTATAATAATACTGAATTTCATATAAAATATAATCTTTGCATCATTTTATTAACAATAAATATTTATTAGCTCTCAGTTATTATGTCTTAAACTAATTTTAGCATTAAATAAAAGTTCATCTACGAATTCGAATACATAGGAGAAATCAGTGCACACGAATTTAGACGCAACAGTGGTCTAGCGCTAGAGTAGCAGCCTCGGAACCTAAAGGATCCTGGTTCAAATCCAACGAATAATTTTTCTGAAGTTTTTTAAATTTATTTCTCAATTGCATCCTTTCCAGTAAACTGTATCCATTTATCAAACATTTCTAAAACGTAAAACAACGAAGTGAGTAATTATTATAAGTGAATAATTATTTTTTCTTTACGCGTATTTTCACTCTAAATAGAGTAAAAAAGTCACTTTTATAAAAGAGTGAATTATTCACTCTTTCTAAAAGTTAAGATTCACTCTAAAATAAGTGACTCTGTTTTCATGATCGCTTGCAGTGAGAATTCACTTCAAAAGAGTGAAAATCCACTCCTCAAAATTTAGAGAGTGTAATCACCCTTCTCTTCGATAACTAGCACCGACATCGCATACAACCCATAAAATCATAGCGTCATCCATGAACCAGCCGTTAAAAGAAAAAAGAAAAGAAGAATAGCACTTGTATACCCCAGCTTTCTTTACAGAAAATTTAACAAACGATGACTCGCGGCGCCTCGGCTCTCCGCGCGATAATCGCAATGGGGTCGGCCTCTCTCGCGGAGTGCAAAGCTGCGTTCAAAGAATGATGGATCGCGCGTCTCCCAGAGAAAAGCTCATGTATTCAGGCCTAATTGAATGAAGCTACATGGATGATACGTGTGTATATGTGTACGTACCGCGTGCCGCATTCTGAGGCACAATTAATATTGTCATACCAGAAGGGAGGAGGGTGAGGGAAATAAACGAAAGCGGTAGTTGATACTGCGGACGTACAGTCTCGTCAAGCCTTCAGCCACAAACAAGCGGAAGTATGTCTGCACATGTGTTTTCCCATAGTAAGTGGGACGTTTGCCGAAAGTATTTCTACGAATAAAACGCATTTGATAACTATATTGGATTGTCTCCTATTTTCTGAAGAAGAGTCTCTTTTGGAGTACGCTTGTTGGAGTAGAAAGTGGATTGAGTATGAGGGCCGTAACGTGTTTGAAGTTGCAAGTGTATGATAAAAGCTTGTCTAGAAATCTTGTCGGAAAGCTTCAAATTGAGGCGAGACTTAGATGACGTCAGTTTATGATATAATTTGCTAAATACGCAGTTTATAAACAGTATTTTTAAGGATAAAGATTAATTTACCAAGTAACTTATTTTACTACTTAAATTTATAATATTCCCGTTATATGTTGTTTTTTTAAAAAGCATTTTCTTTTGCTTAATATAAGAAAAGATTTATTATTTATACTAATTACTTTTTTCTGCATAGTCATTGCTTTCTCTAAGAGAAAGCTTTGTATTGGTAACATTTTTTGTGCTCTTTAAACGTATAAACAGATTGTATGCCTTGGGGAGTCCGAATACACTAGTCTTAAAAAATGTGTGTGTGTGTGTGTGTGTGTGCGTGACTGTGCGTGAGAGTGTGTCTGTGCGTGTATGTGTGTGTATGTGTGTGTGCGTATGTTTGCGTGTGTGTATATATGTGTATGTATGTATGTGTGGCATATCACCATTCGTTCAATCGGCGGTATAACTTTCCCAAACTTTGCATAGACGTTAGCTAGCAATACACGGCGTGCGGTTAAAAGTTTTAGCGAACATGGTCGAATACATTTTTTAAATATTTTTAATACAGGAATGGTTTTTTGGGAAACGAATTTTTTACAGAATAAAGTATTCATAATATTCTTCGTTTTCGGACTCAAAACGATTTTCTGTGAGTCGTTTTTCAGTCGTTATACTGTGTGATAAATTATTTCTTTCAACATTTATTACTCGAACACTATAGGATAAAAATCATTGAAATATTTACTGAATACTTGTTTCATATATAGGTATATTTCAGGGAATATTTGCTAGGTGTCAGGTTATTGGCTGAATATTTTTGAGTCGATTTGATTTGTCGCTTGTTGGCTTTATGCATTATATTGCACGAAAAAATCCAAAAACTGGAAAGATAATATTATATCAAAGATTATTATTTTGTGATTTTTTAAAAATGATTTATTAATGACATCATTTGTTTTTGCAATATTGGATCTGTATCTATCTATAATATAGCATAGAAAAATTATAATTTGTATACTATTTCGATGATGTTATTTGTAAACTAGTATATGTTAAATAGTAGTAGTCGTAGATACGTTTTTGTGTCTTATGTATTTTTTTACAGTTAAGAAAGAAATGAAATCAATAATTCAATCTTTTATAGGTCTAGATTTTATTTGATTTTATAGATGAAAATTGATTTTAGAATCAATGACACCTCGCTAACCAAAGACACCCTGCTATATGATAATATGTTTATTGAAAATCATTTATTTTTCAATAGGGTACAAATCAATAGTGGAAATAGTTAGACAGGAAAATCGCCATGGTGGGCGGTACTTCGCAGATCTTCCTTATTAAAGCATTGAATTAAAATGCTTATTATTGACCGGTATAATAAAACCAAAAATTCTTTTCATTTTATTTCATTATCCTCCACAATGAACGAATTATGTGTGAATCAGAATAATTCCGAATAAAGCTCTATTGCTTTATGAATAATTATATGCGACAAATTGCACGTCTGTTATATCGAAAAATTGAATTAAAGCTTGTTTATTATATATTAAAATTAAAAGGTTTTCATTTCCTGAAATATTAAAACAATTTTTTTGAAATGAATAAATATGAATAATTCTTAATTTAAAGCATCTACCTCCATTAACATTTAAAAATTTTTAATCATTGCTCTCGAGCTTGTGTCAATTTTAAACTTTCAGTCAAATTCAATTAACTGAAAATCTTGGAAAATATAGTTTTAATTAAAATTAATCCTCAATTAAAATTTTATTTAATCGGGCTTATAGTTTTCAAATTATAGAAAGTAAACTTTTATCTAACAATTATTATCTTCGTCAATGTCTTATAATGTTTTTTAAAAGTTTCAAAACAATTAATGAAATTTCATTAATCTCTCTAACTTTCTTAATTTTATTTGATCGTTACAGCCTTTTATGGAAAAAAATGATATTATAAAATAAATTGGAGATGAACTAAATATCTCATATTGTTACAATAATTGTTTAAAGTGTACTACTTGTAAGATAAGAACTTATCTGTAACAACTCATGATAATAATCAAAATTAATTAATGTTATAACAAGAATTATAGATTTTGAGTTGGAATGCTCTAGCTTACCATAGATCTAAAAAAAGTATTTGCATCGTTGTGCTAGTCGAGTAACTGAACGTACTTTTGGTCTTTGCCCTGCAGCGCAAAAGTTCTGTCTACTTAAACGGATTAGCGAGAAACGTTTTTTTTTCCTGTGTAACTTTCGCCTGGCTTCTGCTACTAGTACACTATCTCTGGATACTGCTGCTGCGGCAGCTGTAGTCCAAGTTCTGACGAGTAAGTGACGGAGAAAAGTTACCCGCAGGTACGACGCCGACGCGCGCAGAGCTTTTCTCCTTTTCGCGAGAGTTCGAATGACTTTTTCGGTAAACGTTGTTTTTCCTTATTGACACGATCGTTGGTCCGTGCATTTTACTACTTCGTTTTTTTTCTTTCTCAAAGTCTGGCACAGGCAACTTAGTTCTTTTTTTTTCTTTTCCTTTGGAGAGTAAGCTCGTCAGCGTGTTTTATTGAAAGGTAACGAATACTTCTTTTTCGATTAATTAATGCATTAAGTACTTACAAATCTCTGATCAGCGAAGTTGCACAGATTCGCATATAAACCTGAATGCTTTTTTGTAGCAAACAAAAACTGAGTGATATTTAACAGAGAAAAGCATAATGACAAACATTTGATAATAGGATTAAAAAAGTTTAAGAATATTTTTTAAGTTTTATGCCATTTTGTAGTCGATAATTAATATTCACGTTGCAATTTTCCTTTGGCATTTATTACAAACCTTTATACTTTATATTGTAGGGGAGCAACAGGTTAAGTGACGCTCCTAAAGTTCATTATCAGATATTCACTAAACATTTTCTAAAATCAGATATAGCAAGGTACCAATTAGATAAGCATACTTATCTAATTGGAACCTTGTTATATATTTAGTAAATATATATTAAACTTTTATAATCTTTTAGTAAATATATACTAAACTTTATATATTTAACTTCTTGTATATTTAATATTTCTGTATTTTTGTATATCTATTTAAAGTACAAAATTGAGTCAATAAATAAAAGAAGAATTTTACGTTATGCTAATTTAAAGCGTACACTAAAAGTTTGAGTGTTGGCACAGAATTTGGGTGTTTCACACCGAGAATTATGGGTGTACACTAAATGTTTGAGTGTTGACACTGATTTTTAGGTGTATACACCGACGATTTTGGCGCAAACACCGAAAGTTCTGGGTGTAAACGCCTAAATTTGATTCTACACACTTAAATGTTCAGTGTCAACACCCTAAATTCGGTGTTTACACTGCAATTTTAGGTGTTTTCATCCAATATTCGGTGTAAACACTGAAAATTTGGATGTTTCTTTCGTGAGGGTATCCATCTTTTACTGTTTTAATCATGCTTAAAAATGTAAACATATAAATTAATTTAATATTGAACCATAATTTAAAATTATAAATAAAAACAAGCTTAAATTTAAGCACGTCGGTGAATTTGTTATCACTGAGTAACGTTTTATATTTAACAAAGTTTATAAGAAATTTAAATCTACGTTTCAGTAGATACGTACCAGATTTAGTCAGACCAAGCTTCAATGCATTACATCCACTTTTTCCAATTTTCTTTCAAATTTTCCTACTAATTTCACCCAAACATTTTCCCCACGAATCCCGAAATTCATCAGCGCCCCATTCAACGACGCTTAGCGACGACGAAGCCCTTCATCTATCGCACGCTCGCTCTCCGCAACCTTATAATTCTCGAAGCCATTCTCTCCTCGTCTCCTCGCGTATAACGTCACGTCGTCAATGCTTGAATCGCGCATGCACGCTCGATTTACCTAGAATAGTGACGTTAGTCACGAGCATCCGGGGCGGGTGCGTGTTCACTTGGCAGACGTACAAGCCCCGGTCCTCCTTCTGAATTGAGGAGATCGCCAGCCGCCAGTTGTTCGGGTACTTGAAGCGCACCGAGTAGCGCGGATCCGCGATGTGCGTATTCTTGCCGACCGTGAGCAGAGCCTGGTCCGGGCTCTGGCGTATCCACATCACCTGCCGTAATTAAGAGAGAATGTGAGTAAAAAATAGATTTTGATTTTTTTTTAGATTTTCCAAAGTTTTATGCGATAAATTTAACATTTTGCTAAGCAAATATATATGGATCAGTAAAAAATGGGATATTGCACTTCCATAATTTATCGTATACGTGATAGAATCAGGCCAATCTTACTAGATTAAAAATAAATTATTGCAAAAGTCAATTAGAAAATGGTCATAAATTATCCTTCAATATTTTCACAATTTTTCTCCAACGCTCTGATAATGTCATCCTTACATAGTTAATGTAACACTGGCGAGCTTTTATGATTAATTATCATTTAATAATATTCATCTTTTTATTTTTTTTACATTAAAAATAATTTACTTTATTCTCGACATTATTTGGAGTGAATTTTCACTCTTTTGGAGTGAATCCTCACGCTAAACGTTCGTAAAAACATAGTCACTTATTTTGGAGTGAATCTTCACTTTTAACAAGAGTGAATAATTCACTCTGTTGTAAAAGTTATTTTTCTCAACACGTGCGTGAAAAAGGCCCTTTCCATGCTGGCAAAACGAATGAAAAACTGGGCATTCCGAGCGTCTTTATCGGGTCGGGAGGGAATAGCCACCCCCCAGCTCCTGAAACTCTCTGAAAATAATGTCAAAATTTTATATTTTCCAGAATTAGAACTCAAAATTTTGAAAAAATTCAAAAATTTGAAAAAATTTTGGTAAAAATTCCAAATCTTGAAAAAATTTTGGTAAAAATTCCAAATCTTGAATAAAATTCAAAATTTTTAAAAAATTTCAAAATTTTAAAAAAAAGTTATTCTTTTTATTATGTAGGTCTGGTGGACGACTCGAAATGCCCATTTCTCCATTCTCTTTGCATGCATGAAGAAGGCCCTATTCACACACTTGTTAAAAGAAATTAACACAAGTGGAAAGGGCTAAATTAACACAAATGTAACACAAGTGGAAATGGCTAAATTAACACAAGTGTAACACAAGTGGAAAGGGCTTTTTCAGACTCGGATGATGATTTGAGCACTCATGTACGTCTCGGGTGGCTTCGACGCCCGAGACTTCCACTCGTGCTCAATCGTCATCCTCGCTTAAACTCCCCTAGTTGCACAATATACTATTTTCTATTTAGAATGAAAGAATACACGTGCAGAAAAGAATAATTATTTAAGTTGTTTTACGTTTTAGAAATATTTTGACGTATGTTTTTACTGGAAAGGTATGAAGTAGAGAAATAAATTTAAAAAACTACAGAAAAATGGTTGGTTGGATTTGAATCTCGGCCCTTTGGTTTCTCGTGTAGGAACTCTAGCGCCCGACCAGTGTGTCATCTGACTTCGCGTGTACTAATATCTCCTATGAATTCAAATTTATTGATGAGATTTTATTTTAATTTTAATACCAGTTTCAGCTATTATAATGTACAGCCAATAGATAGTTATTCTTAATAAAATTGTATAAAAATTATATTTTACATAAAATTCAAATTTATTAGAATAATGATAATACTTGGCTGATGGGTCGAATATTATTTTGCTGCATTTTCTCAATTAACCCTTTGTGGCCCACATTTTTCTGTTCAATATTTTAAGCTGAAAATTGTTACTCGGGGGTTTTTGGGGTCGCTGATTATGAATTTGAATTTTTGTTAATTAGTATTATAGAGAAACCTCTTAGCTAATAGAAGAATGTAAAATCAATTATATACACCTATAAATAACATTTTTATACATAAATATCTTAGACGAAAGAGTAGGCTATTATAATAGCCACTAAGCCACAAAGGGTTAAAGATTTTTAAAAAAATTTAAGATGTTTTAAATACTTACATTTTAAAATCGCTGCCAATTCATTGGCACTTAGCTTCCTCCAACTAAATTAATTGTTTCAATATGAAATTCTTTGCTCTTATAAATTATTTTTAAATTGCTATATTTTACCGAAATATAACCGTTTAAATCATTTTATCATTTTGATTATTATTATTATTATTATTATTATTATTATTATTATCATTATCATTATCATTATCATTATCATTATCATTATCATTATCATTATCATTATCATTATCATTATCATTATCATTATCATTATCATTATCATTATCATCATCATCATTATCATCATTGTGGACCAAAAAATAACATAACGACTCTGAAGTTTCCACATTAATAAACGTCAAGTAAATCCGATTTATATTAAAACTTAAATCCACCATTTTAAATTTAGTATTTTTGTTATAAAATGCATAATCAATCCAATGTATAGCAACTCAACCCCAAAAATACCCAATTATCAACTTTCAATCAAATACAATTGATTTTAAAACATTTTTAAAATTCACAAATCAAATTTTATTTCTTTAATTGTGCCGGATTTAATTAATAATTTAACATTTTAATTGTTAAGTGCTCGGTCGTTAAAATTACAATTTAAAATTTAACTATTATAATAGTATTACAATATTGTATAATTTATAATATTATAATTGTATAATTTAACTATTATAATATTGTATATCTTTAAAAACTTTACAGTTTAAAAAAGATTAATTATTAAATTAATCTTTTTTAAACTGTAAAGTTTTTAAAGATATACAATATTTGTTCTGCTTCTTTCTTAAATCTTTTTTTGCCGCTCTTCTCATACACACATTTCCTCTCTTCTATTTTGCGTTTCATTACGGATATTTATTCTAAAATATTATATTCCTCTATCTCTAAATAACATACTATTTACAAACATTTTCTTTTGCTACGCTATCTATCCTAACCTCTTCGAGTCGATCTTCGAGTACGTATCTTTTCCTTTATATCTTTTACTTCTTTCATATTTCGAAATCCCTCATCCCAAACAAACTGCCTTCCTCCTATGAGTAATTTTCTATATCCTACTATGACTTTTTTCCAGCCATCTTTTCTTACAATTTGTGCACACACCCATACCGTTTTCTATATTTCTCTTCATATATCTATATCTCTTTTCATGTCAGGTCGTCACTGATATATATTTATGATCCTACTAACTTGTGTTAGTTGTGCATGATTTTTCTCTCTTTTTAACTTTTTCATTTTATGCATATCATATTTTTTTCAATTGCACTGATTTTCTACATTTCTTTAATGTCTATTTCAATCTCTGACGTATCCGGAAACCATTTTTTCGCTATTTCTTCATTTAGTGCTTCGTCTTTGAAGTCTTTTTAACCAGTAATCACGATGTTTTTTTTTCTTCTTCTTTTTTCAAATTCTTCTATCTTATTTTCATTTTCCTTTAACCTTTTCTCTATTTGCTCTAGTCTTTCATGTCTTACATTATTGTTAATGTCTTTATTTGCCTCTTAACTATCACTGTTTCTTTACTATCTTGTGTGCTTTCTGTCTCTTGTTTGACTTTTCGTATTTCCGCTTCTAATTCCTTTATACTTTTCTCTATTGGAATCCAAGCATAATACTTTCATTGTAATAATTCCATTCTAATTTTCTCCATTCTTTCCTTTTTTAACTCCTTTTTTAATTCTTCAAGGAGTATGAGAGATCCTTTTCTTACTCGTTTATGCGACATACCTTTACTTAGTACGCTGGCGTCTTCCTGCTATTTTTCTACTATTATGTTCACCTTAGCATACAAGCATACAATGTTACTAGTTTCTTACACTTATTATTTCCGACTTTACTTGGATCACCGAACTTCTTGGTACGTTCTTTTCTATATGTATTATTGTCTTTAATTCGCTCTTAATTTGTGAATACGAGCTACTGGAAAACGCATGGCATGACAATACCGGCCAATTACCTTTCTCTAGAATTTAACTATCATTTAAACAATATTTGTAATTAACGAATACGAATTAAATTATAAACTTGCGATTCTTGTCTTTTAAATACTTATTTTATGGATACATAAGTAATATACTCTTCGGGAAGAAATGTTCCATATATCGCCATATATGACGCCACATATATGTCCATATATGAATTTTGCGTCTATAGGGATATATACGATCATATACGAGGTACCGTAGGTAGCGGTAGCCAGGCCCTTAGCTCAGTAGGTAAGACACTTGTCTACCGATACAAGACGCTCAAGCTGTCGAGGGTTCGAATCCCGGTAAAAATTCTCGAGAATTTTATCTTCGAGTTTTTCGTCTGGAAAAGATCTCCGACTACGCATTGTGCTTTGATTCAGGACGTATGTACCCATTATAGCCTCCTCAAAAGTGTATGAGACGCTAGTAAGCAGATAATGGATTTCGCTCCACCGGCATCGCACAACACACAAGGTATTTAAAGTCGTCTTCTTTTAAAGTTTTGCCAGAGACTTTCAAGTCGGTATCAGCAATCTCGGGCCCTGTTCTGCTAGTGACCATGTACTGGGTTTTCTCTTCACTTATTTTTATGCCTATTTCTCTAGCTGTTTTTATTAGTATTTGTACGTTTTTTATTATGGTTTCTCTGTTTTTTCCTATAATGTCTATGTCGTCTGCGTATGCTAGAAATTGTATTAGGAAGCCATTTATTATAATTCCCTCTTTACTTTCTTGTACCGCCCTGGTCACGTATCCTACAACTAAGTTAAATAAGAGGGTTGACGGAGCATCTCCCTGTCTTAGCCCTTGTGAAGGTTAGATGGCTGTGGTAGGCTCTTACCTGACCTGACTATGCCCCGATTGTTATCTAGGCACATTCTGATTAAATTGACCAATATTTTTAGTACCCCTAGCAGTACTAAGACGTGGAACATTTTACATCTTATTATTGAGTCATACGCTTTCTTGAAATCAATGAATCATCGTGAACATCTGGTCGCTTGTCGATCTGTTTCTTCAAAATCCACCGACTTTACTGATTTAAGGAAACAATATGCCACGGATGACAAATATGATAAATTTGTACACTACGAAGTCGAGTCACTCTACACCGCTGATTCAATCGTAGGGTGGATCGAAATTATCAAATTTTTCACGAAAAAACGCGCTTTATTAATACAATTTTTAAAACGCTGTAAAATCGTAAAAAAAATCGTAGCGGGTCAATTTTTTTTTAAATTAAAGAGAAAGAGTTATACTTTAAGATGCAATGATCAGAATTATCGGAAAAAA
This sequence comes from Gastracanthus pulcherrimus, assembly GCA_949152435.1. Classification (NCBI taxonomy): domain Eukaryota; kingdom Metazoa; phylum Arthropoda; class Insecta; order Hymenoptera; family Pteromalidae; genus Gastracanthus; species Gastracanthus pulcherrimus. The sequence continues at coordinate 152,837,374 of OX424575.1, read as the reverse complement.
ATCACCCAGGCGCGGGCGCATTGTGAAAGTTTACGATTTTTGAGCTTTAAAAAATGACCTTGAATTTCAAGGTCACGTAAGTAGGGGCCTGCGTCAAATCGAAAATCGAGTTCCATCATCTTAAAGTAGAGACTTCAACCTTTAATTTAAAAAAAATTGACCCCTTTACGACATTTTTTACCTGAGATATCGATTGTCGAATTTGCGCCCTTTTTTAGTCGTAATTAGGTGTTGCGTTAATTTTGTTGCGGAGTGTAGTTATATCAACATATATTGGGGATGAAAACTGCTACCGCGGCAGCGGTGGCGCTAGTGAAAAGGTACACACGTATGCACCATGTTTTGTATTTTAACATGGGAAACTATATCTATATGTATGAAAAATGGCCGACGTCTGTGTACCCGCCAGAGATCGCATGCTAAATTTAAACTCCCAATAATTCACTATAGACCGATTCCAATTAAACTCCTTCACCTATGTCACCTATGTCACCCATGTCTCCAAATCACTTCAAATTTTAATATATTATCCTACTCCTAAAATAAGTGGACACATATTTTTGTTTTTGTTTGTGTACCAAAAATGCAGTTTTTATGCACATTTTAAAAATGACGGCCAAAATTTATATTCTGAAAAATGAAAACTTTTTTTCTATTGAATGCTGTCCTTTTGCTGAATATTAAGATTTTAAAATAGTTTAAAGTGTATTCGATAGATATAATGAAGCTGATCTCAAGATATTTCATTTCCTACATGAGTGATTTGCTATTTTTCGTTCTTTAAGAGAAAAAAATTAAATAAAGAATTGATCTCATATATTTGGAACAGAATTCTGAGATAATAAGCTTTAAACTGAAAACATAACCCTGCACGGTCGTGTTGTTTAAAAATAAAGTTATTTCCTCCGTAATTGTATAGCTGAATCCGAATCTGACTTCAGAATTTACCCACCACGTCAACTTTTTGAGGTAAATTAGGTTAAAAGTGTAAATTATGGCGTTTTTTGCTATAAATTCGTGCATTTATGTAATAAATCCCTACTGAAATAAACCTATAATTTATATAAAACCGCCTGATAGGGGCCTGCGGCGGCTCAGTCGGTAGAGTGTCGGATTCCCACGCCGGTGACCCGGGTTCGAATCCTAGTCTCTGCCGATTGATACAAGCACCTCTGTAAAAATTACATGTGCTTTGTTTACAAACACACCGCAGACCCCCGTCGTCGATTAGCACCACATGGGAGCACAAACATGGCGACGTTAAAAAAAAAAAAAAAAAAAAAACCGCCTGACAATGTATATGACGAATAATATGATGAGTCATATAACGACTCCATGTTAAATTATATGTTGAATAACTAAAAAAATCATATGACAGATCATATGATTATACACGAGACGTTAAAAAAGATTATAATATGATTCCGTACATGGTTCAACAAAAGTTTCAGCATATGATGCGGCATATGACTTACTATATAATTTGTCATATGATTCGTCATATATTTTGTCATGTGATTACGTATATCATTTGTTATATAGCTAATCCTATTAGATTTTTTAGTAGGCATATCAACATTTCTAAAATACTACCTATGTCTTCGTATAGTACTACTCTTAACCCTGTCAGGATGGGTGGGTCCAACAGGATCCAGCTCCTTTATTTTTCAAATTCTTTTACCGATTGTATACGTGGTTAACTTTGTATACGTGGGTTTTCGAACACAAGTAATTAGAATCGGTACTCAAAATTAAAAAATTCAAAATGGCTGTTTCAATATGATCGACCAGTTTTTGAATAAATTATGAAATTGATAAAAAAACGGAATGTCGGGGGGGAGGGGGTCCAACTTGCTGAATACAAATATGGCGTTGGGATTTCAAAATTCAAAATAACGGATCCAATGTGGAGGACCGAATTTTGAAAAAGTCATGGTATTGAGTTAAAACGGAATTATTGAGGGTTTTGACCTCGCTGATTACGAATCTGAGCTCAGAATTTTAAAATACAATATAGCAGATGCAATATAGCAAATTTATTTTTGATTTCGCAAAGAGAAAACTTTGTGACGATGAAATTTTTTTTATCCAACATTTTGATGAAGTTTTATATTTCCTAGACCTGAGTAAGAAAAATATGTTTTTAAAAATATATGTCTGTATGTCTGTATGTATGTATGTATTTATTTATTTATGTATGTATATGTGTATGTGACAAAAAAATTGTGTCACGATAACTCTTCAAGGGAAGCATGTTATAAGCTGAAATTTTGCAGACATATGAGGTATTAACCGAACTTAATTATTAATAAAAAATATATTAATAAAAAATAGTAACTTAAATTAAAATTCAATAATCGAATTATTTTTTTATTATATATTATATATATTGAAAATATATGTTTTCATAAAGTACACGTAATTTCCTTTGAATATATAGCAATTATATAAAATGTTTTTCGAAAAGATAAAGAAAAATGTAAATTTACAAAATTTGTAAAAATCAATAAACATTTTTCTAATTTTGATACGTCAAACATATTGAAAATATGTACGTTTTCTTAAAGTAAATCTATTTTCTTCCAATTTATATATCTAGCAATTACCTGAACACTATTTTAGAGGAAGAAATAAAATTGAATTTTGAATACGTATTTTTCGAACATCGGTAATATTAACAAATTTAAAAATTTTTTTTTTCTGATTGACTAAAACAATAAAATATACTGTGAAAGATCAGTAGTGTATTATTTTTTAATGAACAATGTTAAATAAAAGATGACTATAAGAAATTTTCGTGTAGAGATATGGTAAAAATTATTTTAATTAATTATTAAGATTATTTCGGACTGGCAATATTTAAACGCGTATGTCTAATGAGTTAACTTTACTTTCGCTTTACTTTATTTAATGCGAATTTCCATTATTAAATTCTCAAACTCGATTTATCAGGATCTCTCATTGAGAAAGCATTCTGCTAAAGCAATTCACAGCGGTTTTAAAAAAGAAATTCGATTGAGATAAACGAAATTTTGGAAGGTTTCTGATCTCTTTGAATACGATATAATTTCGGAATTTTAAAATTGTGAATGCCGGATCCAAAATGAAAAAATAATAGGATTATATTAAACAAAATTTTGGGGTTCTTTGCACTCGCTGACTATAAACCTAACACTCGAATTCCAAAATTCAAAATGATATTTCGGTAGTTTTTTAAACTAAATACGAATCTAGCTTCTGAATTCTAAAATCATTGGAATTTTAATTTCATATTAGTTAAAATTCATCACAATGGTTTTTCAAATCAAATTAGTTTTTCGCTATTTTAATTTTTGGAACTTGAAGCCTAAATACGTACTCCGCGAGTTAAAAATACTTTTGAATTTCCGTTTCTTCTCAATTTCATTACTTTCTTAAAGATTGGATACGATATTTTGAACATCGGAATTCTAAGCTTAGATTCATATGCAGTGAGTTTAAAACCCTTCAACATTCGATTTTATATCACTTCCATAACATCTTAAAAAATCAGCCGTTATATTGGATCCGTCATTTAGAATTTTAGGATTCCAAGGTCAGATTCGTATTCAGCGAGTTGAAATACCCCCTGAAATTCCGTTTTATTTCATTACCACAATTTTGCTTTTAAATCGGACCGCCATATTGGACTCACCATTTTTAATTTTGAGATTCTAAAGTCGAATTCGTATTCAGCGAGAACGAAAACCCCCCAAAATACCGTTTTAACTCAATCCTGTAATTTTTTAAAAAATTGGTCTGACATATTGGATCCGACATTTTGAACTTCGGAATTTTGAGGTTGGATTATTATTTAGCTAGATCAGAAATCCCCCAAAAAGTCAATATTATCTCAATTCCATAACATTTTCAAATATTAGACTGTAATACTGAATCTGCCATTTAGTATTTCAGAATTGAGTTCAAAAGCCCTCCGAAATTCCCTTTTATCTCAATACCATCATTTTTCAACAAATCGGTCCACCAAATTGGATCCACCATTTTGAATTTTATAATTCTGAAATTGGATTGATATTCAGCGAGTATCAAAATATCCTAAAATACCGTTTTATCTCAATCCAGTAATTTTTTCTAAAATCGGTTCGCCACATGGGATTCGCCATTATGAAATTTTAAATTCTGAACTTATATTCTTATTCAGTAAAATCCTTAGTAACTTGCATTGAATGTCATTAAAAGTTCCCCATAATGGAAGGGTTAAGGAGGAAATTCCGTCGAAATAATGGAAATACGGAAAAAATTATTTATCTGTAATAGATATATGATGTACAAATAACTACACAGTATTGATTAGATAAAATATTTCTATTTACGAAAAAAAAACTAATAACAAAAAAAAATAACATTAAATTTAATTTACTTCTACCTGAAGTAAGAATAAATTTACGCTCGCTTATAACCCAACAAACATTTATTTTCAAACTTATGATTTTTTTCAGATGCTTTTTAGAATCCTTTGACAATTTACAAGACCTACTCCGCAGTTTCATTTTTTAAAAACTAATTTTAAAAAAATATACGATGTAATATGTTTAGCAGAAACCTACTATTAAATGGTTTTCTCGTTTATCCGTTTGACAAGTTTATAAGAAAATTGCAGGATAAATACAAAACATATTTTATGAATTTACAGTGTAATCCAATGCCTGAAGGAGAATTTGCCCACGGGGTAGTTGTTTCTGTTATTCTAATAAATATAATAGATTTTTTTATTAAAGAGTGTATGAGACAATCTAAGCAATTTCGTCTACAATTTGCTGTTAGAAGCAGTCATTTAAATTTATCAAAGGTAGACGTTCAAATCATTTTTAAGAAACGAATATTCGTATAAACATTTTACAAACATTCCAATAATCAATTTATAGATGTGACGCACAATAATGAGAATTGCGATCAAACGTATTATAAACAAATGCATATTGTTCTTCACTGATTAAGTATTTTCTTTTTAATTGAAACTGTGGAGGTCTTGTAAATTGTCTAAAGGATTCTAAAATGCATCTAAAAAAATGATAAGTTTGAAACTAAAAGTTTGTTGAGTTGTAAACGTGCGTAAATTTTTTCATACTCAAGGTAGAAGCATATTTGTTACTATTATTTGACTATTAATTTTTTTCCCAAATAGAAATGTTTTATCTAATCAATGCTGTATATAGTTACTTTACACATAATACTTTGACAGTAAAATATTTACTGCTTTTAAAATATTAAGGTGTTTATTATAATGAAACCCATTTCACGTAAAATATGCACCTTTATCTTAAAACCGGTATATCACGTTAAAATATATTTCAAAGACAATTAAAAATTAATTTTAAAGTTTGATAGTAGTACTATATGAAAATACAAAAAGTATTCTAGAAACTTGAAAGACGCAATCTGACCGATTTAGGATAACCTTAATTTTAGGTTTTGATTTTCATTTTAACGCGGAAAATGAAATGTTATATTCGTTGTAAACAATAGTAATATATCAATTACTTTTCTTCTTAATAGCATACATAAAAGGAGCCATAGACTCTAACAATTTCCTTCTAATCACCAAAATTTAATCATCAAATCTTATCGAAACAATGTAACCCCTGTATTGATTCAGCACCAAAAATAATCTAATGGTATACAATATTCAGCCAGATTCGGTCCAAACCATCAGTGCAGGCAAATTGTTTCACAAGCACACGCAATCCTAGCGATCTCGAAACACCGCAGCGATCCTACCATTGATTTTCGATCGATACTGATTCCCTCTTTGTCATCGCAGTCTGCTCATCATCTATTCCCCACTCCAGAGTGGAGAACTGCAAGCAGCAGCTCGCTTCATTATAATTACCGTTTTACCGGAGAGCATGACGACACGGCAGTCGAGGAGTGCGGTGTCGCCGAGATGCGCGACGTTCTGAGAACCATTGATCTCCTGGCCCTCGGCGTTCTCAAAGTAAGGGCCTCTGTGCGCGACGTGATGGTGCCTCAGGTGCGGAACCCTCAAAGGACCGCCGCTGCCGTCGAGCTGCTGCTGCGACTGGTGGTGGTGGTGATGGCTGCCGGATTTGAAGTCCTCTGCGACAAAAGAAGGCAAAGATACTTTCCGTTAACCAGGGAGGCACACACAAGGCTTTCGTGAATCGCGCTTTCGCGGAGTACGCTGAGGTGGTGAATATGGATCGCGAGGAGGTGTAACCTAGTTCTGAGGACTCTTTGTTACAAAGGAAGGAGTTTAGCGGTACTTCAAATTTTCGAGGATAACTGATGTGGTTTTTTGCATATTGAGGGGATGGGTGCAAGATGTAAGAAAGTTTGATGGAGATTAACTACCCTTACATGAAACAAATTCTCAATATTGTTTGCTAAGGTCTGATAATATAAAAATCAATCGAAATACCTATAATATGTACACCCAACATGGATTGATTTTTTTCAAACGTGTTTGAATTTAATATGTATATGGATGATTCTCTGGGAAATCAAAAACGAACAAAAGTTTTTTATTCTGGCACTTTGATAAAAATCTTTTAATTAGTGTGTAGAATGTTTATGAATTTTTTCAGATTTTTTTAAATCCTTAGAATTCAAGTTGTTCAAGTCTGAATATGAGCATGTAGTCACTTTTTACATTTATTAAAATTTCAACTTCCATTTATTCAACTAAATTAAATCTTTTATAAAATAGGAAAACAGGATTTTTTAGCAGTTTTTCTGAATTTTTCAATAAAAATTGTTTCAAGATCATTTAAGGCGCTTTTTGATAAATTAGGCTTTTCGGAACCTTAAAATTCCGGGCAAAGTGGTTTTGAGCACTCGAATCACTAGTTAGGTGTTAACCTAAAATCACGAAGAAAGCTTTTTCTAGTACAAAAGTGACTGCCATGTTCGAAAAATGGGCAAAGAGCAATATTCATATGAAAAAAAATCAAAATAAGGTAGTGGACCCGATTCTCGGTAGGTACCCAGTTGTCGATAACTCGAAAGAATAATACGATTTTAGTATTTGATGCGTTTCTCGACATTCTCTTAACTACTACCGTAATAAAAAGAAAACTTTATAGTCACATTTTTGTAATAAATTGAACTCGAAATTGAACGTCTTAAAAAACTGTAAAGCCAATATTAGCTTTAAATTCAACAATATACGCGAATACAAAATGTTAAATTTTGATTTATTTACTTAGAATTATTTTAATTCATATATCGACCACTCTATCTTAATTACGCGTACGTACTCAATTGTCGAGAGTCAGATAATACACACCAAATAGAAATAAATTTTATCCCATCTGAAAGAATCTATCGAGAATTGCTCTGACTCGTCAAATAGTTATCTACAACTGCTCCCTCAGATTCTTTTTTGTTTATTGAATTTGGAAGCAAATATTACGTTTTCATTTCTTTCGGGTTATCTGTTAAATGAGTATATTAGCTAAAAGTTTTTATAGCACTGTGTGACCTAAACCCGCACTTAGGCCACGCTTATCCGTGACCTAAGTGGCACTTTATTACACAGTGTAATAATGAATTCACATAGGCCGCAGATCCGTAGTATCCTATAATAAAGACTAAAAATACTCAAAATAAACGTTTTCGATCATAATAATAGAAAGAAGTAGTAAACCTGGTAAATACGCATGTCAAGTATCAGAGAATAATTATAAATCCTTAAAATAAAGCTTCAAATTTAGAGGTTAGTTTAACTGATTGTACATGACAATTTGGCGCGTATTTTGAATATTCAATCTGGAATTCAATTTAAAATTCAGTATTAATTTTTTTTTCATAATTAATATTATGAATTTATTAAAATTTAATTTAAAAAATTTCAAGATAGGGTAAATAAATATATTCAAATTAACTGTTAAAAATAAACATTTATTATTTTTTCAAAAAACAAAATATCTTATTTATATAAGGTTCTATTCAAAGAATGTATAAAGGTTGACATTGATTATTAATTAACTAATGAATTTTGGTTAAATAATAATTTGTTTATACGATTTGTAATTGAATTTATTAAAATTTAATTTAAAAAATTTCAAGATAGGGTAAATAAATATATTCAAATTAACTGTTAAAAATAAACATTTATTATTTTTTCAAAAAACAAAATATCTTATTTATATAAGGTTCTATTCAAAGAATGTATAAAGGTTGACATTGATTATTAATTAACTAATGAATTTTGGTTAAATAATAATTTGTTTATACGATTTGTAATTTCCTTAATTTATTTTTTATGTTTTTTGGATTATATTTTATTTTTTTTATGCGGGGGGGGCTGCGCCCCCCGAACCCCCCCCCCCCCCTACTCCCGTCCGGCCCGCCCCCGCACCCTATACCCTCCGCTACGTCGGTGGCGCGTTTATGTCACTCGTGCTACAAAATAGTATACGATACTCGTGACCTAAGTGGCCATAATTGCACGGCGCGACGGTATCGCTAACTACGCGCCGTGCAATTATGGGCCACTTAGGTCACATGTATCGTAATATACTGTTAACAAAAATTTTCATTTTTTTTTAAATTAAAGCATTTTTTATAGCGACATAAGATAAGGGAGCGTTCAAAATCTACGCAACGCTACTTTTGGGGATTTTTGCCCCCCCCCCCTCCCTCACGTCATACACCATCAAATTTTGTTAAATCCCCCCACCCCTTAGCGTACCGTAAAAAAAGAAAATTTCACTAAATATTTCATTATATTAAAATATATAGAAAATTTATTTTAAATGATTTAACAACATTATTTTTCATATTAATGACATATTAAAGTAAATAAAATTTTATAATACAAAAATGGCTTACAATAAAAGAACGTTTATAAGTAGATATGTAAATTAAAATGTTTGATCTAATGTATACTTATGAAATTTTTAGAGATCTGCTGTTGTCCAAGGAGATACTATCAATTCTGAGATGTTTTGAATAACTGGAATAGATTGCGTTGGAGGAAAAGATTCTACAGAATCCAAAATACGAGGGTAGTTCAATAAGTCTTTAGAATGACCAACAGATGGCGCGCGAATCGCTCCAAATCATCTGTTTTCAGTCAGCACCACTCCCGACTAGATATATGGTGCAGTCACAGTCCACATCTTCTGAGTTTACGTGTTTTTATAACCAGTTGAAAAAAAAAATTGCTTGTTAAGAAAAATGGAAAAAAACGAGTTCAGAGCGGTAATTAAACATTTTCATTTAAAGGGTTTAACTCCATATGAGATAAAAAATGAATTGGACTCAGTTCATGGCACATCTGCCCCTGCCTTAGCAACGGTTTATAACTGGGTAAATGAATTTAAGCGTGGTCGTACATCAATAAGTGACGAACCACGTTCAGGAAGGCCCGTAGAAGCAACTACTCCCGAAATCATCAATAAAATCCACGATATGGTGTTGAAGGATAGAAGATTAAAAGTGCGTGAGTTAGCTGAGGCCACAAGGATATCTATAGGTGCAGTTGTTTCAATTCTACATGAAAAATTAGGCATGAAAAAGCTATCGGCAAGATGGGTGCCGCGTTTGCTCTCAGCTGAGAATAAACGCAATAGAGTGGTCGCCTCTGAGGCTCTTTTGGCGCGCATAAGTCGGAATCCTGAGGAATTTTTTCGTCGATTTGTGACTGTGGATGAAACATGGATACACCACTACACTCCTGAGACAAAGGAACAATCCAAACAGTGGATTTCCACAGGCGAACCAGCTCCAAAGAAGGCAAAGACCGTAAAGTCAGCTGGTAAGGTTATGGCTACAGTTTTTTGGGATGCACGTGGAATTATACTTATAGACTACTTGGAAAAGGGTAAAACAATTACTGGTGAGTATTATGCATCATTATTAGAGCAGTTGAAAGAAGAAATTAAAAAAAAACGACCACATTTGGCGAGAAAAAAAATTCTTTTTCATCACGACAACGCCCGAGTTCACACATGCTTCGTTACAATGGCTAAAATTGAAGAACTAAAATTCGAATTGGTCGAACACCCACCGTATTCACCAGATTTAGCCCCCAGTGACTTTTTCTTATTTCCAAACTTGAAAAAATGGCTCGGTGGACAGAGATTTACGGACAACGAAGACGTCATTGCCTCTGTAAGTGCTTATTTTGAGGAACTTCCGAAAACGCACTTTTCTGAAGGATTAAAAAAACTTAAAAAGCGATTGACCAAGTGTATAAAGCTCCAAGGAGATTATGTTGAAAAATAAAAAAAAATTTACCTAAAAAAATTGTTTTTATACTTTATTCTAAAGACTTATTGAACTACCCTCCGTATCTTCAACATCAGTTTTATCCATCCACTGTACAGATTCTGTAGAGTCTTCTATAATATATAGTATCTCATTGCGTTTTTTTCTTTAAGATTGCTTTTGCCTTAATTATTTTCAATTTTTTAGCTTCATTTATGTGTATGAATTTTCTATGTAGTCCTGAAGCTTTTTTGAAGCAAAATATAAACCACATTCATCACATATGCGATCACTCACACAATTATGTAAAGAAGGGCAATATAACTCATATGGGACCTTCTTAAATTTTCTAAATGTGGGCTTTACAGACACGCTTAAATGAAGCAAAAGTGATTCTAGTTGCAAATTTAGATCATTCTGAGGGGGAGGAATACCTATTTCATGAGGCTCTTGCTTTAGAGGATATGGTGGTGGCATGAATCCAGTTTTAAGAACAGCCCTTAAAGAACTTCGTAAAGGACTGAAACATGATGAATCTTGACACTTTGTAACGATTAGAGAAAATAATTCAGAAGAATCGTTTTAAGATTTCTGAAGTAAGATCTTTTTTATTACACGTTAATTTGAAAATATTTTAATTAGTAAGTTTACTAGTTAATTAGTCTTATCTAAAAAAGAGAAATTTATCTATTTAAAGAATTTAATTTAAAGTCTTGATGTATATTTAAATTTATAAAATCTAATGCCACGTTTAAAATGAAAAGGTAAACCATGAGAGGTGCGGTCGAAATTGTTAGTCTTCAATAATTACAGAAAAATATATTCTGTAAATATAACTTGTAAATCTAAAAAACATTTATTGATTAAAATAATTGATTGGGAGTTAATTAATACAGAAATCAATAACCTGCAGTAAATACTAACTCTCCCGCACATGTTGTGCATACTATTCGGAAGAAAGTATTTCCGGTACGCTTTCGTCATCTTTTGAAGAAATGTACTCAGCACGAACTGCTGCTTCCAAGTTTCATCGAGCATATTTCCTACGTATTCAAAGTTCTTTATTTCACGCTCGTTATTAGTCGTTTGGCATCTTTCATTTAAATGTGAACCGAAATGATCATGGGGAATTATAAGTCCAGACAGTTCTTTGCTGAGTGGGGCCATTATCGGTTCTACGCGATTGAACGCGCTTCATTCTGGAGCATTTGTTACAATGAAAATTGCATCAAGATTGTAAGTTTTGAAATGATGAATTGCGTGTACTATGACTCGCGGATATCGCGGATTTTTATCCGGGCCGCCATTGGACGTAATGTTTATTATGGGCATCATTTGTTCATTGGTAGTTTTAATAAATGGTGTAAATGCCTCAATTTCCAATAATCTATCGAAATCTGTAGCATGCGGAGTGGCTGTGGAGGATGCGTGTTTTTCGCTTCTGATTGCTATGAACCATTGAATTCTCGCTAATTTTAATAGCCATATAAACAGATGGAATTAGCTTGTGTTGGGGTGCAAGTACCCAATCATGATCCGGAAGACGAACACGGTATTCCATGTGCATTAAAAACGGCGCGTATGTGTTATCAGACGAGATCCCCAACGGTATTCAAGCTTCATCGTCTTGTGGAAGGAAAGTTTTTTGATGAGGATCAAGAATAGGTGCTAACGTCTCCAGTGATCTTATTGTGCACATACAAAGCTGCTGATCGATGTGCTCTTTATGAAAGTCTGATTCAGCCGGACATAATCTAACAGGCTCTGTGTTTACATGCCTCTTTCCTCGATCGAGGTTGCATCCTTTGGTAGTAGTCTGTAATATGTTGATATTTTGGAACAATTAAATCCCATATTTTGTAATTCTGTTTGCAAGCTGCTAAGAGTTTTGCAGGTTCTGAGATTTTCAGATCAACTCCGAGCACCTGCTGATGAGCCAAACATATCAATTTCTGCTATAGTCTTTGATAACTCAGGCTGGTCTTGCTCTAATCGAGGTTGTCCGAAGAGTTCTTGTACTCGAAATTTAAATTCTTTAGCGGCAGCTGAATTATTTTTAAATAATTGCTGTAATTTAGACTTTACATTTTTTCTATATTTCCGTGATCTAATCGCATTTTTTTCTGTTGCAATAAGTGTCTTTTATTTCTTTGTCAAATCTTCTATTATTTTGGAAATATCATTTCACGGAGCTCCTGATAGTGTTAATTCTGCATATTTAGCCATTTGCATAGTATTAAGCTTCTTGTGAAGAATAGAGATATTTTCGGAAAGTAATTTCTGTGCAGGTGCCGTATAAAATCGTACATCAGAACTCTCGAGACCATTAGCATTTTCCTCGTCGCTTAATATAACTAAACACTGCGCAGCTTTACGTTTGTTCGATACTAAAATCAAAGAAATAACAAATTTATTATTGTGACAAATTTTTAACAATAAAATTTTTTTTTAAAAAATTTTAAAAATTATAAACTGAAATTTTATTAATGAAATGAGAAGCTGCTTTTCTGAAGATGTAAAATGATCTGCTTGAACATTGTTTTGTTTCTAAAAGTAAAATAATGATACATATTTAGTGATACAAAGTTAAATTATTATAAATTAAGTTTTACTTGTACAATAAATAGTAATCTATATACTATGTAATTATTTGGAAAGGTACAAAAAAAAAAACATTTATAAAATAAAAGTAGCATTACAATCAAAGTTATTTTTAAACTCAGGGTGTAAAAAATATGTAAATAATTGTATTGTTTAATAAAACATAACAGTAATTATATAGTTTTATCTAATAAGATTATTTTCAAGCACATATATTTAACAATAAATTTAGACTTGCCTTTGCAAATAATCGAAGAATGTTATTGGCTTTAAAAAGAGTAGTCTTTGTTCTATATGCTTCGACAATTTCATTAATATAGCACTGCAGCTCTTCAAAACTCTTGTGCTTTGATTTAGCATTCGTTCATATTTTGTTAATATTTTTTTGCGTTTGCAATCCCGAAATATCTCGATGTGCCTGCTTGTAAGCTGAGGTTAATATTTCATATAAATCTCCTTTGTTATTCGACATTTACATCTGTATTATTTATCCACAATTTTGGTATTTTAAGCAATCGATGACAAAAATAGGCGAAGAACCGTTGTGTCCTTGTAATAAATGAAGCCATATACTGAATAAAGTTTTCCAACTATGAATCGTTGAGTTATACTGAAGAAATAATTAGTAGTACGTTGTCTTTATCTAACTCATGCAGCTCGCAATCAGGCTTTCCTTGTCACACTTATACAGAAACTGACCGTGTATCAAAATATGCCAAAACAAGTCTAGCGGGTAGGCGCGCGTGTGTCGGTATTACAGCATACAGTATAGAGTACGTTGTAGATACTATTTCAAAAACATATTACAGATAGCGCTGTTTCTTGTTTTGAACGCTCTTTACTATTCTTCTTTTGAAAAAAAGATGACCGTAGTACAATAGCGTTACGTCACGTTTATCTGATACTCCCCCTACCCCATCGTCAAAAAACATAACATTTTCCAGGACCCCCCACCCTCACCCCTTGAGGTTTTGCGTAGTTTTGAACGTTCCCTAAGTCTGTTACTAAACTATCGAGAACTGGGTCAACTACCTTAATGTGAAATATTGATTACTATTAAAAACTATTAAAATGCATATTTTGTAAATATGGTCATATTTAGCTTTGAAAAATTTTCAACATATGGGCTTAAAAAATCTGAAGAAAATTGCAAGTGTTCTGCATACTAAAAGAAACATTTTTACTGAATTAAAAAGAACTTTTTTTTGTTTTCAACTTCCGAGAGATATTATTTATATATATATATATATATATATATATATATATATAAATTTGTATATAAAATATATATATAAATATCTCTCGGAAGTTGAAAACAAAAAAAGTTCTTTATGTGTATATATATATATATATATATATATATATATATATATATATATATGTGTGTGTGTGTGTGTGTGTGTGTGTGTGTGTGTGTGTGTGTGTGTGTGTGTGTGTGTGTGTGTGTGTGTGTGTATATATATATATATATATATATATATATATATATATATATATATATATATATATATATATATATATATATATATATGTGTATATATATGGTTAAATTTAACTTCGAACAGCTTTAACCTTCAAAGGATGTGCATCATTCCGACAACCTCAAAGGACACCTGGGTACAAATTGGCACCCGCGATTTTTAACTGTTTATATCTTTTCGAAAAAACAATAAAAATTAAAATAAAATCTATGTTTTATAGGGTAAAATTTTCGAAGAAATTGATTGCGGACTTGTTTAATTTTGTTAAAAACATTTTTTTATATAATAATTATTGTTAAACAAAGAAATATTTTGAAAACCCAACTTTTCTTTAAAAAATTCTAATTTTTTAGTTTTTGGTCAAACTTGATGATTCTTGTTGGATTTAATTATTAAAATGTTATATTTCACGTAGAAAAAAAACTTATAGAGACCTTTTGATGTGTCTAGAACGAAGGCTAAGACGCAAATTGGTAAGGGAGAACACTCTAACGGGCACTTTAGTCAACAAAGATTATTACTGTAGTGGGAAGAGATCATTTCACTCTTCTGCTCCCAAATATCAGCTACTTAAAACTTTTATGGGTGCAAATTTGCACCAGATGTCCTTTGAGGGTTAAACATATGGATTTATGGACTATTTCGATTTCTCACAGACGTACCCATATTTATATATATTCATGGCTGATTCTCTGAGACATCAACAATGTATATTTATAAATATGGGCAATTCTCTAAGAAATCGAAAAACAATTTTTTTTATTTCCGTAAAAATATTTCTTTTAGAATGTAGAATGCTTACAAATTTTTTCAGATCTTTTAAAACTCATATGTTTAAAGCTGTTTGAAACTAAATATGACCATATTTCCATGTGTATATATATGAAAATATCTCTGGGAAATCAAACACAGAAATATTTTTTTTCGTTAAAAATGTTTCTTTTGGTATGTAGAAAACTCGTAAATTTTTTTAGAATTTTTATGCCCATATGTTAAAAATGTTCAAAGCTAAATATGACCATATTGCTAAAATATGCATTTTAATAGTTTTACAATCAATATTTCACATTAATTTAATTTTTTTCACATGAATATTGCTCTTTGCCCATTTTGCGACCATGGCAGTCACTTTTGTACTAAGAAAAGCTTTCTTCGTGATTTTAGGTGTTATGGCTCGAGTGCACGACCACTTTTTCCAGGATTTTAAGTTTTTGAATGGGCCTAATTAATCGAAAATGCCTTAAAAGGTCTTGAAACCATTTTTATTGAAAAATTTAGAAAATTTTAAAAGACCTTTAATACTTTTTTTGTACGTTATCAACGTTTTCTTAGAGCTAGATATACAGTTTCTGAAATATAGGTACTTTTTTGAATATCGTTAAATTGGTACTCCTGTAACTTTTTCCTCTGGGCCCCTTTTAAGCTCTAACTTTCAAGAAACATAGTTCAAACGTCTTAGAAAACAACGCTTTTGGTTTGGTGTTGTGTATTGAACTTATAGCATAACTGTGAATTTTCTTTCCAGATTGCTTTTTTCACCTAAAGTAAACTTCATACTATTGGAGTCTAACGTAATTTACGTGACGTATCATACAGTACGAATTTGTTTGAATTTTTTAAAAATGCTGCAAATTCGTTGCATTGAATGCTCGATTTTAGCTAACCTCGTTGGAGGATTTAAAAAATTTCAAACAATTCGGCCGGATATTTTTAACGTCGAGTGTACGAAGTAAAAGTTAATTATTTAAATGTAAATGGTATACAAACTTATACACAATTAGCTTTTATTCCCAACTCAATCGTAATGGACACTTTATTGACCTTAAAAGCGGGACAAAAGTAGCATATGGTTTCCACAAATCTACTTTTTCCCGCAAATTTACTATTTTTCTGCAAATGCATTGTTTTAAATTATTTTTCTCTACATTAATATACATTTTCAATAAATTCTATTTCTTACCGGAAGTCCCTCCTTTTAAGTCAATAAAGTGGCCACAGTTAAGTCGGGAATAAAGTTCTATATGTAACACCGGAATAAAGTCAATTATTTATTTGTTACATAACGTACTATTTCTCTATATATACACAATTCTTTTATATTTTTTTTTCAATTTGGTACACTCTAAAACAATTTAATACTGTCATTCGAGTCATTTTCGAAAATACAATTGAAATTGTACATTTTTTGTAATCAGTTTTAGAGATTTCTCGGCCAACTTCGTTTTCTTACAATTTTGTATTATTCTTTGAATATTATAAAAACTCTTAACACCTTTCTCAGCCCACAAAAAGAAAAATGCTCACAAGCTTTTTCTTAAGCTGTGGCTGTTTTATGGCACCTAAAAATTCGAATATTCAAGAATTGTTTATTTGTTTTTTTCAGTAAAGTATAAAGAAAGAAAAAGCGATTTCAGCATATTCTCTCAAGTAAGATCTCCTTTGTTCGTATTCCTTTTCTACAATTTATTGGTATAAAACACGATATTTGCGGATATTTGTTAAATAATGTTTTGTACTATTTGTATAGTTGAATACGCTCTTAAAGATACTTAATGAAATAAGCGGATCTATGAAATTAAACACCTTTAAAAGAGACACTATATGCGAAACTTTCATTGCAAAATACGCTTACAGCGCGCAAAAAATTAATTTAGCAAAATACATCTTACTCGGCGTAAATATAACACAATATGCCGCGAGCATCGAGGAAAGAATGCCCAGTTTTACGTCCTCTTAATTATGATCGCATATTGCTAGTTAAAAAGAGTCACGACCGGCCTCACGACAGGACCGCGATAAATACTATTCACGCAGTGCGCGCGCCGAGAAAGTAAGGCTACTGCTCGTGTAAAAGCCCGAGCACGAGAGACCGGTTTAACGACCGCAACGGCGTTACGTCGTACATCACCACAGTGTAGCAGCGCGTGCGCTAACCCCCGGAATACTGATTTTCGCGCGTTAAGTCACGAGGAAGAGCGTCGTTCGACGAAGACGAATGGAAATTCGATTTGCCCGGAATAGCGAATAAATGATTTGCGTACGTCCTTTTGTTTCTGCTTTTAGTTCGCTTATCTTATACACTTGAATTTTTAAAAAGTAGTTTATCCTTTTCAACTATTTTTTTAAACGCAAAACACTGATATGTTTAAAATTTTGGTAATTTAGCAATTGTTAAGTTATTTAAATATTATTTTCATTCATTGCAAGTAAAGTGTTTAGTAATAGTTATAAAATTATAATTTAAATTATTAATATAATTTTACTTATGGTTATAAACTTTGGTGCGTGTACCTTAACGATGTCTGCATGTTAGGGTTTCAATTGTTGTTTGTTACACAATATACTAGTTTATTGTTCGGAGAGTTCATTGCGCTGACCATATGTACAAGGACAATGTTGATTTTGTGTATTTTTGTATGTTGATACAGCTTTGGTGATAGACGATATAAGCTTTCTCTCTTTAAATTAAATTAAATGAAATGAAACCTACTAATTATCTAAAAATCATAGAAGTAACATTATTCATACAAGAAAAAAGAATTTATTCCTGTTAGTACAGAGTTTTCTAGTAGTTATTTTCGCGACACTAATCAAGCAATTAAATTAATTATCGTTAATGTCTTTCTACCAAAGAAGAGTTATAGCATTATTTATTTGTTTATTATCTTGTTGGTCTTGTTTTATAGTTATGTTGTCATGAAACTCATTATAGTAGTTAGATCGTTTAGAATCATAATGAAGAAAGTTCATTTTGGTTAAATTTGTTTGAAAAATTTTGCAAACACTAAAATCATATTAATATAGATATAATTTAAGCAATCTAAATACAGTAATAGATCAATTTAGTATAGTAAATCATTAGTAACAATAATAAATTAAATTACAAAATTATTATAAGGTATACCGTAGATATTGAAACAATCAAGAACGATTGTAAAATTTTCAAAATGTGGCGCGTTCAAATCCCCGTCAATCCAAATTTTTCAGGGACATTTTTAAGAATATGTTTTTCCGAATTTTTCGGTGGCAGTGATCTAGCCTACAACCCGCTACCTGGTTAATGGCAGTAATATCCGAATATGTAATTAAAAAAAATGCACTGTGGTTTTGAACAGCCCAATTATTAATAGTATTAATATTATTTCCATGCTATTTACAAAATCACATCAATATCTCAAAACAAACTAGAAGTCAACGTGTAAACTCGTCCGCAAAAATTTAAAAGAAAAATCCCATCAACTCTCATCCACCGCTCACATCTCATCGTCTCGGAAAGAACGTGTCAGACGCGTCGCTTCGCGCTGGGCGGTTAAAAATGATCAACGGACACTCTCGACCGCTCAGCGCTATGCCGTCCCACCAGGGACTTCTTTAAATGCGCGCGCGGGCCGCGCCAACTTGAGATTGGATCTGCTCTTTCAAGTCAATGGAGCAATATCCGGCCTGAGCAACCGCAGCGGCAGCGACGGCAGCTGGAAAATCAAGAATCTCCTGGCTTCGAGGACTCAAGGCTATTCCAGGATCGCGTGGAAATCCTCCGCATGAGGAGGATCTCATATAATCAGGAAAAAGAAGAGAGACGAGAGAAGTGCATATTCTGGGGGGTATTCGGGTGAGCTGATGTGTACGGAAATGACTCGGTGTGAATGAACTGGATTGTTGCGCGCGAGGGTTCCGGTCGGTGGATCAGTTCAGTGAGAAACGGTTTTTGCGAGATTTAATTAGCTGGTTACTCTCATCGAGGTGATAAGAGGTCAGCTTTTTTGACGTTAAAATTATCCTTGAATTCGTACATATATGTAGACACTTATTGTTAACTATACATTGGAATAAGGTAATTAATAACTTCTAAAATTTCATAAATTGACAAAAAATTTGACAACATTCGGCTAATATTCAAAATATGTACGGGATATTTCTGGATCAGAAATAACTCAAAAATTATTGGTGTATAAGATACTTTTTACAAATCGAACAGTTATATCATTCTTTTAAAACATTTGTTATTGTATTTTTGGATCATAAAAGTACATAATTGACAAGAATCTATATTTTTTAATGGAATATAATGCATGCACACAAAGATTTTAATAATGATGATTATATATATTAAATACAGTTGGATTAATTGATTAAAAATTATATTAATCTTACATAGCGATAGGAGCTTCGCGATATCAATGTCGTCGGTAAATTAAAGTTTTTGATAAAATTAAAAATCTTTTTCACGACTGAATTTATTTTAGAACACGATGCACTAACAAAATACAATGGAATTATATGAAATTGTAACAATATTTTTGCAGTACCTGTACTTTTATTTTTATATAATTAAGTACTTAAAAACATACTTATCATTATTCATGTATTTTAAATTTAGATGTGCTTTCTGTGAACTAAGTTTGAAATATTAAAGCAATATTTAAAGTTTCATTAAAATTACATTTATTTCATAATGGAGGTTCTGTAAAGAATATTTTCAGCAGGAATATTTATTGTAAGAGTTACTTTACGTACTACTTTATGAATGTAAATGCAAATAATGGACATTTTTTTCAAAAGATATATCCCTGTAAAACTTTTTTTCTTAGAAGTATATGCTTTTCGTTAGAAAAATACGCTACACATTGTAGTCAGAAGGAACTATAGAATTTCAAAAAGTGTAATTTTTCGGATTCGTAGTTCATCTAGACGTAAAGAAATATTAAAGCACAGAAGGTCACATGTGAAAAGATACAATTTTTTCTAATTCTATGTAGGTCAAATTATTATTTGAAAAACGTAAATTAATTCATAATATAAAATATAATAGATATATATATATATATATATATATATATATATATATATATATATATATATATATATATATATATATATATATATATATATATATATATATATATATCATGATTTACAATATACATATTAAACGTGGAAATAGAGATTTAAATGAAAGACTTCTTTTACATGACGAATTTCAGTAAAATATAAATGCATTTTTAAATTATCTAACCTTCATTATTACAATATTAACAAATATATATATACTTTCAACCAAATGAATGTATTCAAGCAATCGACAAACCGAAATTAAAGGGCACCGCATGTTATTTCAACGGCTCTGGGCTTTAGCTTCGACCCTCACGTCTCAATATACACTCGCGTTTCGCACGAGTCGAACTTTTATCGAATAACATCGCGACGCGCGAGAAAGCAGCCAAAATGAAGGGGAACAGGGGGGAAGTGTGAAAGCGCACCACCGTAGTCGCAAACTGACCCTTTGAGCCTCCGTTAATCGACTTTTCCACGTGTACTCGACGTCGTCGTTGTTGAACCAAAATACACACACATACGCACATACATGTACACCGAAGGAAGGCAAGCAGCAGCCACGTTGGCCCGTTCAATTTCCGCGGGGGCTATATCGCAGCTATTTGCAATAAACTTCGGTCACGCTTCCAATTCGGATCTGTTTTAGGGCCGCTCTAGGGAACGTGTCCGCGGTGATTTCGGGAGTAGCTGCTGCTGCCGGTGCTGCAGTCGCCCTCTCTTCCCGAGAGACAAACTCGAGATTTTCCCCTGGTGCAGTGCGCGCACGCGACAAATCCAGCGGCTATATATTTTCACTTTGATAATGTATGAGAGAGATCGGATACCCGGCTGCCAGCTGCTCTTTCATGGTTTCGCTTCGTTGGATTTTGGAAAATTTTGTTGTTTTATGGGGGAGTTTTTAAGGTGCTGTATTTTGCTTCATTCGTATTAGTAAATGTATTTCAACCTCATTTTTACTGAATTGTTGGTAGCGAGCAATAAAAGTCGTTAATGGGCAAATATCATTAAAGATTCTTCTAAATGTAGGACTAACATTTTTTTCTTTTTTTGTTCAATTGCAAAAAGTTCTTCTCAGAAGAAAAAGTTGTTTCAATAATATATTACAAGTAGTGAACGTTATTTCCTCTTAATAATATTTCAAAAACATGTAGAATATTTACGTAGTAAAGCTAAATTAAGCTTAATTAGACGTTTTGACTATTAACATATATCAATCAGATCATGAATATGATAAACAGTCATATTATATTTATAACTACAATTATAAATACTTAGTGTATTATATAAGTTATAAATATTTACTTTAAAGAATTATGGTGCATATTATCTTATCATGTTTTGTTCCGAAAAAAATATCTTTATAAGATAATAGTTTTATAACTTTTAAGATGGGATGAACGAAGATAAACTGATTTTAAGGGTTTTCGGGGTCGCTGATTGCGAATTCAATATCACATTTATACAATTCAAAATGATGATGTTGTTTTATGAATAATTAACTTTTGAGTATTAAAAATTGTACTGGCTCAAATCATATTGATGGATTTTTATGAAACTTTCAGAATATATATTTTAAAGTATTTTAAAAATAAGTGCTGATTTAGATTTTCGAAATTCAAATATAAAAGCTTGTTTAAAGTAGTTCACATCTGAAATATGAGGGTTTTTAAATCAATTTAAAAGCAAACTTATAAATCAATTTTTTCCAAACTTGTTGATTGGATTTAAAAAAATGTAAACAATCAGTTCCATTTGTATTTATTCTCCGTATGTATAGAATTTTTTGCAAAGACGTACACCAATGTGTAATGCGCGAGGATAAATTTAAAGATACCTGCTGAAAATTTATATATAACTTAGAGAAATCACTAGGAACATACCTTTAAAGTGGTGAATCAAAAGAATAAAAATTGGGGATTTTTTAAATTTGACCAGAGAGCCACTTTAAAATAAATTTAATAAGATGATATACTATTAAGATTATTCATATGCCCCAGTTATAAAATATAATTTAACCATTTTTAATAATTATATTGACATGAAACTTCAATCGATGCATCAAAATTTATTTCAAGACTATGATAAAATCGTTCATCCAAAATTTTTCTAAAAATATCTAGACCGCACGTAAATCAAGTGCAACTCCAATCCTCAAAATTCGCTATTTAACTCGAAACACTTTTCGGGCCAGCGCAATTTTGAAGTACGTTATCAGCATCCATGCTACCTGCATTCGCCCCGCTATACACTTCTATACTCGCAAATCATAAGTCTCGCAAGAACGAATGGCCCTAAAATCGGTTATGCCGCAACGGTGGCGGCATTGTGTCGCAAAAGTGATTTAGTTCTAAGTCTCAATTATGGATCGCGTGGAAGAGTAATAAGTCAATGAGATGGTAAATTCATGCGCGGGCATTTAGTGGCTCACAGACTCGGCAAACTCACCGCTGCTGCAGCGTAGGAAGGAAACGAAAGGAGAGCGAGAGAGAGAGAGAGAGAGAGTGAGAGAGAGTGAGATGGGGAGGGGAGGGGAGCCCCCAGCTCCTCATAAATTATGCATGGAAAACCTTATTGTGCATTATACCTCGTTTAAGGGTGTACTTTCTTTGCGCAGATACGAGGTTACCGTCGGCAAGTGACTTAGTTGCACTCAGCGCCGCCGCCGTAACTGCAGAAAAGAAGAAGTAGAAGACGCCCGAGAGCGAGCACTGAAAAAAATGAACCGGCTATTTACAAACGGGCCATCGTTCATTATTCATGAGGCCAGGAGAGTAGTGCCACTGCGGGAGTTCGTCGGATGCACGTTGTAGAAAGATTTTGTAATTGATATAATTGTGGAAATTAGGGGAGGAGAGGATAAAGAAAATTGTCTTTGCCAGGGCTGAAAAAAGAGTTCCGTGAGAAGGTTTTCAGGATTTGAGATTTTAGCCGGCTGAAATAAGTGGATTTTCGTTTTGTTCGAATTCTTTTATGTAATCTTTAAATTTTTCCGGGCTATTGCGATTATAAATCTGAAGTAGAACGGAATATTATAAAAGTAAAGAAATGAAGTATAAAGCGTTTATTGCAGCAACTTTTTCAATATTTTTTATGAACTTAACAAAAATTATGTAAAAAATATTACTTTATTACTATAATATTATTTTTCATATAAGAAGTAAGATGGAGATGTGAGATATAGATTGTTAGATGGAGATTGTACGAAAATTCAAGCCGTTCTGTGCCAATTTAGCTTCACTATCTTATTTTCTATGTCAATAAAAGCATAGCTTATGCTCTAATAATGCATTAGTGCTTTAACTGTTGACCTATTTTTATTCAAGAATCCTTATTGATATCGATCGATTATTTACTTTAAGGAATGGATTTAGTTTCATGGATAATAATCAATGTCTTTCTCTATTTTCTAAAGTAATAAGTCAATCGACACTAAAGGAACACTTGAGAAAAATGGGTTGATCACAATAGATCTTTCAGTTAAACTGAGTTATTAAATAAACAATTACTACATACTATTTTTATGTGCTGCAAGAAAAATCAATAAAAAGTAAAACGTAAATATACAGTTTTAGTTTTTCAATTTTTGATAATGTAAATAAAGTCAAACAAACATTCAAAAATACTCCAGTCAGAATAGAAAATTCTCATATTTTTATTATTCTCCATTACAATGCACGTACAGTTAAACAATGAATACTGTATTCGAAATACAAATAGCAATACAAGTAAAAAGTAAAAGAAATTAAATATACTTGTATCATCTCTTAAAATCATCACGCTTTATGAAAGTTTAACAAACATACCGAGCTCCCTTTTGTCAATCATGAAATACCGCATATCTCGAACAAAATGTAACAAGCTTAAGCTATGCACAATTTGTCCAAAACGACATCATTATATGTATATAATAAAATATTCGAAAGGAACCCACGCGCAATTTCCAAACTCATCATAATCCGACGTCGAGCCCATCCATTAACCTCGTCAAGTGCATGTACGTAAAGCGTGCGCTGAAAGTTCGATAATATTCTCCCCGAATACGTTTCAAACTGTGTCCTGGCATTGATAGCCCGTCGACAGCGAAGAAAACATTATTCGCATCTTGAACCCGCAAAAAACAAAAATTCACCTCCCTTCTCAAAGTCTGCGTAATCCGATTACTTGAGTCCTCGACAAAATGCTTTGGCTACATCGTTTTCATGCTGCAACGGGGGCTAATGCCACTTGCCAGTGTAAGGGTCCATTTATATAGTTAGATACCAGGGATCTAGACCCACAGTTTGGCTCGAAGCGCCCTTGAAGAGAATCAAGTATAACAACCCAACTATATCAGGAAGGGGAATGACTAACTTTAAACCTGACCTAGCTGACCCGACTAGACCTAATCAATCCCAAGCAAACTCAACGGGACGCAACCAGACCCAACCAGACCTAACCAGACTTAGTTAGATCTGACCATACCCGACTCTACAAAATATGTTTCACTGGCTAGAAGCTATTAAATATTATATCATATATGCACTATTTGTAGTTATATAAATAATACTAGTTTGATAATAATATTCAATTTTCTGAGTTTCTTAATTATCAATAAGTACATCTATAAATAATATTATAGATAATTTTCATGCGTGCTTATTCAATTTAGCCACCTTAGAGTACTCTCTAAAATTTCTGGAGTGAAAATTTCCCTTTAAGCCTTTTAGTTTACCTTGGTAATATTGACTGTGTGTAAATTGCAACAATGATGAGTACATAAACGAATTAATTTTTGTTAAATGTAATCGAATAAGGTCTATATTTGTGCGCGTGTGCTTATAAAATTTGTTTATATTATTTCTTACCCAAAGAAGCACGACTAACTGCTTTGACACTATGTACGAGTACTAAAGCTGATGCATGTTGCGATTTTTTTTTAATTGAATTGAATTGAAAAATTTTCAATTCAATTTAATTGAAAAATATTTTTTTATTTGAATAATCTCTAATATACTGTTACTTGAGGTAACTAGGTTAAAAAAGCATAGATTATAATTACTCATTTATTTGTTATCGCCTTTAAAGCTTATGATACCCTTGAAACAAATCCTGCAAATTAGAGGAGCTTAGGTCTAATGACTCAATCAGTGATGAGGTTTGGTTACGTCAAATTGGGTCTATATGAATGGACCCAAGTTCCGCAAATAGGCTACTCCCTTATAATGCGCCGAGTTTCTAGGGTTTTTGAGAGCTACTAGAAGGGAGGGTAACTTTCCCCCGCTGCTGATGCATCGGCTAACTCCAAGAGCATCAATCATGGGACCTTTAAAACTTTACTTTACTGGTGCTGCTGCGGTCTTGTGTTGCGCGTCTCGCGAGCGGGGATTGTGGGGGGGGGGGGGGGAGGGGTGGACTCGTCGACGAGCTAAATCCGGCCATTTACTTCAATTATTTCGCGGAAGGCATTATGGAACGCTGAAGCGCCGACTTTTGCTCGTGCGGAGTGCGGAAAATCAGTGGCGGTGTGAGGATTCGTATAATTTAATAAAGCGCTTTGATGGAGGGTTTAGCGATTGTGGTGTATTCGTCCATCAAAGCGAGGACACAGTGACTTGTTACTGTAGAATTATGGGTTTTGAAAAAGATGTTCGTGTAAAGGTGACTCTTCTTAAACGGATAATACTTTATTGAAATTACAGCGAAACTTTCCTGATCCAAATATTAGATGATTTTAATTCTTTGTTATATCATCAATCACCACCAGTTTACTTTCAATACAGATAATTCTACATGATTCGAATTTATAATTTATAATTTGTATAATTTGAATTTCTCATTATTCTTTAACTATATGCAAACTTCAAGCAAACATTTAAGTTTCTATATTCGAATTTCTAAGAACATGCTAGTACATGTAAATAATGCTCTCTTAAGGTATTTGTATCGCCAGAAAAAGGTATTATCAAAAAAATTTTTTGTACAATATCCAAGAGTCTATGAGTATCGGTGAATATATATATATATATATATATATATATATATATATGAGCTAAATATATATGTTACGAACTATAAAATAAATATTTCATATTGTTTTAAATTTTTTAAGCCTAGATATTATTTAGTAGAAAAAGGCTGTTACTTCGCGACTGTAAAAATCTGCATTTTAGATTTAATTTTAATATTTTAAGGTTTATATTTCTCTTTTAACATATGCCTTCACACCAACCGCTGAAAAATGATAAAATACTGTGAGTATAAGGCAGAACAGTTAATTGTTTATAAAAATTCTGAAAAAATCGCCTCAAAACTATTTATTTGTGTTCAATCATATTTTATAGGAGTATAGTAATAAAAAGTTAGATTTTTCGACGGTTGATGTGAAGATATATATTATAAGAGAAATATAAGCCTTGAAAAATGAAAATTAAGTTTAAAATGGAGCTTTTTACAGTAGTGAAGTAAGTGCCTTTATTAACTTAACAATATCTAGGCTCAACAAACATAATTTAATATGAAATATTTTTTTATACTTCATAACATACATATTTACCTCATATATTTTCACCGGTACTCATCGTAGACTCTTGGATACCATACGAAAAATCATTTCATTGAGGCCCATTTCTAATGAGACAACTACCTTAAATAATAAGATCTGTAGAAGATCAATTTTTAATTCTTTCTTTTGGATACTTAGATACAATTCTTTAATTAATAATTTAAAAACCCAAATAATGTTTATGTAAACAAATCATTCCTTTCAATCGATATTTCATATTTCCAGCACTATATTGAATTAACGAAATTTCACTGTAATGACGTTTTATTCGACGATAATATTCATGAATGTAGGTATACTAAAAAAACCAATGAGTAATGTAAAGTAAGTGTAGGAATAACTATCGAACAATTATATATCATGTTTCAATTATATATTATAATATGAAGAAAAACTACAAACGAAATTGTAATGCTTTGTTCTTTTTCTTCTTCCGTCTTTTATGAAACACAGACGTTGTTTTACAGTTTATTTTCATGTAAAATAGTAAGTTTAAAAATACTTTTCCGTGAAATAATTACTAATCATAATTCTAACTATAATCTATAATAATTTCTTTCAATTAAGTTTTAATCAACACTGAGAAATTTCTCATATTGAATTAACCTTTATATAAGAACTGAGAAAGTTATGCGCCATATCTCAATGAAATCCAGTGCAGTGTGGATCTCATTTCACGTGTAATTGAGCATAATAAACTGCCCGGAAGAAGCTTCATATCTTCTAAACTTTTTGCCTTCATGTACGGTGCCTTCGTATATCTTAAAACGCGCTAATTCATCGCTGAATTAACAGTTATAATTTTTTGCACCTGTTTATTAAACTTCACAATCTATGCATTGAAGTTTAAATTATGAATCCGACGATTAATTATTGTACAATTCACCGATTGACAATGACGCATAAATTAGAATTTCAATTGGTTTAAATTACCAAAGTACTTTAGTAAGGATGTTAACGGTACTGATATTACATGATGTATAATATATCAATTGAGTGTAATGTATGAAAAATGTAAGAGTATGTTTTATTAAAAATAAAAGTATAATATTTATCTATCAGCCCCAGAATTGCTGAAAATTCAGTCAATTTCGAGTACAAACATTCAAACTCTCTCTTCATCCTCCCCCTCCTCTTTCTCATTCTCTTCTTAATTTCGCCTCGCTACACTTTTACTCCGTTCAAAATTATTCGAAACATCGAGTCCGCGCGCGCGCGTGCGAAAGATTCGCGCGGAAAACTCGCTGAATGCAAGAAATTACGTCGAGGCTGCGGCGCCGGAGTTTACTCTCGAATCGCGGATAAAAAGAGAGAGGGAGAGAAGGAAAACGAGGAAAATAGAAAGAATCCGTAACAGCAGCCGTAGTGGAGCTAAAGCCGATAAAAATACATCCCTGGTTACCCGCTATTTCGATTTTCCCGTGGACGCCATTGCACTGGTTTTTCCTGCAGGCGGCTCGCGCGTCAAAGTTTTATACGGGTTCCTCGGGGTGACGATGTTCTTGCGCGCGACTGCAATTACGATTTCCCGTCTGCTTTCTTGCTCGTTGCCAAGCCTCTTGGTGCACGCGTGCTGTCTCTCTCTCTCTCTCTCGCTCTTTCTCTCTCTCTCTCTTTCTTTCTTTCTTTCTCTCTCACTTTCTGTGTGGTGGAAACGGGAAGGAATTACCCAACCGTTGCTGATTTGATTGTGCCGGGACTACAACAGCACAGTAGACTGTGGAGAGGGAAGAAAAAAAAGAGTGGTCTGGGTGAGGAAAGTCGGAAAGGAGTGACATTGAGGAGCGAGATTAGATGAGAGGAAGGAAGAGAGAGATATAGAGAGAGAGAGAGAGAGAGAGAGAGAGAAAGGAACTAGAGTGAGTGTGAGAGAGCGACGAGATGAGAAATAGCCGAGATGAGAGAGGTTTGACGAGAAGGAATCGGAGGAGATTCATTGATTAAAATGGATGGATCGAGGCGTCCTGAGTGAATTTCTTTCGGGTATTTTATAAACCTTAGGAACAGATTATCGATAATTATATTTTATTAATTTTTAATCAATACAAGACCAATTGTTTCAACAGTTCATTTAAGTTCGTTTAAGGGTTAATGGCTACACAACAAAAATAACACAATAAAAATACAGCTTTAAAATGTCAATTTTACTTTATTACAGTATGAAATGTAAATCCATATGACGATAAGCTCTAACATTTTTGGCTAAAATCGTACTGATTTGCAATTATTAACGGCCAAAAGCGGCTACGTAATGCTCCTCATCTATTCATTGCAATCCAAAATGAACAAATATTACTCGAACCTTGATTATGTTCTAATCGATTGATATTTGATTTTACTATAATTTACGTAATCTAAAGTCAGAAATAATTATTTATTATTGTTATAGTCAGTTATATGGTTTATAAAATCTGTTATATTCAATTTTGAATAACCAGAAATCTTAATGCAAAATCAGCACTCCATCTTTAAGTTTGATGGGTATCCATACACTCATGACTGATCGTATATTTCTACTGTTATTCGTTAAACACGTACTATAGTTATTCAAAAAAAGTGCTAAAATCTTATGGTGAGATATACCATATGTCATTGTCAGACTCAGTAAATACTTATACATTTATTTATTTTTATTTAAACAAACTTAAACTCTTTTATAAAAAAACTCACCAATAATTTCACTTGAAAGACATACATTTAAAGCAAGTTTAGTCTTAAGATGAAAAATGAAAGAAAAAAGTGAGTGAGACAAAATAAAAAAAATGTGCAATAAACAGGTACCATTGTAAAATAAAGTGTAATATAAAAAATTTAATGATCTATATTTATTTAGGTAGATTAAGTGTAAAAATAAGACAACTATAAGGTAAATTTATGGTAAAAAATATAACTGTTAGTTTAAGTATCCCATATAGGTGTATTTATTAAATGTATAAATTATTGTTTCAATCAAATAGTTCTGAAGAGGACGGCAATCGAAAACCGTCGAAACGTCAGCAACAAATAAAAAATGTTGTTTAATATTTAATATCCTAAAGTCTGACTCAACCGAAATCGATAGAAGCTTGATTCTTTACATAGCTTGACACTCTACATTTAAAATTTTTATTTTTATTTTAGTTTAATAATGCAATTTAAAATTTAGAAAATTATAAAATAAAATTGTATGAATTGTAATTTGCATATTACTTATTTAATTATAATATTATTTAGTCAAACTCGCACTACGATTTAATTATCAAAAACTATTCCCGAGTATTTCGCGAAAGGCGGTCGAAATTTCGTGAAATCTTGAGAATACCCTGAAATAAAATCTGGGCCATATAGGGATATAACGAAATGACTGGGCGCCCGAATCTCGGGCAATAATACGACAGAGCCAAGTGGTTGCGAGCTTGGGTCTGATCCTCGTCCTTGAATGACGCGATGGCGAATGAGAAATAGGGGCGTATAAGGGAGAGAAATAGACAATGAGATGTAAGAGCGGAGAGAGCGAGGGAGAGAGAGAGAGGGGAGAGAGGGGAGAGAGAGAGGGGGGGGGGGGGGAGGGAGAGAGCGACGCGTAAGACGGCGGGAAAGCGAATAAGAGCTGCAAACGTCTTCGACGTCACTACAGTTGGATGTTGCATTGAGTGCGTTCTGGAATATACGCCGCCTGTGCCACATTAAGTAGTCATTTGACAAAAGTGGAAAGTGGAGTAATTGAAAGAGTCATATGATTGTATGAATAAGATATTTGTGAGTAATTTGGTATCCGGCACTGCAATATTATAATAAGTGTTCTTCTAATTTCGAAAACTATCGATAAACTGTCTTACGTTTGAATTGAGGTCTGAATATTCAATTGAAATTAACCTGCAAAAGATAATCCTGCTAATACAGGATTTACTTTATAGTATTTTGCATTCAATGCTACTTAAATTCTTTAAAACGTTGTAAAGCTAAATAATAGATTATAAAAGTAAATCTTAAATACATATAAAACGTTAATATGTAAACAATTTCGACCGTCGGTATTAAGAAGAAATACGTATCTCGGCGGGTATCAAAATTATTTTGAGTCGCACTATAAAAATAAAAATAAAAATAAAAAAGTGTTAACGCGTTTCAATAAAACATTATACCATTGTAGAGCTCCTTAAAATTTTGGTCTGCGGGTTGAATCAGCTGTAGTAAGATACGTTCTTTTAAATTGATCGCGAAATACGTTCTTCTTAAACGTAATGCCGAGATACGTCTTTCTTCTTTGGAACCGTCGATTTGAATAATTTCGGCATTTAACAGTGTTCCGATTTAGACTTTATTTTAAGCTTTTAGCATTAATGATAATTCTTTAAGAGTTCCATTTTTATCCTAAAGAGCTTTACAAGGCATTTTTACAAAAGCACAAACGCATCCTGTTAATTTTAAACACAAAAAAATCCTTATTTTTTCCACTAGAATTTCGCGATACTCGAACAACGAAAGTGTAGACTTTTATCCCGTAATATAATAGCTGAATAATCATCGCGCAGAACGTCATATTCCATTGTGTAAACCTAGCTCTCAACGGCTGTTGACGGAAGTCGTAAAAGTAGCTCAGCAGAAACGTAAAAACATATCTGCGCACACGAGAGCGACAGCGAAGACCTCTCACGAAACTTTATGCGTTTTTACGACGAAGGTGCTCTTTATTCTCTTGAGAAGAGCAAAAAAGGCTGCATAAAAGCCGCGGCTCTAAGGTACGGCTACATTACGGATCGACGTGTTTTGCCACTTTAGCGTAAGGATCGTCAGGAAGGGTTTTAATAACGTACCAAATCGATATTTTATTTGAATTTCATGAAGTGTAAAATTAATTCATAATTCATGCGGATATTACATTATTACTTATTGGCATGGGGAGCTAATATAAAAATAATATAAGAATTAAAAACGGGGAGGGGGGTAAAAATTTTGAAAAACATAATTTTGACTGAAAAAAATTTTGAATTAAAATATGTGGAAACGTAAATTTACGAAATGAATATTATTGGAAAGTTATCATATTAGACAAATAAAATTTGGAATTTTTAATAAGTAAAAAAATAAAAAAAATAATTTTAGAAGTAATATAATTTGGAAAATACAAATTTTGAAATAATTAATTTTGAAGAATAAAAATAAAGAGTTAAGAATTTATTGAAAGTTTATTATACTGAAAATTATAAATCAGAAAATAAATATTTGGAATTTGAAATATTTTGAAAGGTTAAAAAATATTTCTGAAAAAATATAATTTTGAAAGTTTAAATTTTGAATTTGTTAAATAAAAGTATCGGGATCAGAACTCCTCTCTACACAGAAAGAAGTTTTGCAGAGCTGTTGTTCAGGCAGGTATGAGGAGGTAAAACGGCGACTCCATAGCATGCGTTTGCCAATTTACACGTGCTATGAACTCGCCAATTCTTTACATCCCTAGATGCGTAATATACTATTTCGCTCCATTTTATAGCAGTCAAAAATGGTATTTTTTATACACGTGTTATCAGTTGAAAATCGTGCATGTATGAAATAAAAGTTTTTTTTTGTCTTGAAGTGTCCCTTTTTTATATTATATATTTTCTCATATTGTGACGTAAGAACAGATTATTATATAATTTTTCTTTCAGATATGTATTGACGTCTGAATCACCTTAACTGGTATCCAGATCATTTTTAATGAACAAATTTTTGCCAGGGACATTAACAATAAAATTAACATTCTACTGTAAAGTAGACATTTTTCTGTTTTTTTCGTTTTCAAAACTTTAATTTTCCAAATAATTTTCTTTTCTGTTATTACTCATTTTCAAATTCCAAATAATATTTGTTGTGTTTTTTAAATTTCTTAAGTTGTCATTTTTTTAAATTTGATTTTCAAAAAATTTTACTTTATATTTCTAAAATATTCGATTTTTATATTTCAAAATTCTTTTCTTTTAAATAATTTTTCTTTCAATATAAAGCACTTTCATATTTACATTTTTTCTACGTTTTTCCCTTTCATTAAATCTTAAATTCCAAATTTTCACTTTAGTTATTATTTTACTTCATAATCTAAATTTTCAAAACTTTAACTTTCGTAGTTTTACCCATTCCAATTTTTATATTTCAAAATTTTTACCTCCCCCCTTTAATATATCATTTTAAATAGCTATATTTTTTTCTAATTAATAGTTCAAGAAAGGTATGCTTTTTGAGCAATAAAAAAATATCTGTTTTGTAATAAATTATTTAAATTTGCTATATCTTTTTCTAATTAAGGAGGTATGATCCATATAGAGCTTTAAATATGGTTTTTAGATGAAAAACAAGAAATACACAGTTAATATTCTTTTAAATAACGTTTCTCACAAATATATATATATTATTTCATATCATTTCATCTTAAAAAAAGTCCCCTTCGCTATAATATCTCTTAGATAATTGACCAGCATCTTTATTTTTATGCGCACAGAAAAATATATCCTGGTTACTCAAAATTACAATATCAAGTTTTACAAGTGTGGAACTACTTCTAATATGTATATTTATAGGATGATATTATACAAACTTCTTATTTTGCATTTGCACCATAATCTGAAACAATTCACCATTTCTGAAAATAAAAATAAAACGCAAATTCACAATTTTCCCATTAATCTTATAATACTTACATAATAATCATATTTTTCCCCACACCTGCACCGAAAGTACCACTTTTCCTCCCGAGCGCCTGGAGAGAAATGTGTATTTTCGGTGCTGGTGTGAGGAAAAATAGTATACGCACCATGGGAGGTAAAATGGCTACCCAATAGCACGTGTTTGCCACCCTCGCCTTTGGCTCGGGTGGCATTTTACGCGTGCTATGGACTTGCCAATTCTTTACCTCCCAAGATGCGTAATATACTATTAGGATATTCCAAATAGCATCACCCTGTAGAGGCAAACCTTGCCCGTGCAGCATGCACTAATTAAATTCATGGGCAAATTTATTTCGCTTCTCACTTGCCGTGTCCCATGTACCGTGTATCGAATAGATCAACGGTCAGGTGTATCCAAAAAAACATTTTTTGAAAGTTTTTTTTTAAGTAGCGTCCTATTCGGTCAAACGTCCTATTCGGTCAAACGTCCTTGTCAGTCAAACGTTCTATTGGGTCAAACAGTCAATTCGATTAAACGTCCGATTCGGTCTAACGTCCTTTGGGTCAAACGTTCTTTTGAACTTCTTGTTGAATATCTTCTCGGCCAAATGTCCTTTCGGTCGAAAGTCTTTTCAGACAAATCTAATTTCCGTCAGTCGTATTTTCGGCCAAACGTCCATTCGGTAAAAAGACCTTTTAATCAAACATCCTTTCGGTCGAACGTTCTTTCGATCAATCGTCCTTTCAGTGAAATATCCTGCCGATCAAACGTCCTTACGGTTAACCATCCGTCGGTCAAATGTATTTCGGTTAAATCTTTTCGGACAAACGTACTGATCAAATATACTGATAAATATACGTTAAGACTTTAGTAACAAATAATAAACAAAATTTTATTTCTAAAAGTACCAAGCAAATGATTTCAATTTTTCTGAAAACATACTCTAAGTATGTCTAGAAACCCTTTAGAACAATTAAAACGAAAGGGTTATTTTTTTTATTTAAATTTGGTTCTTGAACACCGTGGGTTATAACTGTGAAATAAAAGAAGGAAAATATTTGAAAAAAATTGAGATGATTAGAAATATGAAAAAGAATATTCAGTAAAATTTTGTTTACTTTCTCTTTTCAAGAGAAAATTACCTATTTGTGAAAAAAGTGGATTTTCTGTCACTAATGATAACTTGAGTAAAACGGCAAGATTTCATTTGAAACTTTCCAAAAAGTTAGCCTTTTACTATCTCTTGGTTGAGTTATTTGCCCCAATCATAAAGACCTTTGTATTCCTAGATATTTAAAGTTATGTATTTTTTAAAACTTTTTTTGTCATCTTATATTTCGAAATTAAAAAGAAATTTAAAGATTCATCGACTCGTTTCTTGATAGAACAATTTTTCGATTCTTTAATTTTTCAGTTTTAGTTTTTCGAGTTTTTTGGTACGTTAGAAATATTATGATCAATTTAGTGTAAATGCATTAAAAAAACATAAAATTATCTATCTTCTACAATCGCAAATTTTGGATAGGCTTTTTAAATACACAAAAACGTCATATATAGTTTAAACGGTTATATCTCGGAATCTATGCTGGCAAATCGATCAATGGCAAAATTTTAGATGATAAGGAATTGAGTGAATCTACGTACTAACATCTGATTACATTTAATTAAAATATTACAATAATTTTAATAAATTACATTTTTTTTTTTTTTTTTTAAATGGCATTTCGAACTCGAAAGTTCATCGCCTCATCTACGCAAGCCTTCCACGTTTCCCTATTTTGTGCCAACCCCATCCATTTCGCGCCTTCCCGCCCAATTTCAGTTATGTCTGATTTTACGTTATCCTCCCATCTGCGTCTAGGTCTACCAAGAGGTCGCGTTGCTTTCGGTTTTCCTTTCATTATGCGCGCTGCTGTACGATCATCGCCCATTCTTGCCACGTGCCCTGCCCATCTTAGTCTCCGTGATTTTATTATTCTGTTAATATTTGGTGACGCGAACAAATTATGTAGCTCGTCATTGTGCAGTTTCCTCCACTCCCCAGTTTCCTCATCTTTCTTTGGCCCGTATATTTTCCGCAGAACCTTATTTTCAAATACCCTAAAACGATTTTCTTCCGCTTTAGTGAGCGCCCAGGTTTCGCACCCATACAAGATTACCGGCATTATTATAGTCCTATATATCCTTATTTTGACATTTTTCGACAGTAGCTTTGACTTAAGTAATCTGTTCACAGCGTAGAAGCAGGCATTACCCGAATGAAGTCTCTTATTAATCTCGGCTTTAATTTCGTTTCGATCATTTATAGTTGTACCTAAATATCTGAATTCGCTAACCTTTTCAAAAGTGAAATTTCCGACTCTGAGATCCCCCTCTGCTTCGCGAATGCCCAGTTTCTCCATGATCATATATTTCGTTTTCGATTCGCTCACTTCTAACCCCGTGTTTTTAGCCGCATTTATAAGGATTTCCGCATTTCTCGCCACCGTTTCACCATTATCTCCCACTATATCCAAGTCATCCGCATAGCCTAAAATTTGCGTTGTTCCGTTGAGTGTTGCGCCTAGCTCGCTAGCCTGCATTTTTCTAACAACATGCTCTAGCGTCAGGTTAAAGAGTACCGTTGAAAGCCCGTCACCTTGCTTCAAACCGTCGCGTATCATGAACGATTCGGATACATTACCGCCTACTCGGACCTTTCCAGTGCTTCCGTTCAGACATATTTGAATTAATTTTACGAGTTTTTTTGGTACGCCAAGGAGCACTAGGATTTCATACATTTTGCTTCGTTTGACAGAGTCGTACGCTTTCTTAAAGTCCACAAATAGCTGGTGTATAGTTTCGCAATATTCCCACTTTTTCTCTAATAATTGTCTTATGGTAAACATTTGATCGCTCGTTGACCTGTTGCGCCGGAATCCACACTGATAATCTCCTATTATATCTTCCGCGAATGGTGTGAGTCTGGCCTGTATTACGTTTGACAGAACTTTGTAGCAGGTAGCTAAAAGTGAGATTCCCCGGTAGTTATTGCAGTCTGTTTTATCTCCCGTTTTGAAGATCGGTATGATGATGGATTCTTTCCAATTTTCTGGTATTGTTTCATTTCTCCAAATAGCACATACTAGATAAAAAATTTTAGATGTAAGCGCGGTGCCTCCATATTTAAGTAGTTCAGCTGGTATAGAATCGTTTCCTGCGGCCTTATTGTTTTTTAGCTTTTTGATCGCGGCCTCTACTTCTTTGTAGGTCGTTTCGTCCATATGGAGTTCAGCAGTGTGGATTTCGTCTCCCATTTCCTCGGAGTTTTCATGCACGTTTAATAACTTATCGAAATAATCTTTCCATAATTTCAATAGTTCATTTTCGCTTGTCACGAGGTTCCCGTCCTTATCCTTCATTAACTGCGATCTACTCTGAAAACCCTTCCTAATAGCGTTTATTCCTTTGTACATCTCGCGCGGGTTATTTTCCCTACTATTAGTTTCTATTTTTCTAATTTCATTTTTCTGATACTCGCGCTTCTTGTTTCTGTAAATCACACGTACTTGCTTTCTTATTTCATGGTATTCTTCTACGGCCCTATCGCTTTCATTGTGTACACTATCTAATTTAGCCTTCTTGCGCCTTTCAAACCAGAGTTCGCACTCTTCGTCAAACCATGGTTTGCTCTTCGGCCTTTTTTTCTTACCCAGTACTTTGTTCGCGGCCCCTTTTATAGTTTTTTCGATAGCCCCCCACAACCTGTTCGGATCGTCATCTACTCCCGTCTGTTCATCCGTTTCCTCGAGCGCCTGAAATCGGTTGCTAACTTCTACTTGGTACTTGATTCGCTCTATCCCGCTTCGTAGTTTTCCAATATCAAAGGTTTCTACTTTGTTCGCTCGCTTACTATTTTGACCGGCTACTAATCTGGCTCTTAATTTGGCCACTACGAGATAATGATCTGAGTCGCAATCCGCCCCCCTATAGGTCCTTACGTCGAGTACATTCGTGTGGCGCCTCTTATCAATAAGAAAATGATCGATTTGATTGTGCGTGGCCCCATCCGGCGATGTCCACGTTGCCTTGTGTATATCCTTGTGCTTGAAGCACGTGGTCTTGACTATAAGATCTTTTGCGGCTGCGAAATTTATGACCATAATACCGTTATCATTGCTGGTTTCGTGCAGACTTTCTTTGCCTATGGTGGGCCTAAACATTTCCTCTCTCCCTATTTTAGCATTGAAATCCCCCACTACTATTTTGGTGTCGTAAGACGCGAATTGGTCGATTAATTGCTCTAAAGTTTCATAATAAAGATTTTTGACTTGTTCCTCTTTGTCCTCCGTGGGACAGTGGACGTTAATAACCACGTAATTATACCACGCTCCGTCGATGATGATATACGAGAGTCGGTCATTCACGAAATTGCAACTTTTCACGGAATGTATGATGCTTTTGTTAACAAGAAATCCGGTGCCTAGAGAATGCCCGCTCGCGCCCCCATATAAAAAGGTGAAGTTACCGGATCCTAGCATCGCGTTATCTTTCCATCGGGTTTCTTGTATTGCTACCAAATCTAAATTGTACCTCTCAGTTTCATTTATGATTTCCCGGAACGCGCCCGCTCTGTGTAGACTGCGTACATTCCAGGTTCCCACCCTTAAGTTTCTTTTCGTTTTGGTTTGGTTTTGTTTTCTTTGAGCCATGATAGTAAGTTAAACCCGCGCGTTTTGGATCCTGTTCCGATCGCAGGTGAGTCCATCCGTCTAGGGGTGATAACCCTCATACCTCCCTAGAACTAAGTATGAGAGCTTTCTGACTTTGGCGAGGACACAGTCAACTCGTCGTCAGACACACTCGGTTTCATTCTCATATCCTAACGCCCCCCTGCAAGGCAGCGCGCCTTCGCTGGCTTCGTTGCCATGTAAGACCAGGTGGCGAATCATTCTACACATCCCCTCTCAGGGCAGTTGTCATCGCTCCCGCATCCTCCACGACAGCAGGATTTTTGGCCCATTTTTTGTTTGAAATGTGTGGTAAAAGAGATAGATTACAGAGTAAGGTAGAAGAAGAAAGTAAGATAGGAGATTTTGTATAGTGTTTGTAGTTGTTGCGGTGCTTGCGTAGTGTTTCTAGATGAATGCGTTCGCCAGTGCGGGCTCATCACACCCACGCCTGGGCCTATCGGCTGTCCGCGACTGCTTATTCGCTTTATTCGCAGCTAACCTCTTTCTCAGGGGTCGTTCCTCTATCCGCAACCTGAGGACGCGCTGTGTAGTGGTGATAGGCACCCACCCGTCCGCTCTGGACGACTACGCCCAGGACCCGCTTAGGGTAACGGCGTTGCAACAGTTTAATAAATTACATACAGAGAAAAAATTGCCATGATAAGGATTATTACCCATCGTTGTCTAGTTTGAGAAAAAAATTATCTTTTGTCATCTCGGGTGTGGTCCAGATGTCCCAGATGCTGCGCATGATTTTCCATGATTATCACAGACATGGTCCAGATGTCCAATATTATCGATATTTGTCAACTATCATCAATTCTTTTCAGTGGGTGTACATTCACGTGTGCGAGATGATCATCTCGGGTATGTTCAAGATGTTCCGGATGCTGCATGTGACTTTTCACTATTATTGATAATTTAGACAACTATCGATATTTTCTTATGGTGGATGTACGTACACGTGTGCAAGATGATCATCTCGGGTGTGGTTCAGATGTTCTAGATGCTGCGCAAGGTTTTTTATATTATCGATATTTTTTACTAGTATCGACAATTTCTTATGGTGGGTGTACGTGCACGTATGCGAGATGATCATCTCGGGTATAGTCAAGATATATGGGAGGCTACGTATGAATTTTCATTATTATTGATACTTTTTACTACTATCGACAATTTTACAGAGGGTGTACGTGCACGTATGCGAGATGATCATCTCGGGAGTAGTCCAGATGTCCCGAATGCTGCATATGACTTTTCACTATTATCAATACTTTTTACTACTATCGATAATTTTACAGTGGGTGTACGTGCACATGTGCGAGATGATCATCTCGAACATTGTCCAGATGTCCTGGAGGATGCGTATGATTTTTGACTATTATTGATATTTTATTATTGATGATTTTTCTTTATTATCGATATTGTTTACTGGTATCTAATATTCTTTATAATGTGCGTACATGCACCTGTGCGAGATGATTATCTCGGGTGAGGTCCAGCTGTATGGGATGATATGTGTTTGTTCTTTATTTTTGATATTTTTTACTACTATCGAAGATTATTTATGGATAATTATCTCGCGTGTGGTCCAAATATCCAGGAACTTTTAACATTTAGTTATTTGATTTTCTTTTATAACGTTTTTTTATTTTTATGATATGCATGTTTTATCAAAGAAAATAAAATCGCCTTTTTCTTGAGTATCATTAAGTATTTTTTGGTCATTCAAAGCTTTTTGTTTATTTTTTTATAAAGTTTGAAATAAAAAGAAAAAATAGAATCATAGATTCGTTTTTATTTTATACCGCTTTTTCATTTATATGATATTTTTGTAATTTTTTCTATACTTGACAAAAAAATCATTTTGTAAAAACATACGTTTTTCTAAGGCCAAAGCTAACTAGAGTAAATCAGCTGCATTTTATCTGAATCTTTACAACAAGGTAGCATTTCACTATTTATTGTCTGAGTTCTTGCCCAGATTATAAAAATCTGTATATTCCGAGATATTTCAGGTTATGTATTTTTTAAAACATGTTTTCGACCGATTATATCTCAAGAACGACGCGGTCATTTTTTACCAAACATGACTAATTAATTTCGCCTTTTAATGTAGATTCTAAATAAAAAAGAAATTTTAAGATTCATCGACTATTTGTTGTTTTATTATAATTTTTCTATGTTACGATTGTCTGAAATCGATGAGGTAAATTATTTTGGTATGTTAGAAATAATATGATCGCTTCAGTTTAAATTCATTTATAACATTATCTATATTGTTCGACACAAAATTTTTTATAAGCCATCTCCCGTCATTTGTTATACACGAAAACGTCGTGTTTTGTTTAAACGACGATATCTCGGAAACACATGATGAAAAACCTTTAAAATAAATTAAATTGAACAAGGTGGCTCTTCACTATCTCTTGGTTGAGTTTTTTTTCTCAGACTATGAGGCCTTGTATCTTTCAAGATATTTGAGGTGATATTTCTTCTTTTAATGTGACTGCTAATCTCTCGAGAATATTGCAGTGAATTTTTATTAATCAAACTATTTATTATTGGTTTTTTATGAAGACATAAATTCAGAAAACAAATTAAAGATTCACTGATTCTTTAATTTTTTGTTTTATAGCGATTTATCTATTTTACGATAGTTTGAAATCCATAATGCAATTCATGATGGTAAGCTTATACTTTTTTATAATTTATCTTTTGACTGTTTATTTCAATGATAAAAAACACATCTTTTTTGAGCTAATAATTATAAATAAATATAGCAATGTAAAATTAACGTATCAGAATAAAGAAATTCACATTGGAACAATTTATTTAGTTTGAGGGAGCTAAGTGATAATGAAACGACAGCGGTTTTTTGCTTCCTCCTAACGAAGCTTTGTAATAGCAAAAAAATGTTTTCTTAAAAATATGCTAACATAACTACATTTTTGTTTTTTTCTATTTTTTTTGTACTTAAGGAGGGTCTTTCGCTAGATATAGGACATCAAACAAAAAATCGTATCAGAGTTTATAAAGGTCCTATAATAAAACTAATTATATATACTTAACAGTAGTTCAAAACTACATGAAAAAAATTGGGTTTAACCAAATATTTTTTAAATTAACAATATTTACACTTGTGACGTCATGAGATTTTGGAACAATTTTCTTTCAAGTAGTTTTGGACTATTATTAAGTACATATCATTAGTTTTATCATAAGACCTATATAAACTCTCATACGATTTTTTGTTTTATGCCCTATATAAAGGGCTTTTATTTTCATGTAAATTATTTTGTGGACAAAAACCAAGTTATAAATATGGGTTACCATAGTCGTGTACTGAGGGTATGATGATATTCAAACATCGGTTAGTTTTGCTATTGAAAGAAGATTTCAAATGATTTATATGTATTATTTGTATCTTCGATGTACATCAGTAAATTTGATGGCAAACGTTATTCAATATCAATTTAAGTATAACCGTTTGATAAAATAAAAAAATTAATCAAATCTCTCAATTTTAAACAAGTAAAAATGTTCTCATATCGAAGAGAATTTTCGTAGTATGCTAGAAACAATATAAAAATGAATCAATTGAGTACATAAAGATTTCCTTCCACTTCTGCATGGACGATTCTTTCAATCAGTTTTTCCAATTATTCTTGTCAACTGAAACCCTTTCAATCAAGCGATCGCCACACCCGCTTTACGAGATGACCAAAGAGTACTTTTACCACGCCAAAATATCTCGTGTATCTATCGATATATAAATAAAATTGGTTAATTTTCAATCAAAGAGTTGTCAATTTGATTGGTTTATATTATTAATTATATCGTTAACTATAAACTCAAATAAAGCAATGAATTTCAAGTAATTCAATACCTCAAATACTTGAAAATTTAATTATTGATTTCGTCTTTATACTTAAAGATATTCTTAACCATAAATCATCAATTAATTATAATCGTTACAAAAGAATTCAAATCCCTTATTAAAATTTTTAAGTGGCTCCATAACAAAAATTATGATTCGATGATATGTTTTATTAGACTTCACCTTTTCAATGTTATATTGCCATGATTCATGTATATTGTATACACAACAATGATGATTGTCTGACATTTGAAAGAAAAATGCAACCGACATTTGATAGTAAATAAATCCCTGGTCTGTTCTCGGGAAGGCCAGTCTTGATTACAGGATAAACAAACGCGGATCAGTATTTCATCATATCAAAACTATATAGGGGAAATGGCCTTGCACTTGCGAGGTAAGTAAAACAAACAACAGCGTGACATGCATAATCCAAGATGGGAGAAGTCTACAACTATTTAGCAACGCATGTTAGTTTGAGCGTCAGTATACAACTTGCTTCGGAGTCCGGCAAGACGCTTTATGACGTGATACACAGCTAACGAATATGGGCAACAAACTGAAATGTCGTTTGTCTTTACCTGGCTTCAAGATTATATTACTTAGTTTTGAACTGTAAACTAAAAAATAACTTAAATTATTTTTAATATAATTAAGGATCATAATGGAATTCTAATTTAATTTTCTTTTTTATTATTTTAATAATTATTTACATATTTTATATATACTATAGCTTTTTACTTAAATCTTACATCTAAAAACTACTGCAAACTGTAAGTACACCGTAATCAATATGTATTATA
This sequence comes from Gastracanthus pulcherrimus, assembly GCA_949152435.1. NCBI lineage: Eukaryota > Metazoa > Arthropoda > Insecta > Hymenoptera > Pteromalidae > Gastracanthus > Gastracanthus pulcherrimus. The sequence continues at coordinate 152,794,685 of OX424575.1, read as the reverse complement.
CCTGCGTTGGCTGTGGGAAGAATACTAAATGCCCTACATACTTAGTATCTACAGAAAATATCACCACAATAAAGCAAATAGATGTTGTGATATATAGGGTGAAAAAATATTTATTATAATAAATAATCTCTAATATTTCAAAAGATTATAAACCAACCCTGGTAGAAATCTAAACTGGTTTCTAGCCAGATATTAGTTAGATTTTCTAAATCTGCTTTAATTCTCGTTAAGAAATTAGCTAGAAATCAGTTTCAAACGACATGCTTTTTAGCTAATTTTTAGCTAGATTCTGCACATACACGTACACATACACGTACACACGCATGTACGCACTCACGCACCCATACATGCACCCACGCACGCACCCATGCATGCACCCACGCGCGCACACTCACGCATACGCACACATACACACATATACACACACATACACACACAGACACAAATACATACACACATACGCACATATGTACATACGTACATACAGATAAACATTTTGAAAAACCTACACTGAGAAAACCATATAGTAAATTTCATATCGTAAAATTACGATATCGTACATTTTTAACCGACTTCAAAAAAGGAGGAGGTTCTCAATTCGACATGGCTTTTTGTATGTTTGTCCAACGATTATTCCGAAACTACTCGACCGATTCGGATGAAATTTTTTTATATGAAAGGTAATTATCCTCCGGTGGTCCCATTCAAATGTTGTGATTATTGGTCCAGTATCTCGCCAGTAATTTAGTTTTTTATGAATATTTTTTTCTGTACATTTCGGCCTCTGCCGACTCTGTCCGCCGATTATTCGCAAACTATTGAACCGATTTGGATAATATATTTTTTTAATGAAATAGAATGATCTCATGTTGGTCTCATTGTATTACTGGGCCAGTATTGAGCCAGTACTACGTCAGTACTGGTAAGTTATTATGTTTTCCGCCGATTATTCGGAAACTACTGAACCGATTTTGATAATATTTGTTGAATGAAAGAGAATGATCCCATTGTGGTTCCATTATATTACTGGGCCAGTATGGAGCCTGTACTACGTTAGTACTGGTGTGTTTATTTTATGTTTGTCCTGCGATTATTCCAAAAAATACTTGACTGATTCGGTTGAAAATAATTATTTCAAACTTGTAGCTCTTTGCTTATTTAATTTTCTTTATCAATATAATTATATTGCATATAATTATATTGATAATATAATTATATTGAATATAATTATATTGAAAATAAAAGAAACCCAGAACTCACCACGTGGAGGTGGCTGCAATTCGAGTTCCACCCAGCTCCTACCCAACCACCCAGCCAAACGTAGGAACAGGAATGACGATATGACAATAATATAAAATGTTGTTTTTATATTTCATGCAGAGGAACTAGGAGAAATGTATGCCATCTCTGCGTGGAAGATTTCTCAATCTTTACACTTCTTTCTCGCATCCGGGACAGTCTTTCAACGCATTTGCTAGGAGATTCCTCGCGATGTATGCCTGCCATTGTCTTCTTTGCTCGAGAAAGGCGTTCAGATTTAGCCTCTTGCGTTTCGTGGAAACGGTCTTTTCTCTTACGTGCAGCATCCTTTGTTGGTCGACCCATATTACAATATAAATTGAATGAAACTCAGCCCTTACAACTAAAAAGTCTGAAATAAAGAATTTTTTTGAAAAAAAAGAACCGACTTCGAAAAATGCACTAAAAAGTGTGAAATAATTCACAAAAATGTTCTCGAAGTCGGCGCAGAATTACAAATTGACATATACCGTCACAGACCTTATTGTGGATCAGTGCTTCTATTGTGAATCATTTACTTCTAAATAGACATTATAAAAGTTTTGCATTACTTCTTTAATTATTTTGATACATAAGAATAAGTGCTTTCAAAATAATAATAAAAGTAACGCAAAACTTTCACAATATAGTTTTAACATAAATAGATTCACAATAGAGGCACTGATCCACAATACAGTCCGTGACGGTAGCATCATGCTCAAGAATATAATTTATAAATAATATTGAAATGGGTCCAATTTCGTTAAACCTGGAACGAAGTATGTGTCCCACTATCGTATATCCCACTTAAAGTTAATAACTCGTAATCGAAAGCCCTGGTTTGAGAGAAAATGCTTTTAAAAAGAACTTCCAATCTTCTTCAAATGATAGTCATCGGCTAAACTATCACATATAATTCAAATAATACTGTTACAATTGTATCTGCTGGCGCGAGCTTTTATGTATTATCCCCGTGATAATCTTAATGTGCTTAGAAGAGTAAGATTCCCAATGAAACAAAAAGAGGTGACGGTATATATCAATTTGTAATTCGGCGCCGACTTCGAGAACATTTTTGTGAATTATTTCACACTTTTTAGTGCATTTTTCGAAGTCAGTTCTTTTTTTTTTCAAACATTTTTTTTATTTAATTCAGATATCGATTTTGATTTGTAGATAAAATATCTTTTGATTCAATGTTATAATATAATGAGTATGGGATCTGCACATAATATTTCGCCTATTAAGAGAAATTAAATAATTTAAAATTGTATTTTTAATGTAGAAATTAAGATTTTATGTTATCACATTGCATCTGACGCTGAATAATTACGATATCGATACGTAAATGTTTACGATATGATGTTACGTGAGTTACGATATATATTGCGTGGGTTACGATACAGTTTTCTCAGTGTACATATTCTGATTCGGAAAGCAAAACTAAAAGCATGAGGCGCTCATAAAAATATTCAAATTATATTAATTAATATAAAACCTACTTGAAGCTTTTGACGAGCCCCCCACGTATTTATTGTTTATAATATAGTAATATAGTCGTGGAAATTCTGCTATATCAGAAACCAAACTTATTTATTCCTTTTTAGTACATTTTATCCCATTAGGGATGTAGGGTCCTGGAGGGTCCACAATTCTTAAGTTCGTTTCCTTAAGATTTGTACGTGAAAAGCTTAAAATTATGCAAACTAAATATATGGATCAGAGCAAAGTGGACTATTTCCTATATCGTAATTGGGACCTAAATCATTTTTTACTGCATACAACTAGAGAAAACTCAAAAAATTTCAGAAATCCTCTAGTTAAAGGCCGAAACACATTTCTACATGATTTCCCAAAGTTTTTTTCAATTTTTGTGGGTCTCAGCCTTAACGGGTTAATAAAAGTGTAGTCATTATTTTTTATTTATGTTATTATTTGTGTGATCCACAACTCAAAGTGCAGAAATTTCCGCTCGGCCCACGTGAATAAAACATGCCCAATCATATATTTGTTTAAAACAATATGGTATGTAACACGAGGGAGGGCATTTTGAAGCTCTGATACTGTTTTCACGAATCATAATCGAGAGCGCCGAACTATGACTCGAGTTGGAACCACCTACCTTTCGCCAGAAAGAGCTCATTTCCGCCCTGTTACTGAATATATTTTATACGTTGAAAAAACACAAAGCATATCTCTATCACAAAGCTTTCTTTTGAAATCTAGCAATAAAAATTATTATTCTAATTAAGTTAACACTGATGGCCTAGAACATTTCTTATTTATTCTGTTTCAGTATGCTGACTTTATTCTAACTGTACAATATTAAAGTCCATTATAGAAAAATTGTCATTTCTTAAACATTCAAAAAGATAATTTTTTTTTATTGATTCTTATTTCTCTTGCATTTTCTCAGAACGACATGACGGAAATAATTTTCTTTTCGAATACCTGCATGCGATTGTCCCCCAAAACAAAACATACTGACCTACATTAAACGTTCCAACCATCAATTGTCGCCTTTCTGTTATTCCTGTCCGACAATTTTGCCTTTTGGCCGGCTATGACTGTTTTAAATTGTCATGTAGATTTCTAGCGATGTGGTCGTGCACACGCGCGTCACGCTCTTTTTTCGCGTAATCCGCATGCATGACGCGCGCTGTTGCGACTCGTCACCGTTTTTCGGATAAAAATCTGACGATATCAACCGAATTCTCAGCCGTTCACGAAAAAGAAATTTGATTTCAAGATAAAAGAAGTCACTATTTTTATTATTCAATGGTATTGGAATTTTCTCTTTTATAACTATATTTGTATAACTTGATATTATTTGATTTATAGTTTAAACGACGCCAACGGAAATCTAAGTTCTATCTGATTTCAATTATACTTTTTCATGATAAGCATTGGGTCATTTTTTAAATAAGTACTGTTGTATAAGTGAATTTCAAAAGCAAGTTTTCGATAAAAATAATAATGTCAATAATTAGTATACTTTGACCGAGCTTCGTATTTCGAGTGCTAGGATTAATTTTTTAGTATCAGTATAATGATTCTTCAAGTTTCATCTGAATTTTAGTATTATTACATATTTTTCCTGTAAAACTTAATTTTCTGTTAGTGCAACAATAAATATACGATTTAAACTCTTCAAAGTTAGGTTCGTTTACTGTCACGAATTGTAATAAATATTTTCGTGGTTTATTGTTGACGTTATTAAAGTTCGGATCAGCTAGATTGATGCATGCATTTTCATGAGCGCATCTAGAATTCCATTCTATTGGAATCGACAATTTTTTGAGTTTGTCTGCAATGCTGCTTTGCGGTTTTCAAATTCCTTGAATGTGAAACCAGAATACTAAAATATGCAGAAACTGTGAATATAAATAAGCTTCTATTTTACAGACACCGATTGTACTTTATACATTCTCATAATTTTTATCAAGTTTTAATCCTTATTAGTTCTAAAATAGCAAAAAAATATATATGTAAAAATAAAAATGTTAAGAATAAGAGGGCTCATCAATCAATCTCATCAGCATTTCGAAATCTTGTCAATCACCGACGATGAAATCGGTAAATTGTGGTATACACGCCCATCAAGCCAAGCATTATGAATAATAAATACACGTAATAAGTTTACATTTGCCGTGGCTGTCGGCCCGCGACGTCTTGAGAATAGATGAAGCGTCGTCGGTCGTCTCGCTGCTTGCTGCAACTTAAATCACTGGCAATAAAATGCACACGGCAGCAGCAGCATTCAGCAGCAGAAGTAGCAGTCACCGTCATAAACTGGAAACACTCGGCGTCGTGCGCTCGCGTCGACTGCCGGTACTTTGAATTCTCAATACACAGTTATTATTTCATAAAGGCTCAGCAGCCGCGCGTCTATTATTTCTCATCCAATTTCGCGTTGAATTTTGAACATTATTCCTTGTTTATTTGAAATTCGCACGTGCAAGATGGGTGTTTGAAGATTTATTTTCAATTTATACTGCTAGTGTTTGATTTGATATGCTATCGAATTCTGAACTAGAGATTTTGCTCGAATCAACAAATATTACTTGTTTATTGTTAACTTTGAATTTGTTTTTAATTTTAGTTTTATTTTATTCTCAAAATTTAAATACTGATGAACTTTCTTGCTTTATTGATAAACTAATTTTTTCAGTTGGTTGTGATTTTGTTTAATCGTAAAAACAAATTCACGTCTAAAAATATATTAGACAATGGATTTTTTACGTTTTGGTCAACATTACACTGTTGGAAATGCTCACAGCTTCAGGTAAAACAAAATGTGTTTATATAAAAGATCCATAGGATGTATGGTGCTTTTATCTGTAATAATATTTTTATTGTTCCAATAATAATGAAAGCTGTGAATTCTTATAGATAACAAAAATGTTCATCCATAACACGATTATTTGTATATTCATAAGGAAACGTTTATTAACAAATATTTAAAATTATATAAATATTGCTATAAAATATATAAGTACAATAAATATAATAAATACTAATTATTTTACATTTGTCATTTGATCTATAAGGTATTAAATGGTTAATACATGTTTATAGCCATTGATAAAAATCCAAAATTCAGATTATCAAAATCCATATATTCCATGAATGAAAAATTGAATTAACTACGCGCCTTTGAGCGGCAATAAAAACTACTGCACTTATCTGAGGAAGAAATCAAATAATTATGCAACGAGTCGTGCTCAACTGGAAAATCCCCGAGTCCAGCCAGCGAAGGGCCGCGCCTGCACCGCTCATGCGATGCCAACAGCATTAATCAGGCATGGAGATCGAGAAACGCGAGCATGTCATTCATCCACCGAGAAAGAGAGATGGGTGGAGAGAGAGAGAGAGAGAGAGAGAGAGAGAGAGAGAGAGAGAGAGAGAGAGAGAGAGAGAGAGAGAGAGAGAGGACTTCATAGAATTTACGACGAGGTGGGGGAGGCCGCTAGAGCGCTCGCGCGCAGAAGTAGAAATTGAGGGCCCGGAAGCAGCTATAAAAGACCGGCCGTAATTGGCTGACGAGGGCAATAAATGTAGGCTGCTGCTGCCGCCGAGTTCCCGGAAAAGTTTTTTATTCTCGGCGGCGGTGGCGTCCCTTTTTCTCTCCTCGGAGAGTATAGCTGATTCCTGTAAGAGAGAGAGAGGAAGAGAGAGATAGTGGGAGAGAGGGGGGGATGAGAGAGAGAGAGAGAGAGAGAGAGAGAGCTTGAAAAGTCTCCGCGTATAACCGCGCGGCAGTGCGAGAAGAATCTCCAAGTGAATTAGGAGTGAATAAAAAATGAAATATAGGAGAAGGATTAGGAATCGCAGGGGGCTATATTTTTCGTACTTCTGACTTATGCTCGGAAGCGAGCTTTGAAGTGGGTGTGGAGCATATTTAGTACTTCGCATTCTTGTTCGGAATACTTTTTTTGTATTCCATGACAAAGGATTTGTTAAAGAGTAGAAGGTCATTTGCTGTTATTTTTTGATTAATAAATTATGTTTGTATACATATATAGAGGTTGTATCTAATCAATACTATGTAATTATTTTACATATAGTATTTTATGAAAACAAAATAATTTTTTCTGTATTTCCCTGATTCCGATGGAATTTCTACATTAAATACATAGGTTTATGATATATTTTATTTGGTAAAAAGCATTGAAAGAAATATTTATGTGAATTCATGAATTTGTTATTATTATTTTATAAGTCTATGTTCTCATAAGGAAATTTAAACAATTTAAGACGTTTCATATATTTTAATTTCGTTAATATAATTCAAGGTTTATTTTTCGTAGAAATGAAGTGTTTATAAAATTTAATTTTATACTAACAAAAGGAAATTAAATGAAAATTTTAAAACAAAATTTTCACTGTAACATGATAATGTCTCAAAATGTATACATGTATTTTAGAACTTCAAAATGTTCTATGCGTCTAGATCCTTTATATACTAAATTTAAAATTTTGTGGCAAACTCAAGTTAGATTGAGTTTTGGTTGTATTTTACGTTTATATAAAGTATACCTTATCAATGCTCAGAAATTTAGTATTTATAATTTGGCAGCTTCTTTTTAGTTATATAATATTTTATATTTTATGAATACATTAATAAAAATAACAATAATTTGTGGACGCAGATAATTCATGGAATATTTAGTATATTTGCTAATTTAATCTTTGGAGCACGTTCATTCATTACTAAGTATTAATAACTTATTTCAACGACGGGTTTAGAGGGGGAATTTTTCAGAAAATTATCATCATATGAGCATCACGTTGAAATAAACGCTAGTTTACTAAGAGGTAGTTCTTAGGGGGTCAAAAAGGATGTGATAGATGGGTGCGGGGACGTAATAGGACAATATTAAGATGGATAGAAAATATGGTGGGGGTATCGGTGGGCGTGTAGGTAGTAGTTTTCAGAAAATTATCATCATATGAGCATCACGCTAAGACCATGACGCTGAAATACACGCAAGTTTACTAAGAGGTAGTGCTTGGGGGGTCAATAAGGATGGGATGAATGGGTTTGGGGGCGTAGTAGGACAAAATTAGGATGGATAGGAAAAATGGTTGGGGTAATAGTGGACGTAGAGAGGATATTTTCCAACAAAAAATCATGATATGAGCATCACGCTAAGACCATTACGCTGAAATACGCGCGAGTTTACTAAGAGATAGTGCTTGGAAGATTAATAATGATTTGATGGATGGGTGCGGAAGCGTAGTAGGACAAAATTAGGATGGATAAGAAAAATGGTTGGAGTAATGGTGGACGTAGAGGAGATATTTTTCAACATATAATCATAATATGATTAACATGCTAAAATCATTACGTCGAAATACAAGCCAGTTTACTATGATGTAGGGATTCGAGGGTAATAGGAGAAGTGATGTATGGGCGCCCGAGTTTAATAAGGTAAAATTAGGATGGGTGGGAAATGAATACGAACATTATAATGGGGTAATACTGGACGTAGAAAGAATATATAAACAAAAATTATGATATGATCGACTCGCTAAAACTATCACGCCTGTTAGTGCTTATAGCATACCAGTGCTTTTATCTGTTATTCGATTTCAAAAATTGTACTTACCTTAGTCAACATAATAAGTATCTTATTTCGATCATTTATTGTCACCAAATTCAGTAATTTTAAAATTTTGAGGTTGTTTGGTACCAAAGTGATCACAACTCTCTTATTATATATCGTCTCTGAGTATATCAAATTTCTTCTATTTCTGTAGTATAAAATATTTTTTAATTATAAATGACTTATGCTATGAAAATTTAATTATAATAATATTTAAAAAGTAATTGGAACTTCAAGAGTTTCTTATCTTTTAAACAGGGTTTCTATACTTTTACTTAAATGATTATCATAACAAATTTCAAAGCAAAATATAACAAATTACTCGATTTATCGTTGTACAAAAATTTATTTTTCTATTATTTTTTTAACTGAAATATATAGTGGAAATTTTAGAAAAAAATTGAGGTATTTAGGACAAAAGAGAATTATTCTGAGAGAATTATATTGAGACAAAAAATCATTTTGTAGATAAAATCGATTTTCTATGGCAAACGATAACTTGAGTAAAACGTCATCATTCCTTTTGAAAATTTCCAAAAAGTTAGCTTTTTACTAACTCCTGGCTAAGTTATTTGCCCAAATCATGAGGACTTTTATTTTTCGAGATATTTGAGTTTATATATTTTTTCAAATATTTTTCAATGTTTATTTCATGGGAATACATGGTAATTTTTGATCAATGAACACTTTATTTTGTTTTTTCGAAGTAACGACCTAAGTACGCCCAGATAAAAACGAATGCACCCAGCTACATGCTGAGACCGAGATGCCGAAAGCACGGAGGGAGGGAGGGAGAGAGGGAGCGAGAGAGAGAGAGAGAGAGACAGAGACAGATAAAGAGAGAGAACAGATAGATTGCCGATTTTGAGAAGATACTGGCAAATGAACCATCGAGGTATGAACACCTACCCCGGTGTTCCAAAAAAAAACCTTTTAAACGATATTAAAGCCGATATCTTATCGAGCCTTGGAGATTTTTAATAAAAAATCGAATTTCGTAAAATCTTATATTGCCATTTTAGTCTAATTTAGTATTTTATTTTTATTTTGAATTACTTTCTAGAAATTGATATTGAAAAACCTTTAAAACGATAAAAATGCCGATATCTCATCTGGCCTTGGAGATTTGAAATGATTCCGCGAAAACACATTTTACATCTTTTAATTCCCTAAAAATTAAAATTTGTAAAAGGTGGGGGGTCTCTAAGGCCAATTTTTGACCCAAATTAGATTTGGGCCAAAAAATTCGAAAAAAATTCCAACAGCGTCTACCAAAAATAAAAAGTTAATTTCACCCGAAACGGACCACATCCAGCCCCCTATTCACCCCCACCACCCCTTCAAAAAATGAAAACTTCACCGCTCGTATACAGCGTTTTTGGAAAGATTCGACACTGTCAAAATTGTATTCGTTAAATAAAGTACATTATGACCTCTCTATGAACTACCTTCACTCTTATTCACCATTTTTAGCCTGTTACCCCCCCCCCCTTAAGTAGTGTGGAGGGGGTGGTTTTACTAATTATTTATGTGCAGGGTATGTAAATACAAAATATGTAAGCTTGATCACCAGCCTTGACTAGGGTACCCTGGGGTATTTGGGATTGCTGATTTCGAATCCGAGGTCCATTGACCTCCATCACATTATCATAGGTTCAAGGTCATTTGAAGATCAAACTGTAAAAAAGCCGATGAAAAATCCAGAAAAATACATCCATAGGTTTTTGGAAACGCTGAATCCGAATCCGAGGTCCTTTGACTCCTATCACATCAGAGTCAAGGTCATTTGAAGGTCAAATCGTATAAAAGCCGAAAAAAAATCCCGAAAAATACATATATAAGTTTTTAGGAACGTTGAATCCGAATTTGGGGTTTATTTAACAGGTAGTTCATAGATAGTTCACGATGTACTTTATTAAACAAATACAAGTTTGACAGTGTCGAATCTTTCCAAAAACGCTGTATACAAGCGGTGAAGTTTTCATTTTTTGAAGGGGTGGTGACGGTGAATAGGGAGGGGGGTGGTCCGTTTAGGGTGGAATTGACTTCTTATTTTTAGTAGACACTGTAGGAATTTTTTTCGAATTTTTTGGCTCAAATCTAATTTGGGTCAAAAACGTTAGTGTTTGAGTTTCGTAAAATCCATTCTTATTAGTTGCCTACAAATATAAAAACAATATACCATCCAAATTTTGGCGTTGATGAGTCAATCAGTCAGTCAGATAGTCAGTGAGTCAGTGAGTCAGTCAGGACATTTCTTTATATATATAGATTATATGTTACTGTAGTAAATACGTTTTAAAAAAACAATAAAACACCATAAAGCACCATAAATTATTGGTACCCTAAAGAAAAATTTTGGAATCTTTCAAACGTAGGTACTAATTAATTTTATTTTACATTTGTAATCATATCTATCACAATTTTCTGGTTGTTGAAATCACGCATACTGTTACTGACAGAAATAATGACAATTATTGTAAAGTAAAATTGACGGCGAATATAATAATGTTAAATTGATAACAAATAAATATGCAGTGCTAAAGTGATGTAATATATTAACTACAGCGTTATGAAAGAAAGAGAACCAAATGAAATCGGCTATCCGTAAAGGTTGAGCATTTGTTTTTTGTCTCAAGTGCATTTCCCGAAAGAAGGAAGTAAAAAAGGGCCAGCGTTGGCGCTCTCGACAACAACAGGGCAGTGCAGTTTAGACTCTCGTATAGTTCACATCGTGTGACTATTAGGGAAAGCATCGGCTTTTTAACGTAAAGCGTTACTGGAATATATCGGCTAGGTATTTGAATAAATATAATTTTGAAAGTTTCAACTGTGATTGAATTATTAATTTCTCCCCTCGTGAATCCTGTTTTGTGCCGGAACACATACATTGCAATGGTTTGAGGCCGTTCCTTTTCAAAACTTCACTTTTCGCAATAACCACGAGCCGCGGCGAACCGGTAGGATTTTCGCTTGATGAACGCGAGCAAAAACAAAAAAAAATTGACAAATCCCATCCTACGTACAGCAGCTTGGTAAATATAAGGAGAAAGAACGAAAGAAAGGAAAACACGCGCTCCCTTCTTATTTCCCGACAATGGAGCACGCGCTCGGACTGCGAATTCTCTTTCGCTCGCGCGTTATTTCTTCTCAACATTCATCAGAGAGAAAGAGAGAGAGAAAGTGAGAGCGAGAGAGCGCGCGAGAGAGAGAGAGAGAGAGAGAGAGAGAGAGAACACGTGGGAGGGCATTTTTCAGTACCTAATGGACCAAAGTGTCGTCAAATATGACAGGATAATAATTGAAAAATTCTGCTGTGCTTTTTTACGCCGAGCGTTTGTTACCACCGAAGCTCTGTACACATAGAGAAGCGGAAAATTGTGTGTATCTACCGCGAGTGACAAGCTTTACAACCGATGCGAGCCGAGTTAAAGTGTAAAGGCTCCAAAAATTGGTATCTAAAATTCCAATTAGTCTTTGACACTAACTTTTACCGCTAAAGCGTATTATCGGACGAAATAAAAATGTATAGGACGTTTACACTTGTCAATGTATTCGACAACGGAAAATTGAAGTTTTCGATGTTGAATGAACAAAAAGCTTTGTTTGTCCTGTCATTTTCACACTATGAAATCTTTATAGTTTTCACCTATATATATATATATATATATATATATATATATATATATATATATATATATATATATATATATATATATATATATATATATATATATATATATATAGGAAAGTTTACGTCTACTTCCTCAACTTTCTAAACCCCGTCAAAATAAAATTTGTACCCACCCGCAGCACTTTTCAAAACTTCGACACCTCGCTTACTTACGACTCCGCACGCGTCTTCTCTTTACAAGAAAGCCGTCAAACGCGCTTCAAAACTCCGGCACACAAGCCACTGGTCATTTCTTTCCAACGCCCAAAATTCCACCCCTGCCTCCTCCGCTAAAACCAACCGCTCGAGTAAAATGGATTTCTCAAAACCCAAGGTGATAAATAAATACATTGTACGCGTGGAGAAACATTTGTTCTTCGGCATAGTTTTACCCGGATATCGCCATTCGTCTTTTACTCCGTCGTTTTTCTTCGCTCTCGCGCATAAATGAGTCGGACTCTCCAGTAATTGCTGTACTGTATTGTACACTGAGAAAACCGTATCGTAATATATCGATATACGTAACGCATATAATAATTACAAAATATGTCAGCTGTACGATATTGCTTTCTGAGTATATGATGATATTATTACACAAGAGGAGAATCGAGACCGACTGGGCTTCGTCCACGAGGTTATTAGGCCGAAGTTTCCTTTTTGATAGAGGGGAAGTAATACAACGGCTGTTGCTCCAGGAGTTCTCAAAGTTAGAGGTTAGTGAGTGTGGCTCAAGAACGGAGAAGAAAATTAAATTTGCTTATCAAAGTTTATTAAATCATTTGGAGTGATAGAAATGCCGGTTCGCTGAAATTAATATTAGATATTTGATATACCTATACATAAACTCCTCTCAAGTTTTTAGCATGAAAAGTAATTTTGTAAAAGTGAAATTTTATCAATGAAATTTAAATTTCAATGAAACTGATTAAAGTGAAAAACTCTTTCTACGCGAGTAAGATATTCACCCTATCAGAGTTAACTATAGGAATGTATTGAGTGTCGGATTTCAGTCAATTGATCACTTTCATTTAGTTCAAATAAACACGAGTTTCCCGAATAACAAATGTATAACTTTAAACATTTTTATCTTAGGGCAGAAATTATCTGAATCACTTCTAAAATAGAAAGAATTAATTTTCAGAGATCTTTGAGATCAAATAAACAGTACATATTGAAGTAATTTTACTCGATAAAAGGTGAAATTTGTATGAAATAGTTTGTAAAATTAATTTTTTAAAAACTAACTACGTTACTATAAAAAGGGTTTATTGCCACTTAAACTCGTATTAGATTTCTCAAATAGTATATTGTGTACCAATGGTGAAAAGTAGTCTTTATTTGCCCGCGTGTGGTTTGCAGTACAAGTTGAGGTGAGCAAGCACGAGCCGAATAGAAGGCGAGTAGGTATAATAACGAGCCAAAGATAAGTACTGCAATCACACAAGGGCAAGAAAGACTTTTCACTCAATATACACACCGTACTTTTTGTCATTATGTCTTGATTTCGCGCTTTTTTATGCAACTAAAGCAGGTGTCGTTGTGGCTGTTTTTCAAATTGGTGTTGACATATATTTATAGAACCAAAATAAAATATCAATCAAATCTTATCCAAAATTTTCAAATTATAAAATTTTTATGCACGCACACGAAATCGATGGACTTTTCGTCAGCTGGGCAAACCATTTTTGCCAAAAGCGGACAAAATATAACATTATGTAACAAGGGAATAAAATCGAAGATTATTCCCGAGGGTGGGTTTACTTTCCGAACGAAGCGAGGGTAGTAATATCCCTCGGGAATACTCGACTTTGTTTTTCGACTTTTTTTCATAACTGTAACAGAATAAAATTTGTATACGAAACAAAGCTTAAATTAACGCTTTTTTAGTAAACTTTTTTATCTTATTACGTCATTTCTCTAGCAAAATAACTTACAGAGCAATGATTCGAAGTATAGGTACCATTTTCTACTGAAATAACGCGTATTTTTAATTCAAAAGGTCATATCTTGACCCCAAGGGCCTACGAGATGAAAATACGGGTGCTAGGCATTATTTTTAGGTACCAAAAAACAATTTCGCAAAGCCTGATCGAAAACCGTATCCCGCAGGTTATGGACCCTCCTTGTTACTAGATGGTAGGAAATACTGGTTAGATCCCGACGTGTTATCCCCCACTTTCTCTTGCTTTTAAAAAATTAGGAGTTCAGACGAGATTCAGGCACGAAAATCCTTTGTTTTACGTAAGAATCATAACCTCAAAATAAAGAAGCGCGGACCTTAGAATATCAGACGGGATTCAGGAAGGGAATCCGCGAGTCCTGCTCAATACGAGAAAAAGACAGAATCGGGGCTAATGCGGGGATAATCTCTGAAATTCCTGCACAGGAAAAACTATGAAATAATCGATAAAAACCTATTTGAAGTCGGTGCCGAATTTCACCGAGTTACGGTGGTCTGACTTTAGAGGCACTATAAGCATATGTATTTAGACTCAATTCAGTATAAGTTCTGAGTCATATCCATAAGAAAGATAATTACTATAAATCAATTTGAAATTTGGCGCCAACTTCGAAAAGGTTTTTATCGTTTATTCATACTTCTTATTGATTATTTCATACTTTTTTAGTGCGTCTTTTTTAGTGCATTTTCTTCAAAGTCGTTATTTTTTTAATTTTTATTTTATACTTTTTAGTTGTACCGGCCAAATTTCATTTTATTTATCAAAATCCAAAAGTTTATACAAATCGGTTCAGTAGTTTTGGAATAATTGGCGAATGAACATAACAAATCGCAAGTACTGACCTAGTATTGGCTCGATACTGACTCAGTAATGCAATGGGACCTCTATGGGATCATTCTATTTCATTCAAAACAAAGTTTATCCAAATCGGTTAAGTAGATTCCGAATAATCGGCGGACAGAGTCGGCAGTGGCCGAAAAGTACAGAAAAAATATCTAGCAACAAACTAAATTACTTGTCAGATATTGGACTAAACCTTACAAAATTAGAATGGGACCATCATGAGATCATCCTCTTTCATTATAAAAGAAGTTCATTCAAATTGGTCCAGTAGTTTCGGGGTAATACACGAACAAACATAGAAAAATATATATATACAGGTCGAATTGAGAACCTCCTCCTTTTTCGAAGTCGGTTAAAAATAGTTTTCTAATGGTATAGACTGGGTGCACGTAGACTTCAGCGCCCCCAGGTAGCGAAAAG
This sequence comes from Gastracanthus pulcherrimus, assembly GCA_949152435.1. Lineage (NCBI taxonomy): Eukaryota > Metazoa > Arthropoda > Insecta > Hymenoptera > Pteromalidae > Gastracanthus > Gastracanthus pulcherrimus. The sequence goes on along the minus strand of OX424575.1, from coordinate 152,779,401 downwards.
CGACTCATTTGGATGAAAAGTAAACAATCCATTTTGACCCAAATATTCTAATTTTAATCTGAAACACGTTGAAAACTCCGAGAAATTGTTGCATAAGATGCCAAAAGTTATTATTTTATCCATTTTACGTACAAAACCGCAGTTACCTATTTATTTTTATCATCCAAATTATTGATTTTTCAACTATCGGGGGACGCTGAAGTCTACGTGCACCTAGCCTATATATTGTACCTATATTTATTAATATTTTTTTTTCAAACTGTTCAAATAAAGACATAATAAAAATTTTAGAGACTGGGTGTTAACGATTTTGCAGAAATTGATTATATTAATTATATCCACTTTCCAAAAGTTTTGATATCTGATCCTCGAGTAATGTACGCCACATAACTTTTTAATCTTCTGTATTCATACAAAAAATACCGCTGCCAATATGAAATTATTTATTCTATTTAATACTGTGGTGAAACATAAAAATGACATGTCTATTGCTTTTTAATATATCGAGATATATGTATATATTTAAATTTTGTAATTTAAATTTATGCAAAAGTATAGCATAAATTATGAAATAATATTGTTGATTAAAATATGTTTTAATGTATATAATGCATACCATTATTACAAATAAATTTAAGATAAAATGATAATATATAACTAAGAAAATCTTAAAAATGTTCGTTAAGGGGAGACCCAAGTGAAATTTCAGCCTAGTGATAGTTAATCAGTGCGGGGACAAATGTAATGGTTTTATCAAAAAGATTTTCCGCCATTTTGAAATAACTTTTTTGGATTCTGATTTTTAATCTTTGATTCATTGCACCGTTGTCTTAATCCATATGTTAAGTTGTTCAAAATCATCCCAGAAACCTGTAACAAAATTTCCAGCCCGATAGATGAAAAACTGTGGGGCCTGATACATTTTTACTGTGCCCGCATTTGGCGCGCCGCGGCTGCTTGGGCCGGCCCGACCGTGGAGTCGCATACGGCCAGGCGGCACGGCATGGGCTCGCCGACTCCGATTGGTATTCAGCTGTTATTAGTATGCAACTAATTATTGTTATCAGTATACACTGCAAATTCCTCTCAAGCGGACGACGATTTCATTTTTATAATTGAACTTTTTATAATATACAACTTTATTCTGGAGAGAATACTAGAATAAGATGTAAACGATGTTGCCTTCAAAACATAGAAAATGCTACTCGTAATAGGAATAATGACATGCATCCTATAATATACATTGTGTAAATTATTATTGCATGATTACTCTTATATAGATTTATTTGTAAAGAAATCGAATGTATAAGCATTAAAAATTGACAAATTTTATATTTGTCAAACGAGTTATCGGTCGATTCGTGCACGGTTTCGAATTTTATAAAATATTATAATGATGAATGCAATGATAATAATAATAATAATAATAATAATAATTTGTAAAGTGGCCTGTTGGACGACGGAAGCCGCGGATCATCTCCCTTTCCATTGCCGATCACCACGAGGCGCGCAACCTTCCAGGCGTGCCAAAGACACCCGACGTCAGATAGGCGTTGTACATGTTCAGTAAGAGAGACGGTGCTCTCACCGTGATGATCTTCAATATCTCAGCTGGTATCCCGTCGGGCCCAGGGGCCTTTCCGCTCTGCATCATTTTGGTGGCGATCTGCAGCTCCCGCTGGAGAATAAGGGGATCTCCCCCACTTCAGCAGTTTCCTCCTGGTCTTGCCTTGCTGGATGCGATGGGAACAGAGTGTCCACGATTCGTGACATGGTGTTTTCGTCAAAAGGGTGATTCGGAACCGCGCAGAGTTTCTTGTTCACGATCTTATAGCCCAAGTCCCGATTGACTTCCTCCGTCAGGTTCTTCCAGCACTCTGCCTTGGTCCGGTTGATCTCGTGGCGGAGCTGTCGGCGCACTGCTTTATGCTGCGCTGAAAACAATGCTGCCTCCGGTTTGTTTTTCTTTCTTTACGCTCTTCTTCTGAGGTGGTTCGCTTCCACCCTCAGTTGCGCGATTTCATCAGATCACTAATAAGCTTGGCGTTTTCCATGTCACAATCCCTTGCGCTGCATGGATGCGTCGCAGGCTCGGTGAATGAGACCTATGGTCTCACATGACCCTCACGAGAGTCTCCGCTCCGTCCCTGCTTTCGGTGGTGCTCGTCGTTGTAATGTTCTATTGTCCTTCTAGCAGTACCTCGACTAATTTATCGGTGTTCAACTTGGCCAGGTTCCATCGGGGTGGCTTTACTGCGACTCTTGCCTGCGATTGGGATTTATCGCGCAGCTGAAAGGTGATGCTTCCGTTGTAATCATCCAGTACCCTCCAATCCTATATGCGCTAGATTTTCGGATACGAAAGACACGTCTGGAATCGTCCCAACGTACCCTACCCTTCTAAATGTCAGCGTATTCCCAACGTTGAGAACTATCAGGCCAAGCATAGATACCATCCATGATGGCGTTTCCTCTGCTGGCCAGCTCTAGCATTCCCAACTCCAATGCTCGCGCATTGATGTCGCCGGCGACCACATTTCGCCTTGCATCTCACGATTCGTGTCTTCCAGCTCGTCTATGCTTCGCCTGAAGTCAGCGATGGGAACGTTTGGGGTATAATAGCAGCTCACGTAAGCTACGTCTCTGCTCCTCACCCAAACAAAGCCTCTCCCGGCTCCGTGTTCGTCCATTCTGATGGTTTATGGGTTCACGAAGATTGTTGCTGTGTCAAGTATATCTGGGTACCAGGTGGGCTTGTCCCAGTTACAGTACTGCTCGCTGATTAGTAGAACACCAACCTTCGTCTCAGATATATAATGAGTCAGAAGGCTGTTGGCTAAATCGTCTCTGTGGAGGTTCGCTTGAAGGACCGTTATACGGTCCATCATTAACGCTTGGCTTTGGTCTTTTTAAGCGTTTCGTGAAATGCTCTATACTGTCCTGAGTCCGAGGTGTGGCCCAGCTGTGCTTGGTATACTTTCAAGTAAGTGCACAGTATGCACTTCGCCTCGGTAGCCTTGAAGGCTGCTCCTTTGTGACCTTTCATGCCACATTTGTAGCATCCCTTGCTTCTGTCTGTACCATGACAATCGCGCGCTTGATATCCGTAATCCAGACATTTGAAGGACCGCTGAAGCCGCTGTCATCTTCTCAGACGGTAGTTCATGTAACCAACTTTCAGGCGGTTCTTCGCAAGGAGGAATTCTGCCTTTTTCTGGTCCATCTCTACGATGGTCATTCGTTGTTCCCTGGTATTGGATTTTGTCAGCGAAACGCTGATCTCTCCAGTTGAGGCTTCTGCTTCCTCAAAGACCTTCTTGATCGCCGTCTCCACCTCTTCTTTGGTGGTGAGGCTGTCAAGGTTTCTGCATTCCACGTTTGTCTTGGGTGTGAGGATCTTTAGGACCCCCGACAGGCCCATTGCTTTCCCGATGGAGTCTCCTACAGTCCCCAGCTCCTGGTCATTGCTGTTTCTACCCAACTCTACCAGGACGTCGCCAGACCTGGTTCTTTTGATATAAATATCAGTGGTTGGGCATTCGGCGGTGATCTTTTCGAGGACATTCGTAAGAACCTCTGCGTAACTGACTCCATTTTCAGGTCGAATCAGGACAGCCTTGGATCGCATCCTAGGCGTCCTCCTCTTCTTCTTCTTTGGAGGCTTTTGAGCAGTCTCGCTTGTCTTCTTAGCCGGTGTTCTGGTTGTTAGGGGCTGTTCTTCTGTTGTTGCGGTTTCTGCTGTAGTTGTTTTCGCAGCTGCTGGAGTTCTTCTTGTTGGAGCCGCAGTTGTTTTTTTGTCTGTTTATCCGGTTGCCTCTGCTGCTGCAGCAGTTTCTTTGCTGCAGCTTTCTCCTTCTTTGACAGGACCGTCACAAAACCGGCGACCTCCGAGGGTCCGGTGGTCCTAGCCTTCTTGTCGATGATTTCTGCCTCGGCACTATCGGAGTCCCTGTCCTGTGGTCGTCCCCTCTTACTTTCATGCCGCTGCCTGGAGATAGCCGCGGCTCCTAGAGTCTCTCCTAGACTCTCCTAGAGTCGCTCTTCGGTGTTGGTGAGCAGGCGGTCCCACCACTTGGCGAAAACTTCGACGAGCGTTGGGATGCACTTCTTGATGTCATTATTGATACCAGGCTGTCTCTTTAGCCCTTCTTCCATTTCTTAAAGGAGTTTGCCTACCACCTCGATGAAGTCCTCGACTGTTCTTATGGGGCGGCTTGGCTGTTGTGTACCGCCCGGCAGTGATTGTGGAGCAAGCTGCTCCACAACCATTCCCTCATCGCGGGTGTGGTGTTTACCTGCCTCCTCGTTTATCTCATGGTTTTGTAGGGACATTTTCTTTCTTGTTTGTTAATCTGCGCATCGTGCATAGGGGGGTGTAATCAGCGTCCGAAGTGGCCGGCTTCTGATCTCGTACTAAGACTAACCGCCTCGGCAGACGTAGGCTCACATCAGCCCTTCGCCCTTGCCGATGGAATCAACCGACAGGGATCCAGGCACTCCTAGCGTGTCCCAGCGCGAGAACAATTGGTCCGGACGGATTTCTGTGCATCAGCCTCACGCAAAACGTATCGCCCGAAAGGAGATGTTTGGGTAGTTGTTCAGTGTAGTGCGTGTTATGAGTGCAGCGTAATGAATGTAGAAATAAATGTCTGTGTGGTGGTGAGTGTAGTGATTGGAAGCTTGAATAGTATTATGCGTGGTAGTGTGCTGGTGTATAAATGTGAGTTTGAGTGAACCGCTTCTTAGTCTAAATAAGCCTCCTCACCTGCCACAGTCCTGTAAGATAAAAGATACTGCGCTTCGGAAAGGTCTTGCAGTTCCTAGAGGGGGAATAATAATAATAATAATAATAATAATAATAATAATAATAATCATAAAGATAATGATAGTGATAGTGATAGTGATAGTGATAGTGACAGTGACAGTGACAGTGACAGTGACCGTGATAGTGACAGTGACAGTGACAGTGACAGTGACAGTGACAATGATAATGATAATGATAATGATAATAATAATAATATATTATTATTATTTTTATCATTGTGATCACTATTATCATCCCTCATCATATAATTTCATTATGTAATACTATGTGAATATTTCAAACGCGAAAAAATTGATTTGAAAGTAAAATAAATGAAAAAGAAAAACATTCGAGGAGCATATTGACATACTGAAGCTTTCGCGTTTTCGTAAACAGTCGTTCAGGTTATCTATAGAAATAAGTGTTGAAAAATCGCAAATGGCTCCTCCGAGGAAAAAGACAAATTTTTTCGTGACCTTGTCGCTAAATTATGGAAAGCAGAAGAAGTCGAGGGATGCGAATCAGATGGACGAGAACGAGAAGGCAACAAGGTTGCAGATATATTGGAGGATGTAGGAAATGGCGAAGACATTTCAAACACCTCAGTGGAAAAGACGATGCGTATCCGCAAAAAAATTCGATCTGCTGAAAAAAGCTCTGACGGTATAGAATATAAACATGAATGTAGATATATCTTATTAGATTTCGCAGAGTTACCGCCATTATTGACAAATGCAAAAAGTGCCGATTGCGGATATCCTGTTCTTAGATTTGCAATATCTGATGAGCGACATGGTTTCGCACATAAAATCGTTCTAAATTGCGATCTTTGTGAGATGAGAGGCTTACAAATTCAGAAATCCGAAGTCTATACATCTAAACGAGTTGAAAAGAGTAGATCGACAAGACCAGAATTCGACGTAAATTTAAGTTTGAGCACCGCGTTTAGTTATATTGGCATGGGCTATGCGAAATCTATATGGAAAAATTAAAATGAGTTTGATATTATATTGTTTCTGAGTTCGACTTCACGTAGTGCATTTCACATTCTTCATTCAATTGTATAGTATATGGTTGTATATAGTTGTAGATAGTGACTGTAAATAATAACACTGCGGTCGTAATGAGATTTTGTGTATGTTATGAATGTATATAATATATCTGCTTATGAGAGTACAACATTCAGATATGATAAGGTTTACGTATAATTTTTTGTTATTTTCATTTCACCGAAATGAATTAATGAATATAAAACTATATTTGCTTATGTATTGGGGTTATCTGTAAATAAACCTATATAACGACAGCAATAATTCAATAATAATTTACATAATGCATATTATAGGTTGCATGTCATTATTCTTATTACGAGTAGAATTTTCTATGTTTTGAAGGCAACATCGTTTACGTCGTATTCGAGTATTCTCTCTAGAATAAAGTTGTATATTATAAAAAGTTCAATTGTAAAAATGAAATCGTCATCCGCTTGAGAGGAATTTGCAGTTCACACTAGTAACAATAATTAGTTGCATACTAATAACAGCTGAATACTAACCGGAGTCGGCGAGCCCGTGCCGCGCTGGCCGGCCCAAGCAGCCTCGACGCGTCAAATGCGGGCGCAGTAAAAATGTTTCAGGCCTAAGAGTTTTTCATTTTTCGGGCTGAAAATTTTTTTACGGGTCCCTGGCATGATTTTCAATAACTTAACGTATGGATTAAGACGACGATGCAATGGATTAAAAATTAAAAATTAGAAACCACAAAATTTTTTTCAACATGCCGGAAAATTTATTTTATTTTTTTAATGCTATATCGAATTTCTCGTGATAAACTACATATAAAGCCATTGCATTTGTCCCCGCACTGATGAACTATCACTAAGCTGATATTTGACTTGTGTCTCCCCTTAAGGAGGTTGTATGAGAAGATATATGTTTTAAAAAGAAACAATTTTTACTACAATGTAATCTCACATTATGATCTGAAAGTCAATATATTGTGAAAAAAGAGGTTTTTGTCAAACTAAAAAAAAATTGCTAATCGAAATTCTGTTATTGTAAAAATAGTTATCGTCAAATTTAAACTTTAAAAAAGAAACAGTTGACAATACAGTGGAGACATTTTTATTTGTTATCCAATTTTAATTTTTAAGGTCTCTTTTGTTTCTTGAAAGATTTCAGGGCGATTTACCAATATAAAAATTAAATAACATTGAATAACCTGCAAAGTGACAGCCTATAGTTTATACTTGTACGTGCTCAAACATTTAAATACACATTACATAATGTATTGACTTTCATATCATTATGTGAGATTAAATTCCTTCTTAAGTGTAATTATTCGATTTAGTTATTCAAAATAGTTTATTCAATCTCATTTTAAGTGTAAACCCAAATTTTAACTCAATTAAATTGTATTCCTTACAAATTGTATTGGAAATCATAAAAAATATATCGATTAACTAGAAGTGCTCTACAGTCTTCTCTTATTTTGAAACTATTTAATAAAATTTTTTTTTACAAGTTATTGGAGTAGACGCATATTTTTGTGATAAAAACAAGAGTTCTTTAATAGTATATGTATTGTGCAACGAGGTGGGGAAATGGGCTATTTCTATCGAGGGTAGGATGATTTCGCACGAGTCGGAGACAAAGTAGAGTGCTAAAATCATCACCCGAGCTAGAAATTTCTCGCCCCCCCCCCACCCCCCCCCCCCCCGTTGTTACACATCGTATTTCTTTTAATAAGGACATACGTAGACCCTCTTTTATGTGTGTAAGACGGATGGGAAGTGCCGCATTTTGAGTTATGCGCCTCTCACATACAAAATACAATTAAAAATAGATATTAAACATAAATTTTTTGAAAATTTTGAAATTTATTATTTTGCAACACTATAATTGAACATTAATTTTTTATTTATTTAAAATCTTTATAAAAAAAATAGAGATTTGAATGACCAAAAAATACCGCATTATACTCAAGAAAAAAAGCTATTAAAAAGTTGTTGAAAAAAGAATGAATATCATAAGCATGAACAAATGTTATAACACCAAAACGAATCTACAAATCTTAAAAGTTCTTCTTGTTTTTAAATCTTCCTCGAAAAATATAAGAAATGAGCTTTGATTGGTCAAATATTACCTCATAACACGCAAGAAAACAGCTATCAAATTTTTTGAAAAATGAAATATCATAAAAAATGAAGAAACGTTATAAAACGAAAATGATTAAATGAATCTTGAAAATTTCTTTTGATTTAAAATCTTTATTAAAAGACAAAAAAACATTAATTGGTAAAGAATTATGGTGCAATACCAAAAAAAATAATAAATCAAAAATTTTTTGAAAAAAAATATTACCTCGAATATCTTGAAAAATAAAAGTTATCATGATCTGGGCAAATATCTTAGCCAAAAGATAGTAAAAAGCTACCTGTTTGAAAATTTTGCCTGAAAAGGAATAATGCCGTTTTACTCAAGTTAGTGTTTGCCACATATTATTATTATTATTATTATTATTATTATTATTATTAAGTTGAGTTTGGGCTCCTTGAGAGCTCTAGACGCATGGTAGTCCTTGGGGTCCCTCCTTTTTGGGTCAGTTACCGACTTAATGTCACTGCCTCTCAGAAAGAGAAAATTCCGGGGGCATCACTGGCCCTTATGTCTTCGACTTTCAAAAAGTAGGCTCCTAGAAATCGGCGCCTACTTTCGGATAGCGATGGGCAACTGCATAGAAGATGTTCCGAAGACTCTTCCTCCAGGCGACATAGCGACAGTCTGGGCTGTTTTCTAGATCCATCCTGTGCCTGTGCAGGCGCAGATTACCGTGGCCCGTTAGTATTTCCACGATAGTTCTGGCTTTATTTTTACTAAGACCAAGAATGACTCTAGTCCAGTCTATTACCGTTGGAGATGTGATGAAGGCCTTTGCTTGCTTGCATCGTTCCTCTTTATCCCATACCAGTTGATGCTCCGCAGCCACCCGCTCAGTAATTGCCTCTTTCACTAAATTGGCGCTGATGCCTACAGCTGGTTCTGGGCCTATGAAGTTTTCTTTTACTCCAGTTTTAGCTAGGTCATCTGCTATCATGTTACCCCTGATACTACTGTGTCCTGGGATCCATAATAGCTTGGCCTTGGTGATTCCGGCCAGATTGTTCAGGCCTTCATAAAATTCCCACACTAATCTGGATTTTGTTGTAAAACTGTTGAGTGCTTGTAGAGCGCTCTTACTATCCGAGCAGATGTACACTCGTCTCTCTGAGATTGCCTCTGCAGCCATAACGGCGCAACGAGTTATAACTACTAGCTCGGCTTGGAGAACCGAGGCGTACTTACCCAAAGGCACAATAGTGCCCTTACCGTTCCGCCTACAGTATATGCCCGCTCTAGTGCCTGTCGCGCTTTTAGATCCATCTGTATAGTACAGATTTTTCCCGCCTGGTAGGCTACTTTTTTCTGTCGCCCAGTCATGCTTGGACGATAGACTGATTCTATATTTCTTATCAAAGAGGAAGCGCGTATTCGTGGTGTTCAGGGTCATCCGCAAGATGTCCCTTATATCCAGTCCCTTTGGGTATCTTATTGACTCCCCAATACGCTCCTCTTTGAGTACTCTTCTGACTCTGTGGAGGGCTTTTGCAGCCTTTGCTTCCAAAGTCAGTCTGAGGGGCTCAATGTCCAGGAGCTTTCCCAGAGCTGCAGTAGGAGTGGTCCTAGTTGCTCCGGAGATGGCCCTAAGGATTAAGCTTCTTGTTGTCTCTAATATGATGTTTGTTGTTGATAGGGCAGGTCTGTTCCACCAGACTATGACCGCGTAGGTAAATCTCGGTTTAAGGACTGCCTCAAACATCCATCTCATTATTTCCGGTCTCAAACCCCAGTTACTTCCTATGGCCCTTTTCAGTTGCAGCAAGCATGCTGTGAGTTTTCCGGTTGCATACTGTAGGTGCTCTTTCCATGATAGTTTACTATCTAAGATTACACCTAGGTACTTTACCTTGTTCTTGAGTGTCAGTTTCTGTCCACTCAGGACAAGATTGCATTGTCTGTCCCACTTGTATCCCCTGGTGAAGACTACTATCTCCGTCTGTGCTGGATTTACGGATAGTCCCGTACGTGTACACCAGGTGTCTACAAGTGTTAGGGCTTTACGCATAATGCCCATCAGGGGATCTAGGAATAGTCCACGGATGATAACTTTGATGTCATCAGCGTAGCCGATTATCTTGTATCCCAATTCCTTGTATCCCACCAAACACCAGATAAGGGGGGATAGGACGCCTCGTGGGCATCCGGACCCCACCCTTCCTCGTAGCGTTGTGTCGCCCTTGGTGGTCTCGAGACATCTGTTTCCCAGCATGTAGTCGATCCAATCGATTAAGCAAAGAGGAACCTTGTGCCTATTTAAGGCCTCTCTGATAACCTCTCTTAATGTGTGGTTGAAAAAGCTACCTGTTCGGAAATTTTACCTCAAAAGGAATAATGCCGTTCTACTCAAGTTAGTGTTTGCCACAGAAAGTCAATTTATATTATAAATTGATTTTTTTCTCAAATAAAGAAAAATAAACTTACCTAAAAATTTCACGGAATAATCTTCTTCATAATCCAATTCACCGCAATTTTTAAAAAAAATCTTTTATCATATATTTCGGAGAAATCACCATTCGAATCAAAATGACGTTTCTGTGCATAACAAAAGAAAGAAAACACCTTATCCAAAATTTCGGGTGGTGAAAAATGGGTAATTCTAAGCTCTTTCAAATCCAATTTCACTGAATCGATTATATTATTTCTAACGTACTAAAAAATACGAAAATCTAAAACCAAAAAATCGAAAAACCGTAAAGAAAAACTAATCCGAAAAACTACAAAAATTATTATTGTGCCCCCTTCGCGTAAAGAAAACAAACAAAATGAGCACTGGAACATTAATTTGTACCGTGGATTACTCGAGATATCGATACCCACGTACACACATACACTCACACACATACACACACACACACACGCGCACAACCACACACGCAGACACCCACACACTCGCACACCCTCACACACGCGCACGCACATACACACACGCACACACATACACACAGACCTATGCACACACGCACACCGCACACACGCAAACGCACATACACACGCACACACACATACACACACGCACACGCACGGACACACGCACACGCACACGCACACACACACGCATACACACACACACATGCACACACTCACATACACACACACATATACACACGCATCCTTATGTCTCAAAACATGTTTGTAACACGTTTTTAGTAAAACGTATTTTTTTGTACTATCGCAAAGCTTCCTATTTGTAGAAGCAATATTGAAAATGTTTGGAATTTAATAAATGTTTCATATGCAGGATTTAGGTTAAAACAATTGATTATTGGTGCAATTTTGCTGTAATTTTGCTGGTGAAATAATGCAGAGTAAATGTTAAATTTAAACTGATAAGTTCAGATTTTAAAACAGTTTCAACTTGCAATTCGATATGGTTGAAACGTAACTAATTTTAAATAATATTAAGATAACCCAACTAAAATATACGTTCAAACTAATTAATTTATTCACTCTGTTAAATATTCAATACGCATCTTATTTTATATAGGCCTCTTCATTGTCAAAACTGTTTAAAACTCAACCCACTTTAATTTTTACTTATTTACAGTCGACCCCTTTAGCAATTATTGAATTCGAAAGTGACTTGCGTCAACTTCTTTGTCAGGGAGCTAGAAGATGCCGTACGGCGACTAAATTAAAAATACGTCGTCACAGAAAAGAATAACGAACCCACAGTTCTTAGTTGCGCGTATTTTACACAAAAAAGTCTTGTAGAGGGACAGTTTTGCGCCTGACGAGAAAATAAAAGTATTAGTTAATAAGTTTCGCGATGCGTGTACAAAAAAAAAGCAGTTGTAAAACTTTGTTCCGACGTGACCATCCTATCTAACATCTCTCAGCGCACAGCGGAGAATTTGTAATATTTTTGTGATTTAAGTATATAAATATTAACCAATATAAGACATCGTTTTTGTTCGAAAAAAACTTTAATACGATGTTCATTAAGCTGGAAATGAAAAATAAAAATAAAGGTTATCGATGTAATGATAATATAGTGATAGTCTAATCACTAACTACATATAATAGAGATATCGTTTATGAATAAAGGTAAAATGTACTATTATAATGCATGGCTTATACTTTTCCAACTTTCTGTAAGGATAACTAACTTGAAGTTCACTTTAAAAGTTAAATTTAAAAAAGTTACATAATGTAACACTTACTAGGCAAAGAATGCATACTAATGATCTAGACAAGAAAATGTTAATATCTTAATAATGATATTTAAATCAGTAATTTACTATTTTACAATCAAATCATAACAATATCGGTAAAACCTAAGCCGATTCATAGATCAATTTGAATTTTTGAAAATTATTAAGATTACACAAGTTACAACGTTTCAAAGTTCCTTTGTATGACACCACCGTAATAAAACATCAGGGCATACCGGCGTACATATCCTGACGTCACAACAACTTCAAAACGCTGTATCTTCTTTAATTTTCAGTATACGAGGTTTGTCCCAAAAGTATCCGACCTACCTCGATTTCTCGGCGCTGGATTTATTCTTCGTCATCCGGGGGGTGGCATCCTTCAAAGTAGTCCCCATTTGATTGAACAAGACGCTCATATCGATGTTTCCACTTATTAAAGCACTCTTGAAAGTCAGACTTCGGAATCGCCTTTAGTGCATTCGTCGCATTAGTTTCAACAGTCTGTTTATTGTCGAATCGATGTCCTTTAAGCGGCATTTTCAATCGAGGAAACAGCCAAAAGTCGCAGGGAGCTATATCAGGACTGTAATAACCTTTTTAAGAAAGTTTTCATCACTATTCATCATTTCCAAATTGTCCTGAGCGATTTCTAATCGAAGGTTTTTTTGCTGGTCTGAGAGCAGTTTCGGGATGAATTTTTCACACACACGAGTCATTCCCAAATTCTCGGTTAAAATTCGCCAAATAGTACTTTTTGGTATTCCAAGTTCATCTTCCAGTTCTCTCACAGTCAAATGACGATCTTGTTCAACTGCGACACGCACACGCTCGACATTATCCGACGATGTTCCCGTCGAAGGACGACCAGAACGAGGATCACTGTCAACAGATGTGCGGCCACTTTTGAACCGCCTATACCACTCTTTTATTTGTGTCTTGCCCATACACTCATCTTTAAAGGCCTTTTGCAACATTTCAATAGTTTCCGCACAACTTTTACCGAGATTAAAGCAAAATTTTATGCAAATTCGCTGTTCGGTTCGTTCTGCCATTTTTAGCAATAAGTAAATTGCGACGAACGCAAAAAAGTCGTTGTAAACAAATACACGCTTCGCGGGAACTAAGGTGTTTCATCGGTATCTCAGGCTACTGACGAGAAGGTTAGGAGTTGCTGGTGACGTTCGTACCCTCCAGAGGTCGCCTGAGTCTCTCCGCGCGAAGATATGAACGTAGGTCGGATACTTTTGGGACAGACCTCGTATCTGAAAAATTTCAATAGTTCACAAAGAAAGTAACATGCGATCTATCAAAATATGATATTAGATAAAATACGTTTTTTACCCAATTTCGTAAAAAGCGCAACTTATTTTTTTCCTTTGATCGTGATTTTCTTTTCCGAATCGTGTTACAATCAATGAATTCATATGTAAATGGTGATCCCAATGTATGGAGATAAAGTATATGTCATTAGTTTTTTCTTAATAATAATGGCAGCAACAAAATGGCGGCAAAATGGAGAAATTTTATTCATAATTATTAATTCCATTAAATATTGTTCATGGAAAATATTTTTTGAGCTTTATGAAGGTTATATACATATTGATATGTTTCTTATGAAGATTGTTAATAATCTGAGCTGACAAATTCACAATGGCAGATCCAACCTGACCGCCTTCATATTCTATCTCATATGCACTTAGACTGTTCGGAATGATTGCAAAATGTGAACGTATAGTTTTATGAATTCCAAAATACAAATATTATATACATTCGAAGCTGATAAATTCAAAATGGCGGATTCAATATGGCCGGGATACATCGCTTGTTATCTAATATGCAATTAGACTGTGCAGAATGATTACAAAATGTGAACGCATACGTTTTATTACTTCCAAAACACAAATATTAAATACACTCTGAGCTGATAAATTCAAAATGGCGGAACCAATATAGCCGCCATCATGTGGTATCTTATATACTAATAGACTGTGTAAATTGATTACACAATGTGAATGTATACGTGTTATGAGTTCCAAAATACAAAGATTTATACATTCAGAGCTGACAAATTCAAAATGGCGGATCCAATATCGCCACCATACATCGCAAGATATCTCATATCGACGGCTGAGCAGAAGAAATGATCAACTCGGCGCACAATCGAAGAAGAGGTTAACTCAGATTGCGCCCCATCAGTAGATCAGCTGATATAACGTGTGAAGGAAGGCTTTTTTAGCCAATTATTTCTCGCTTTACGTTGCATTTTGTCAACTCTAAAAATATATGAGAACAAATATGACCGCAAAAAAGCAATTTACAATTTTTTTAGAGTTGCAAAAACGCAACGTTAAATGAAGAATAGTTGTCTAACGAAACCGTCCTTTACGCGATATCTGAGTTGATCTACGCTTGGGGCGCGCTCCGAGTTAACCTCTTCTTCGAGTTCGCGCCGAGTTGATCGGTTCTTCCGCTCAGCCGTCGATATGCAATTGTACTATGTGGATCTGTTACAAAATGTGAATGTATGGGTGTTTTGAGTACCTAAGTACGAAAATTATATACCTTCTGAGCTGACAATTTCAAAGTGGCGGATCCTACATGGCCATCATACATCGCGTGACATCTCATATATAATTAGGTTGTGTAAATCGATTTCAAATTGTGCACGTATGTATAATACGAGTATATGTATAGCCGTTGTCGTCTTCTCGCCTCTTTTTTAAGAAATTTTATTTTCTTTCGTTTTGTTTCTTTTTATTATTTAAAAACATTTTTGATGTTTTACGTTTTTTTAAATTTTTTGTTACTTTTTTAATATTTTTTAATTTTTCTTTGCTAATCTTATTTTTATTTTTTTTTCATGTGTTTCGTTATTTGTTCATTTTTCCTTTCACTGTATCATCTCGTTCCATGTAGGTTGTAAGTTTTTATATCATGATGAATGAAATGGCGTTGTTACACATAACTGACCCTTAGACGAATAACATAAAACATCAAATTCGTGACATAAAATCGCTTTTGAAACTCATGCGTTAAAAAGATAACACTTTTAGATAAATAGCATAATATTATTATGCTATTAGCCCGCTATTTGGGTAACGGCAGTTATGCCCATATATGTAATTAAATAAAAATATGTATCTGGGTATCCATTACTTATTTAAAAAATAATGCGCACGATTTTCACAAATATTTTCACGTATTTTATATTTAAAAGTATATATCACAGGCCGTAACTAGAAAGTGGTTACAAATCCAATGGGTAATCAAACTGGCTTACAACCAATTTGAGGGTACTACAGGGCTTGGTCCTGAGACCTATTATATTTAGTCTTTAAATTAACGATCTTAGTGCAATTTTGGCAACTTTTAAATGTCCAAAGGGGGAACCAGCGGAGTGAATTCAACATCTTCTTTATGCTGATTATCTGCAGATCTACACGCAAGTTACCACGGATTATCTTCGTGTGGTCGTTGATCGCTTGTCAGCCATGGCGCAGGCAATGGCGGCTGGGGCTTCTAAGAACGCCCTTCGCCTCAATGTCAGTAAAATGCAGGCTATCATTTTTGGTTCAGAATATAATATTAATAAGCTGCAGATATTAAATTTACAAGGCATTGAGGTGCAGGGCAACGTTTTCATACCATTTGTCGATACTGTAATCAATCTCAGTGTTGTCATGGATTTAAAATTAACATGATAGCTTCAAGTGGATGCAGTTAGCCAAAAGGTAAACAGAGTCCTGCATGAGCTCAGATCCTTTAGATCATGCACTCACGAGGCGCTATCTACGAGTACTTTGCGGCGGTATTGTTATGTGGAGTAATTGCAATGAGCCAGCTGCCGTATATTGCTGCGCTCTTTAAAAAGAATTAGTCCGGGATCTCGAGTAGGGATCGGAAGGAAATCACGATTCTGGAGTCTCGCATAGATGTTGGCCTGAACTCTGGCAGCGCTCACGATTCGCGCCTCTAGAATTCGATACCATGCAACATTAGGTACCTGCCATCGCTTATCAGGTTTAAGGCTGGGATACGTAAGCACATTTTTGAGTCAGCCTACGTGTGCTTACTGGCGTGATAGAATTAAGAAATATGTAATAAGACATGTAAAAATATGAGCAAGGCAATTTTTGACCTGCACAAAATAAATATCTTATCTTATCTTGTCTTATATATCGAAAGAAGCCCAACAAATTTTGTTCAGCCTCTCTCATTCAGTTTATGATCCCCTAGACTTTTTGAATGCCGAATTTGGCTTAAAAATTAGCTTTTTTCAACAAATTCTACAGAGCTTCCATCACAACCACTTGAATGACTCAAAGAAATATTTTTTACGTGTTTTAGAGAAGTTACAGAAAAACATCGCTAAAAGCGAAAACTAACTCGAAAACTCACGCTGTGCTTTTCGCATAAGGCACTCGCAAGTTTTTAACGAATGAGGCCAGTATTAATACCATATAAGAGGAGAAAAATTCGATAACAAATATACACGATAAATCTAAATACATGGTTCATATTAGTTCAAGTGAAGTATGTTGATGGTATATTTTATTTTACTTCAGTGTTTTGACATTTCAGAAATAGCCTAAACTCATTTGAAAAACATCTTGAGAGAATCGTTTAAATTTTGTAACAAAATTGTAGAAATTTTTGAAAGTCATAATAAAAGCTCTTACAAGTACTAGTACAGTAATGCATTATAATAAGTGGCCCTTGTTGTCGATATATGAGTCGAGATATCAGATCTCTCAAGGATGAATCGGCGATAGCATTCAAAGTCGAATGATTTAATCTATCGGATCAGCTAGGTTACCTTGGTGTTCGCCGCGATCATTCTATAAGATGAAAGTAAACAAATTCAGTAGCCTTACTGAATTTACTAGTATAAATCTTAATGTAAATTTTTGGTGTATACGAGTGTGTATGTCCGTGAGTTTAACGTAAATTGAAGAAGCCGACCCCTAGAAGAAAATGTAAAAGGGACTACATAACCTACTTAACCAACCATCTAAACCTTAACCGGTACAAAGCAGAGTTACCCGGCAGCAGCAAAATCGGTATTGTCAAACTCGCGAACTTACTAGTGTTTGTGTTTTTGTAAAATAAGTATCGAATAGAATATGACTTAGCTGGCTTAGGCCGCTCCTCAATGATCTGTCTTAGTAAAGTGCGCTCCCAGCACCTTGCTCTTTTCAGTGCAGGTCCTCTCTATCGGGTGGGGATAAATGTGCCGAAAGATAACTTTGCAGACGGATAATAATGCCGAACTTATTTTACTGAAGGATAAATTTGCCGAAAGATGAAATGTGCCAATGGGTAAAGTACTCGATTAACAAAAGTGCGGAAAAAAAATGCCGAAATGTTGAATGGCAATGAGTAAAAACTAAAATTATCTAATATTGAAAAGAAACGACCAAGCAACAATTAACACATCATTATAATACAAGCGCATATTCTAATAAAAGCATTTTCTTGTCCTCATTTTCGTTTTCGGCATTTTAACTTTCGGCATTTTCTTTTTCGGAATTCTTGTTTTCGGCATTTTTAACTTTCGGCATATTCATCCATAGTTATTTATTTTTTCGGCAATTCAACCGTTCGGTAAATTTATCCTTCTGCAAATTTATCTTTCGGTAAATTTATCCCCACCCCTCTCTATTCATCACCACGAGCCACCATCAATTCCGTCTCCTCATTATTATTCGATCAAGAACTTCCTCAGTATGCTCATCAAATTGTCGAAGTTACTTTTAATTTTGGCGTACTCTATCATATTTCCCGGACGAGCCCCCAAAATGTTATGATTGGTTTTCAGATAGCGAATTGGCAACACATACTTTTATAAATATTATAAAAGTTATTTTATTTTATTTTTCATTGGCGCTAATCAAGTCGATTTGGCCAAATCTTGAGGAAGGGTTAAAAGAATATTATGATAAATACTTGTGAAAATCTTGGACATCTTTCGACCAATTCTACGAAGGGTAATACCACAAGATTCGTCATTTTATTAATATATCCAATTTTGTAAACAAAATCACAGTTCTATTATTATTTGCTCTAATCAAGTCGATTTAGCAATAATCAAGTCGATTTGAAAAAAAACTTGAAGAAGGGTCTGAAAAATGTTATGATATAGTACTTGTGAATGTTTGGACATATTTTGACCAATCGTACCATGGGTTATGCCAGAAGGAACAGAATTTTGTGGGTTTTTTATTGAATTTAGCTACCGTGCACGGACGGACTTTCGAAGGGAAGTTTCTCAGGGTTACTAACCGGTGTAGAAATGTGTTTTGAGTGATATGGAATAACATATCAAATTATACGGCAAATTAATTTTTGGTCAAATCCATAAGGCATACGCTCACTATAGCTATTATTGTGCATATTATAGAGTATATTGCATACCTAGGCTCTATATGAAATATAGAGCCTACATCTATATGAAATATATTGCATACATAGGCTCTATATTTCATATAGAGCCTATGTATGCAATATACTCTATAATATGCACAATAATAGCTATAGTGAGCGAATGCCTTATGGATTTGACCAATAGGGTGAGTGTCTAAAAATATTTCCGGTCCAAAAATATTTAATAGATTATTTTCCATAAGTCAATCGTGCGTGCACTTTCTTTTCGAATTTTAGGTTATGTTTGATCCTCTGCTATTTCTACTGGTTGCGGAAATATTGATCGACACAAAACTCATTTTTTTTTCCTTGGAAATTGTTTAATTCCTTTTTTGGCAAGTTCAAATTCGTCACGTATAACCATAGATACAGCCTCTGGAAGATAGGTACGTTTTCGAAAATCGTCAAGTTACAAAATAGTCATTAGTTAAGCACCCCTCTAACGTTTTTCTCTTAATATATTTTGAGTTCTAACTTACAGGAAAAATAGTTCAAACAGTCTAGAAAACAATGCACTTGGTTCTGGTACTGGGAATTTTACTTATAGCATGTCTGCGCATTTTTGCGACTAGAAATTTAGGAGTACAAGTCGTTAACAGCTTGGGGTCTCCCAGTTCGTTACCGAAATTTTTTTGTAGTTTGAATCTAGTATAACTTTTCATCGAAATATCCTCAAAGATGCTCCGACCATTCATATTAAAGTTTTCACTGTCAGAGTACTTTCGAACTTACATAGAATTGTCCATAATTTATAATACCTCACGTAAATTACGTTGTACTTTAATAGTATGTCATTTACTTTAGGTTGATAAAACAAGTTAGAAAAAAATGCACAGTCATACTATAAGTAAAATTCCCAGAACCATAACCAAGTGCATTATTTTCTAGAATGCTTGAATTATTTTTCCTGAAAGTTAGAGCTCAAAATATATTAACCCTTTGTGGCTAAGTGGCTATTATAATAGCCACCTCTTTCGTCTTTTTATTTTTATGTATAAAAATTTTATTTATAGGTGTATATAAATGATTTTACATTCTTCTATTAGCTAAGAGGTTTCTCTATAATACTAATTAACAAAAATTGATATTTTATTTATTGTTAAATAGTTATAAATAAACAAGTAACGAAAAAAGCTGTTTTTTTAAGAAAAAAATATGGGCCACAAAGGGTTAAGAGAAAAAAGTTACAGGGGTGCCAACATGACAATTTTCGAAGAAGTACCTATCTTCCAGAGGTTGTATCTATGGTTATACGTAACGAATGTGAACTTAACAAAAAAGAAGTTAAAGGTTTCTCAAAGAAGAAAAACATGAGTTTTATTTCGATTAAAATTATCGCAATCTGTAGAAATGGTAGAGAATCAAACAAAACCTAAAAATCTAAAAATGTGAATCCGCGAATGACTTATTGAAAATAATCTCTTCAATATTTCTGAACCGTAAATTTTTTTTTTATAAGTTCACTGAATAATTTAGAAATCTTTTTTTGAGTCATTAAAAACGGTTAAAATGGATTATAAATAAGACGGTTTATGAATGTACTATATTATTATGAAAATAAATCTTTTGCTATTCCATATTTACTCAACATCCTTCTTATTTTAGTTTAATTATTAATCATCAAAATTGCTACATATCAACATGCGTAAGCTATTAAAAGCACTAAAACACATTTTTAAAAGATAATTGCTTCAGAAGTCATTAGAATAGATTAAGAAATCGCTATCAGCATCCGCAATCAATACAATTCCACGACCAAAAAAACTGACAAACATAAAATTTCAACTACCCGAGTGCATACATTTACACTGTATTTCCCTTCCAATTCAAAGCTTTGGTATCCATTCACGAGGCGAAAAGCAGTTTCGAAAGTTTGCGCTTGAATACGCAAAAATAAAGTACACACATACACAGACATAAACTCCTGGTCAACCACGTTGCGCTCATTGCATAAGAAACACAATGCCATGCCGATGCGACTCAAAAACAAGCCCAACAACTGCTGCTACCACTACCATACTACGACCCAACTGCATATATATCTACTCTGCATTGGGTGACGCGCTCGACGAATGGCTGATCAAAGCACAACGCGCACGACTGTCTTCGCTTTGATGTCATGCACTCGCGCTCTCGGCCGATGATAAATAAAGGGCGAAACTTCCTCGGCGATTGGCCTGCGACGCGACGGCCCAAAGGTTATGACGAGCGTAAGCGCGTTACGCAGAGCTAGCTGCTCGTAAAGTTTTTTAATCTGCCCCGCTCCCGATGGATCGAGAGCGGAAAGTTTTTTAATGACGCGCCGCCTGTTTTATTGATTTCGAACGTGTGGGTGTACACATCGGGTTACGATACCGCCGGAAGCAAGAGGGTCCGTAACTTCGACCAAATTCTAAATAGATGTTGTACGTTATTTCGATCGATTTTTAGCGTATTGTTACAAGCAAAATAAAAGAATTTAAAGTTACGTAAATTATCATTTTCGGCACTTTCATAAACAAAATAACCGTAAACATACTTTCTTCGATAGAAATTTTATAAGAAAGTTATAAAAAATATATAATTAACGGCGCTTTGGTTAGAAATAAATTAAATTTTGAGCCTTTGTGTTCATAAAAACGTTCAACAGCGTTGCTGCAAGCGACTCATATTTAAATAATATTGCTATTTAATTAATTTACTCGCATTTCAACTAAAACTTTTATTTTCATTATCGAACAGGATTGCCGATTTTAGAACATTTAGATAAGATATACAATACAACACAAGATGTTCGGCATATTATTTAACGTGGCTCGTGGGTAAGACAGTGCTAGTTCCCGGGCTTGGTAATCGAAGTACGAGGGTAGTTCAATAAGTCTTTAGAATAAAGTATAAAAACAATTTTTTTTGGGTAAATTTTTTTTTATTTTTCAACATAATCTCCTTGGAGCTCTATACACTTGGTCAATCGCTTTTTAAGTTTTTTTAATCCTTCAGAAAAGTGCGTTTTCGGAAGTTCCTCAAAATAAGCACTTACAGAGGCAATGACGTCTTCGTTGTCCGTTAATCTCTGTCCACCGAGCCATTTTTTCAAGTTTGGAAATAAGAAAAAGTCACTGGGAGCTAAATCTGGTGAATACGGTGGGTGTTCGACCAATTCGAATTTTAGTTCTTCAATTTTAGCCATTGAAACGAAGCATGTGTGAACTCGGGCGTTGTCGTGATGAAAGAGAATTTTTTTTTTCGCCAAATGTGGTCGTTTTTTTTTAATTTCTTCTTTCAGCTGCTCTAATAATGATGCATAATACTCACCAGTAATTGTTTTACCCTTTTCCAAGTAGTCAATAAGTATAATTCCACGTGCATCCCAAAAAACTGTAGCCATAACCTTACCAGCTGACTTTACGGTCTTTGCCTTCTTTGGAGCTGGTTCGCCTGTGGAAATCCACTGTTTGGATTGTTCCTTTGTCTCAGGAGTGTAGTGGTGTATCCATGTTTCATCCACAGTCACAAATCGACGAAAAAATTCCTCAGGATTCCGACTTATGCGCGCCAAAAGAGCCTCAGAGGCGACCACTCTATTGCGTTTATTCTCAGCTGAGAGCAAACGCGGCACCCATCTTGCCGATAGCTTTTTCATGACTAATTTTTCATGTAGAATTGAAACAACTGCACCTATAGATATCCTTGTGGCCTCAGCTAACTCACGCACTTTTAATCTTCTATCCTTCAACACCATATCGTGGATTTTATTGATGATTTCGGGAGTAGTTGCTTCTACGGGCCTTCCTGAACGTGGTTCGTCACTTATTGATGTACGACCACGCTTAAATTCATTTACCCAGTTATAAACCGTTGTTAAGGCAGGGGCAGATGTGCCATGAACTGAGTCCAATTCATTTTTTATCTCATATGGAGTTAAACCCTTTAAATGAAAATGTTTAATTACCGCTCTGAACTCGTTTTTTTCCATTTTTCTTAACAAGCAATTTTTTTTTTCAATTGGTTATAAAAACACGTAAACTGTGACTGCACCATATATCTAGTCGGGAGTGGTGCTGACTGAAAACAGATGATTTGGAGCGATTCGCGCGCCATCTGTTGGTCATTCTAAAGACTTATTGAACTACCCTCGTAGTATAACTTTTACAGTATGGATCTGCGTTCAATTATTCGGCAGTTAAGGTCTTGATATACTCGTGAGCACAGCGCGACGATACGCGGACGCTCATATAAAAAGATTGAACGTAGTACCTATTCGCTCCGAGCAAGTCACGTATCACCCTCTATTGGTTCAATGTAAGAGATAATGTTGGGTTTTTAACAGTAAATTTATACGAGATAATAGTCGAATTAGTTATAAAAGACAATTTTTGCATGTGTTTGGTGCTTTTTTGCAATTGTATAACGCAAAAATTATACTTATTTAACCTGTATAAAGCATGGAAGAAAGTATTGCTAAATATATCTTTGCTCATTACTTTTATTGTGCCGTTTGATGTTATAGAAAAGTAAATATGGCAGGTGTATGTGCTTAACAGTTTAAACAATAAAAACAACTAAAAAAACAGCTTATGCAAGTGTAAATATTAAAAAGTAGGTATTTGAAATATTAAAATTGATTAATTAATAATATTTACCTATGTCAATATACTTTGTTAACATTATTTATTTTTTAGTAAATAAAGGTATTGTGATAAGTGATTTTTAGTGAGAAAAGGAAATTCGGATTTTGTTTGTGGATAATTCAGCATTTTACAGAAGATTATTGATATA
Source organism: Gastracanthus pulcherrimus (assembly GCA_949152435.1). Lineage (NCBI taxonomy): Eukaryota > Metazoa > Arthropoda > Insecta > Hymenoptera > Pteromalidae > Gastracanthus > Gastracanthus pulcherrimus. Next base: position 152,756,104 of record OX424575.1, on the reverse strand, counting down.
GTAATAAAGACATGGTTTGAAAAAATCACTCACAACATATTTTTTCAACCTGAAACCGTACCAAAAGGAAAGAAACTTGTCGCTGCAAACCATATACATAATGTAGAGGAACACAGAAAAAATGGACTTAATACTCACATACAGGCTTCAGTTATAAGACAAGCATCTGTCACATCTCCACCGTACACCACAAACTTAAATGTAAGTTTGACATATATGTTTTAAATTTGTGTTTACACTGCAATATTAAATAATATATAAGAATATCAAAAACTTGTATACATTAATGCTGCCAGAAATGTAATCAGTGTCTCCTGTAATTGCGTTTATAACAAAAGTGGTAAGTGTAAGCATCTGGCAGCCCTTATCGAGTACATCAATAATAAAGAAAGCTTGTCTAAAACAAGCGTAGAGCAAGAATGGGGGAAACCAACTGTTCGTCAATTTGCACAAGAAAAATACTCGAAATGAAAGGATTTTCGTAAAATGTTTGTACCTACCAAGAAGCCAGATATTATCCCACTTAGTTCGGACGATGTTTTAGATTTAGAAAAATTATCAGCTTTAAAATCAGTAATAATGGAAGGAAAGAAAAATAAAAGTACTTATGAAATAAAAAATATAGGAGAATCGCTATTAAAAAGAGTTGAAGTTAATTTAGATATAGAAAAATGTGAAGTTTGTTTACTTAACTTCTTTATATTGCCAACGGAACATCCAATTTACAGTAATAATTATTGTATACAAGAAGATTTACAAGATTTTTATTTAAAATTTATCGTGATGTCTGAAGCAGAGGTAGTTCATTTATGTTGTGATACAATAGAACAATCTAACTGTGATAAGTGGTTCAAAGCAAGATGTTTGAGAATCAGCACAAGCAAAACAGCTCATGATCTTAAGATTAGAGTTAAGAAAACAGTAGAATCACTGGTCTCAGAGATGCTAAATCCTAAGAAGATAGTTAGTGACTCTTTGTATTATGGAATTAGTCATGAATCAGATGCCAAAAAAGAATATGAAAATATGTATAATTTTAATATAGAAAAAGTTGGAGTCATCGTAAAACAAAGTCAACCATGGTTGTGTGCGAGTGTTGATGGTGTAGTCATAGAAGACCAATGTATCATTAAATTAGTAGAATTGAAGTGTCTAAGTAGCTGCCAAAAAGTACCTATAGTAGATTTGAAAAGAATGAAATGCAATGTTAATTATTTACAGTTTGAAGGTAGTAATATAGAGTTAAAGAAAAGTAGTCAATATTATACACAGTGCCATGTACAGATGTACGTATACGGACTAACAACCTGTGATTTATTTATGTATTCGCCAGTAAAATATGGAAGTTATTGCGTACAAGTTCATCGAGATGAGATATTTTTAAAAGGAACTATTGAAAAATGTGAAGACTTCTATTTTAAACACTACGTACCTGCTATACATGCAAAATATGTAAAAGAGAATGATAAGCAAAATGTAACACCATTGAAAAATTAGAACAGCAGCAAAAACGAAGTTTCACTGGACAAAACATTTGCAATCAAAGGCTAAATGTTAAATAGCATTTCATACAGTTTGTGACAACTTTCGTACTTAACATATATTTTATTTAGTTTCTATGAAATAATTATATTATTGTTGTTACAAAATCAAACAATTAACAAATGTTTATAAGTAAAAAATGTTCATTGTCGAACAGTTCAAAAGAAAAATACATTAATAATTTAAATAATGTACATAAATGAGTTTTATTTATTGAAAATATTCCATTGAAAATGTTTCAATAACATTTTTCTTCGGATATATGTACTATGTCATCGATAGAATTAAATAAATTTTCAGGTAATTTATTTAAAATTGGTAGGTTCTCAATCGCTGCATAATTCTTTCTACATGAATCCGTACCTTAGCTATATTATAAGTTTCTTCTGTTTTTTCTTTCGTAAACTCACTTTTTCTTTCCAAAAATGGTGACATTACAAGCATTATTTTTTTACCTTGTTCGTCAATTACTCTTCGTATATCTGGGAAGCCTTTGTCCGCCAGAATAACATCTTCATCCTCTAACAAGTCTATCAAACCTAATTCAATGGTCATTTGCGAATCACTTTTTCTTCTACCAGCCACATTAGATTTAAAACTAATAAAGCCACCTGGCGTGATTCCAATAAAAAGTGTTACGGATAAAATCATTAGTAATAAGAAAATGTAACTGTATAATAAGTTGCTTTGCAAAAGGTCTCTAAAACGTTCTGTATAGTTCAATCGCGATGACGTTCTCGCGTTTCTTATGTATATGTTTGCGGTGGTCGTCGGAGGCGATTTTCGGCGGCGCGAAGAGCGGCGCATAATCTGAAATTATAATCTGTACTTGACACGCTTTATTCTTGTACATTTTTTCACAATCATCTGATATATTTATTTGCACTTCATTTTGTTCAATTTCATTTTTAAAAGGATCCTGCTCTTCATCATTGACAGATAGTTATATTTTTTTTAATTGCTCTTCCACAGTAATTTTTCTTTTCATGAAGCGGTCATGTCTATAATAAACATATTCATTTCATTAGTAAAAATATTATTAAAAGTTATTATTGAACACAATTTTATTCATACCTGTTTTTTGCTGTTACTTGGTTTACCATTATTGTTTTATATAAACTTGTAAATAAACTTGGAACATAACTTGGGGAACATTCTTCTTCAGATTTCTTATTTCCAATAAAGTGCTCACTGCATATTAAATGTTTGGTTTTGGAGACCATGCCGATTCATCTGGACTAAGATTAATACATTTAATTATTATACGTACATTTATACTTTACACTATTATTTTGATACATAAAAAACAAGGTTATGTTACTCACTTTCTTCTTTTCACTGCAGCTATTCATTTTCGTCTTTGCTCTACCTTATATTTTGATGTTAGAAATCTATAAAACTTACACGTACTATTTGTGCCAGAATTTTTACATCCTACAACACAGCAATAACTTTTTCTCATTTTTTAATATTAATCAAATGCTAACACTTGTAAACTTCCCCACATTAACTCCAAGTTTCTCCGATATGGGCGCGCGAATTGTTTCTTTTATCCCCTCCTACGGCATGCACGGAACGAATAGGTACGCGCGTTTTACGCGCTCGATCTTTTTATATTGGCGCCGACAGTACGTTGCGTTGCTCTCACGAGTATACCAAGACCATTAAAAGCCGCCCGTGGTCATTGGTACTTGCTTTTTCAATTTTTAAGGTGACTTACGGGAATTATATAGGGGCGATAAACGTCGATTGGTGCTTACTGCTGGACGAGTGGTTGTGTTTCAGCTATTAATAAGGTTTCGATTCGTTTGTTCGCATCAAAATAATGGGTGAATCGATAACGAATGCTGTGTGTTTATAATTATGATCGAAAGAATATGTCTCACCGAATGTGTAAATTTGTTTTTATTATTTTTATCAATTTATATGCCTCTGAAGAAGCATGACTTATTTTTTAAATTTGAAATCTACGACAATTAAATAGGTATGTACTTACAAGGGTAGATCCAGGAGTTTGGGTGATTTGATATAACTTTGGGGTTCCTGTACATCTATATATATATATATATATATATATATATATATATATATATATATATATATAACCCTGTAAATCTTAGAGTATCTTAACTGATAACAAATTTTTTTGTATTTAGTTCTCCTTAAAATGGTCTCAAATCTAGATTCCAATAGTTTATTTAAAGAAACTCGGCTTTTAATATAATTAGTAGTGGTGGCATTTAAAAACGAATACAAATACTCCAAGAAACTATCGATAAAATAATAATAAAATGTATTTTTTTTCTAGTATGTTTGTGGAAAAATCTACAGCGTTATACGCATTTGTTCTTGCTCTTAGTGGTTTTCCGAATTTTTGGTTTTAGTTTTTCGGGCTTTTTCGTACGTTAAAAATAATCTCATCGATCCCGTAAAAATGCATTTAAAAGAGCATAAAATTTCGTATCTTTTACCACCGAAAATTTTGTATAAGGTGTTTCCTTTCTTTTATTATACACGGAAACGTTATTTTACGTTTAAATGGTGATTTTTATCTCTTAAAGATACAATGGAAAATTATTGAAAAGAATTAAGTTGAGTAGGACAATGAAGAAGATTATTCTGCAAAGGGTACCCCTCGTTAAGACATGTAAAATGACACTCGTTCTGAATAAAAAAACTAGCTATGCACACATGTTTATATGAAAAAAAAGAATTTTCGGTAATTTTTCCAATCACCCTGCCGCCCTTAAATCGTGAAAAAGACACCATTATCTCATTATTATTTTTTTTCCTCGTCACCTTCGCGGTGAAAATTTTCACAAAAAATCAAGCACATACCTTATGTAGTTGTATTTCTATACAAATTTTTTTCAGCACTTAGAAAATCAGAATTCTAACCTAAAAAAATCGTTAAATATTAAAAATCCTTATAACTTCGAGCCATCAAGACCTGCAGGACTAATTATTGCTGCAAATTGTGTATTTTAATACTTTATAATGTAAAATACCGTATGTTTAATGACTTTTTAGCAATTTTCTGACTTCAAACAGATTCTAGACATGCGACTGGTCTCCAAAATAAACAATTTATTCACTTGTTATCAAAAAATATCATAATCAATGCATTTTCAAATGCTTAGTAATTTTTATTACGAAAAACCCTAATTTTCTAATTAATGTATTCATTGAAACGGCGAAAAACCGCGATTCTTAATGATATGTTAGCCGATTGTTGTGATTTTTTATGGATATAAATCAACATTACTCTGAATATATACCGGGAAAATTAATGTTTCAGGGCTCATTTTATTAGCTTTTCTTTAAGGACGGAGGCTCAAAACTATTCTTTTGTTTTTCGATGCATATTTGTTTTTTAGCGGATTTTGATTTTTAAGTTTTAGTTTTTTGAGTTTTTTGGTATGTTAGAAATATTATGATCAATTTAGTAGAAATGCATTAAACAGCGCATACAATTCCCTATCTTTGGCAATCGTAAATTTTAGATAGGCCCCCTTTTTTGTTATACATTAAAAAAGTCATATTTAGTTTAAACGATTATATCTTGGAAATCTATGATGGTAAATCGTTCACAAAATTTTAGATGGTTAGGAGTTCAATGAATCTACGTACTAACCTCTGATCACAGTTAATTTACATATTCAAATAATATTAATAACTTACGTAAAGAGAAAAAATTGCTGCGATAAAGCTTAATGCCTATCGTTCTTTAATTTTAGTAAAAAATTATCTTTTGTCAAACCATCAATGATAGAAAGCACCATATTCGATGTATTATTTAGAAAGAGATATATAAATTTAAAATTAATTTATTAGAACAAAGAATTTCAAATTGGAAGAATTAATTTAGTTTGAGGAAGCTAAGTGTCAATGAATTAGCAGAGGTTTTTACTAATATTTTCCTATAAATTTTACCGCACTGAATGGTAAAATTTTGCTTGATTTGAGAAAAAGAAGACAGCTGATGCAATAAGAACTGAGCATGCACAAATTTTAGGTTAACTCTGATGTGTATAAATGTACTTACTTAAGTATTAATAATACTGCAATATCAGTTGGAAGAAAATCCACGTTTTTAAAAGTATTTCACACTAATTTTATCATCCATTTAATTGTGCAACTGTATATATGCTAATTTTACCCTTTAGCACGCTAAAATTTATCGTAAATATCAATAAACACTACCGGAAAGTTGGAGTGTACCAGCTTTATAATCATTCACGGTTATTTTTACTGCGAATTTGGTCATAATTTTTATTAGAATTTCTGTCTGTGTATTAGTCTTTTTTTCTGATTACACCGACCTCTTCATGGTTCGATATATACCCGACTATTAGTCTTCTGCACATGCTTTTGCCTATGAACATCTTTCTTTGCACACTTCTGCGCATAAAATCCCCAATCAAGTCAGGCATATTATATTGGTCACGCCCCCATGTCAGATCCCAATAACTAGTTGTTGGAACTAGCTGTCCAAAATTGTGTAGTCCATAGCCTTGTTCACACAGTGACGCCATCTCTCTCTCTATTGTTTGCGAGTTGCATCAAATCCTCCTCATAACATACTCTTTCCCGTAGGTCAATTTTCATATTGTCCTTTCACCTTCGTCTCGGTTTACCTGGGGGCCTTGCGCCTGTCGGCTTCCCTACAAGTACTCTAAGTGCTGTTCTTTCATTTCCCACCCTAGCTGCGTGCCCAGCTCATCCCAGTCTTCGAGATTCAATCACTCTAGAAATGTTTGGCTTTCCGTATACCTCATGTATTTCCTGATTATGCAAAATTCTTCATTATCTAGTCATGTCATCTATTTTATCCCTGAAAATCTTTCTAATGACTCTATTCTTAAACACTCAAAATCTATTTTCTTTCCGTTTGGTTAACGATCACGTTTCGTATCCATATATGAGTATTTACATTATAATTTGTATATATATATATATATATATATATATATATATATATATATATATATATATATATATATATATATATATATATATATATATATATATATATATAATTTAGTCTTCCGTAGTAGTAGTCGGAATTTTAGTAAGTTAGTTTCGGAATACAGTCTCTTATTAATGTCTTTATGAGTCTCATTTATGTATTCTATTATCATATCTAGGTATTTAAACTGGTCTACTTTTTTGAAAGTTTTGCCCGAAACTTTCAGAATGGTATCAGCATTCGCAGACCCTGCTCTGCTAAGTTTTACCACGTTCTTTTTTATTCTTTTTTCGCTGTCCCAACCCCATCTTGTTTTATAGATCTTTTGATAATTTCTCAGGTACTTTGGTTATCATTTCATTCCTCAAAGTCGTCTAAACTATTGTTATCCGGAACCGTTAAACTTTTCGAGGTTAAATTCCTCTGTTTTGTTTTATTCTTATTTTGTTAAGTGAACGAGCCCTAATCTTGGCTTTAACAAGAAAATTATCGGATTCGCAATCTGTAACACGGTAAGTTTGGGCGTCGAGAATATCAGCCTGTCGATTTTGAACAATCAAAACGTGGTCGATTTGGTTAAGCGTATGTCCACCGGATACTCTCCATGTTAATTTGTATCGATTTTTGTGCATAAAACACGTACTTTTAACTATAAGATTCTTAGACGCAACAAAATGAATTACTCTCACTCTATTACTCACGTCATGTAATCGTTCTTTCCCTGTGGTCGGTTTAAAATTTCTCCTCTTTCCAATTTCAGCATTAAATTCTCCTAGCAATATTTTTGCGCAATGGGACGGAAATTCATCAAATACCTGTTCTAGGCTTGTGTAAAAAGAGTTATTGATTACATCGTCCGCGAGGAACCCTAGGCGATCATTAAATTACAAACTTTTAAATTCAAAATTTTACATGCGAAATCGTTAGAATAACAAATAAAAAACTGTATAACTTTGTGAGTTCTATTTGAATCTCAATGATACTTTGTTCATTATTAAGTTATGTATGATGATTTATCAAAATAAGTATGTAAATATAATATTTCGCTTAGTTATTCTTCTAAAATTACCGTTTATAATATCGAAAAAAATTCTGCCTGCAAAAAAATAGAAAAGTGCCGAATTATTAAGAAAAAAAATATTCTGGAATAGCTGTTGTTTTTAATTGGATTTTTAAGTTTTGTATCTATAAATGACAATGTGAATGCTACTTTTAACATTATCTGGATAAATTCTCTACAACAATGGAAATAATATTTATTTAGTACATTTATAAAGCCCGCGCAGTCTTATGAATCAACAACATTGGTGCACAAGTAGCGCCAAAATGTGCGCTTTGATTTTCGCGACTCGAAATATGAGTCGGCAAAATTGAAAGGATAAGCAGTGCCGGATTAGGCGAAAACTTTCGCGATGTTTATTCACTAGAGTGAGATTTAAAGAACCGGCTAGTAAGTAACTAGGGTTACATTTTGAAATTCAATTTTTATTTTCGTAGTAATAAGTATTTATTGTAAAAATTACAGGCCTTTTGAACATATTAGTGAAGTTAAATCGTAAAAAACAAGAAACACCATGAAGTTGAAAATATTAGTTGAAAGGCATTATGCAATACAACCTAGAGAGCCTAATAAAAAAATAGTTACGTTCCAGTGCCGATACTGTCCAGCAAAGTATGCTAAGCATACAACGAGAATGATTAATCATCTACTGATATGTAAAGGTGTACCAAAAGAAGTAAGGGATTGTGTAGAAATACATTCAAAACCGAATCTCGCAATAAATCACAATGCAAATAAAAGAAAGAGATGTCACTCATCTAGTGATAGCAGTATAAATGAAAGTATTGTTAATAATAATCAAAATACTTCAAATGCAGTCGACCAAAATCCTGGTAATTTTAAAAGTGAGAATACAAAATTTAGAAATGACAAATGGAGAAAAATAAAGAATTTCATGGATAATATGCCACAGAAGGATCAAGATCGAGCTGAAGAATTACTTGTTAAGGCTGTTAACTCATCAGGTACCTTTTCTACGCAATAATTGTTATTTTTATTTATAGAATATAATTTAATATTTTAAATTTTTTACATAAATAACTGTAATAACTAAAATAGATGTTATAAAAGAATTTAAAATAATAAATATGTTCATGAGCCAAGATGGCGGGCGGGGGATTGCCACTTGAGGTAACTCCTCCCGATATATACTTTAAATGCCATCCTTACAAACAGTTGGTGTTGTCATTTGTATACTATGTGATAGTGCATTTCATTAAAGTGACTTGTATAAAAAATAATGGAAAATAAATAACTGGCTCATTGGTAATATGTGATGAACATAGCAGTGATGTGAACATAATCTCATACGATCCACGTGTACTTATAGCGAAATTAAAGGAATACGTCAATAAACAAAATGTAGTATGTAAAACACTTGAAGACAAATATAAACAAACAAAAACCAATTATAATGTGTTAAGCCAGAGTTATGATGACTTAAAAGTGATTGCAAAAACAACAAGTAAAGATGATCACGATACAGAATATATAATAGAAGAGAAATGAAACTATGAAGTACGAGAATTGAAGATTGAAAATGAACATCTAAAACTGTTAAATAAAGAATTACAAGAAAAGAGTAAAGTATTAAGAGATTTGGGCTTAGAACTAAAAGAGAGCAATGGATTGTTAAAGCAAAAATTGTACACAGAATCATTTTACGAGATGCCAGAGCGAACATATGCTCAAGTGGTCGACACAGAAAATGTAAGTAGAAACAGAAAGATACCAAGTATAATAGTCGTACCAAACATCAAAAAAGGAATAAATGATGTTCTGATTGAAACTAAAAAGACACTAACAAAAAAATTAAATATTCCTATCAATAAAATATTTTCAACGGCAGACAACATATTCATCAAATGTAAAAATCTTTACGATGTAAATAAAGTTGAAGAAGCTCTAAATAATATAGAAAATTTAAATTCAAAGATTGAAACTAAAACAATGAAAAAACCTACGATTAGAATAATTGAAGTTGAAAAATATTTGGAGAAAGATAGCAATGAAAAAATTAAAAGTGACATCAGTGAAAGAAATTCGCTGAATGAACACCAAAAGATAAATATAGTTCATAAATACATAAGCAAGAAAACTGATACACTGAGTCTAGTTGAAGAGACAATAGCTGATGCATACGCGAGAATTATGAAAGACAGAAAACTATACGTTGGAAGCAATAGATGTAAAGTTTAACATGATTTTAATGTAAACTTATGTTATAAATGTAAAATGTATGAGTATAGTTCAAAAAATGTACGTCTACGAAAGAATTCTGTAATTTTTCCTCTGAAAAGCATCCAGATAAGGATTTCACCAATAATGAAAATAAGAAATGCATAAACTGTCAGAAATATAACAAAAAACATAAGACTAATAGAGAAACCGACCACACAGCTGATGACAAAGAATATTGTGGAACATATAAATTTTTATTACATAGAACAACACAAAAAATAGATTATCCATACAACCCAATAAAAGACAGTGCCAGGTGAAGAAGTGGGGATTGAAGAATTACAAGAAAATATTGTATATCACAACAATAATTATGAAGAAGAATTCGTTAAAGAAATAATAATGGAAGAGACAGTTAATTTCCATAGCATATTATAATAAACTTATAATAGATCTGAAAAATATGAAATTTAATAAAAATCTTAATAAAAAGAAGATAAAGAAATGCATAAGAAATATGAATATAGTATAGTATTACAGTAAAAGTAATGTAATTGAAATGGAAGGATAGATAATAAAAACTAAGGAAACACGATATGATTATATTATTTGAGTTTTTATGATTTATACCACAGCATAAATCATAAAATCTCTATAGTTAGTGTTAAGTAGTTTTTAAGTAGCTTATAATTGTTATTGTAAGTTTTATTTTTATTTTTGTAACAGGACTGCGTACAGATACCTGTATATCTCTGCAAAGTGCAATCTTATTATAGCATAATGTTATTATCAGATATCGTATTTCGTTACTAAATGTAACCTGGATAATAAATAAATAAATATATACATTATAAATACAAATTATATTCAACGCATTTAAATATTATTTTACATCAACTACAGACATTACTTATATAAATAAACACCTTTTAGTAAAAAAGCTGAATAGTATATCAAATTTTTTGAATAATAATTTTGAATAATATATTAGGTAGTTATTAGAATATAATTTCTAATAACTACCGTAATGTTCAATTTTTTTATTGAATACATACTTTTTTACAAAGAATAATTTTATATGCCCTGGTAGAAAAGTATCTAGTTTTATTGAGGCCCTCGATTATTCCCATGGCAAACTAAATAGATCTACATAGTTCTAGATTAATTTCCCACCAGGGCGTATTTACATAGAGTTACTGACAGAAATAATGATAATTATTGTAATGTAAAATTGACGGCGAATATAATAATGTTAAATTGATAATAAATAAATATGCAAAAGTGATGCAATGTATTAACTACCGCGTGAAAAAAGAGAACCAAATGAAATCGGCTACGCATAAAGGTTGAGCATGTGTTTTTTGTCTCAAGTGCATTTCCCGAAATAAAGTCGTAAAAAAAGGGCCAGCATTGGCGCACTCGACAACAACAAAGCTATGCAGTTCAAACTCTCGTATGGATCACATCGTGTGACTATTAGAAAAAGCATCGGCCTTTTACCGATAAATGCGTCACAGGAATATATCAGCTATGCATTTGAATAAATATAATTTTGTAAGTTTAAACTGTGATTGAATTATTAATTTCTCCTCTCCTGAATCCTGCTTTGTGCCGTAACACATAGAAATGAATTGTTATTAACATTATTTACATATTTACATTCAATGATTGTATATATTTCAGGTACTTCTTTATCAATAGTTGATAATGAAAAATGTTAGCTTTTTCCATTCATAAGGCCTACGTTTAAAACACCATCGAGACACGATATCTCCAACAAATTATTAGATAAGTATACAATGATGTGAAGACTGAGGGGAAAATCAATGACGCTAGCTCATTAGGTTTACAATGTGATGGATTCTCCAACTTTAGGAATGAAGGCATTATAAACGTTATAATATCTATTCCAGATCCAATTTTATTAAAATCTGTAGATACAACTACTAATTCACAGAATGCTGAATATTATGCTAGCAGTATTGGAAACTGTATCGATAAAAATGGTCCGGAAATTTTTTTAAGTTTAATCATAGATAATGCATCTGTTTGCAAAAAAACTTGGACTTTGGTCGAAGAAAAGTATGCGGAGCACTGTATTTCAAGTTATGGCTGTGCTACGCATATTTGAAACTTGTTTGTACAAGACAGTTTGTTAACAGCCTACATCTTGTGAAATATTTAACAATGCAAACATTATTTCAAGACAAGTTAAAAAAATCACACCTTTTGCTCGCGCTTTTTATTTCAATACAAACTCAAGTCCAATAGAGAATCGAGTCACAGTTTTATTGAAACTAGCAGGAAAAAAAAATAGGGTTCTTCGTTGTCATGTTTAGAAAGTCTTTTTGCTAATCAAGATAATCTTAAATAACTTGCTATTTCTAAACAAAATAATAAAATGAAATCAACAACAAAGCAATTAATATCGTCAGAAAAATTTTGGTCTAAAATTTATAAATTGATTAAATTTATCAAACCAGTAATTATTTGATTTCGAAGAACTGAAAATCATGAGTCAAGGATCAGCGATGTACCAGAGATATTTCTTAGTTTGCAGGAATATTTTACAAAAGAATCAGAGTCTTTTCTACCGCTATTATCGCACGTAAAATTTAAGGCCGATTCAATTTGCTGCAAACATTCTTGACCCTGCTGATATAGGTAAGAAACTTCACCAAGAAGATTTTGCTACTGGTTCAGAACTTATTATAAAGTTATGCACAAAATTTAAATTAAAAAAGTTGAGTTAATGCGTGACTTGATAGATTCTAACGGTGAAAATGGTGTTCGGGGAAAAGACTACCTTAGACAATTTAGAAAACTTGTCAGTCCTGTAGATTGGTGGAAAGGACATTTCGCAAACACTGTTTTGTGTAAAATAGCTGTAGCTACAATAGAAAGAAGCTTTAAGACATACTCTTGGATTCATTGTTCAAAAAGAAATAGGCTGCAGAACACTCGCACTGGAAAGCTTGTTTACATAGCTCATAACATTAAACTATTCAATTTTAAAGAAAGAGTTTTGCAGAAACGCCTTAAAGAGTTACAAGATTCCTCCGATGAAAGCGAAAGTGATAGTGAAAATGACTGTGATAGTATACACATCTGTTGTTTAATTTCTAATAAGATTTATGGAAATTATAAAAATTATGGCGCAGATTTCTAAGACTGATGTATACAATTTTACTGTACGAATTTTTATAAAAGTATGTTTTTATTATACACAGTTTAATTATAAGAAAAAGCTATTTAATAGTACAAAGTGCAGTTTGTGATTGTACAAAAACTTAATACTATAATTAAATATTGTTATATATTTACGAATAATAATTACTCGAACAGTATTAAAAAAAGTGATTTATAAAATAAATCACTAATTGGTATCGTAAAAAAAGTAAACAACTGTAAGTTTTAATGCATGTATAATGCTCAATCAGCTGAATAATGATGTACGGCAAATGTTATTGTTATACCTCGATCATATATACAAACTACAACAATTTTCAAAAATAAAGATTCTAGATACTATTTATTTATAATCATTCGCGCTTTATGAATATTTTATTTATTAGATATACTTGCTACAAATATAATTTTTGAGATATATTGAAATGAATTCTGTAAATAGGCAAATACATAGTAAATATCATTATATGATATCAACCGTTAAAGCTTCAAACAATTGTGTGTAACTATGCAATAGATAGTATAATCATATATTAATAGTAATTTTGTTGCAAAAAATACTTATTGTAAAACATTATTACAAGTATTATTTTGAAATACTACAGCACTTATAAACTGTGAATACTTTCTTAATATGTCAAAATATAATAATTTAATTTTTTAACTTTTGTGACGTCATGTCACGTAGCCGAAAAAATTACCGTCATTCCACGTTTAAAATTTGTGAATAGCGTGACGGGTCACAGTGACGGTCATGTTCTCAGTAATCTGACCATTTTCAAAATGACGGTCATTTCGCATTACTGATGATGAGTTGTTGCCGAAAATCGTCACTTGAAAATCAAATACCAAAGTACGAACAATCATTGGTCTCTCTTACCCTTTTACTAACCGCTGGCTCGGCGGTTAGCCACGTATATCAGCACATAGCTAAAAGTATATTTTTCATTATTTTTTTAATACTCTTACTTGGATGGATCAAAGCAGAAGCTGAAGGATATTATTTTGATTTCTCAAGAGCTCTTTCGTGGATCCAATGTCAATGAAACGTTGTTGCAGCTAATACTTCCGAAGATTGGGGAATTCTCAACAAACATTAACATAATCGCGTCCAATAAAGATTGAAGTGAATAAAAGAGTATGTGTGAGTGTACGAATAAATTCATTAAATAAAAAGAGTTATTCAAATCATTTTTGTACTTACTTGAAGAAATCACTATCTTAATATACGATATTACCTTAATAAATTTTATAAAATAGTTTAATATGTTTTTATTTTGTCGAAAATACATAATCATGATACCATTTCTAGTACACTCATATGTTACGACGTGTGGCGTATCTTTTGATTGTACACGTAAGAAATAAACAAATTCGAGTCACACCGCGGCAACAGATAATGCACTTGCGAAATACCTATACAACAGTTATTAATCGAATGGATCAAAAATGCTTGTGAAAGCATTTTGTAAGATTTTGTAACTGATACAATAATGTTGTTAAGTGCGTTTAAAGAAGTTATATTTATGAATTTTGATAAATATTATAAAATGTATGAAACTCAGCAAGCGTATATATTCAGACTGCACGTTTCAAGGATCAGTTCAAATACAGTATCTATTAGCATAGTGAGTTCGTTCGTAAGGCCCACAGCAAGCTGTTTCGCGGCTCAATCAAATACACAACTGAAACATATAAATCTATTATGAATTTATAAAATATCTATTAAAATTTAAATCTATTTTTATCAATCTTTCAATAAATATACAGAAAATCAGTTTTACAAATAGACAAATATGTATTAGAAAATTCTTAAGTATATCAAGCCAATTACAGAGCGATCCAATTGTTACAATTATAATAATTTATGCAAATTAATAAATAAATAATAATACATTATGTAACAAGGGCAAAATGTCGAATATTTTTCCCGCGGACAAATTTACTGTCCGAGCGAAGTGAAACGAAGCGAGGGCAGTATCACCCGAGGGAAAAATCGAGTTTTTTCTCGAGTTACATGTAATACTTTATGTCCATCTCAACTGTGGTCAGTTTTTGACTTGGAAAACGGGACTAATGGACTGTTAAAAGACAATCGAAAATCAGGGTTATTAGTATAACTTGATGATATAAAGGAATTTGCACTAGTTTTTATAGTGAAGTCATTTGCGGGCAAAAAGTGTAATTTTGGTTTCGCTATTCAGGGCAAAAAGTGGCCATTTTTGTTGAGATGGGCATAAAAGCTATTTGAGACTCGGGTGAAGTATTTTTGGCATCCTGGACTCACGAAAATGCGGGAAAAAGTTACATTTTCCCGTTAATCATTTTTTCGGGCAAAAAGTTACTTTTTCCCGTTAATCATTTATGCGGGCAAAAAGTGTAATTTTGGTCTCGCTTTTCAGGGAAAAAAGTGTCCATTTTCATTCAGATGGGCATAAAAGTTTTTATTGTGAATTCGAGTATTGGAAAAATATCATTTTTGTTGCTTGTAGTGAGAGTACCAGATTACGCGGTAGAGCCTGCCACTAGACTATTACATACATGTTCTGAATTCTCATATTTAGGCAGTTCAGGACATAACACATAATCCGATATTTCATTTATTTTTTGATCTTCCATTCCCGGAGAATCAGTTAGCTTGATTTCTTTATAACCTTACCTAACTTGCCGTGAGAAAATTTAAACCATGAGTACCTTCCTTCCTTACCTCATTTTACCATGAGTACCTTCCTTACTTAATTTATGCCCATTTTTCATAGATAAACTCATTTTTACCTACATTAGCATAATTAAATGAGTTAATTTTATACCTGACGATAGTTTATATCTTCCTTCATCAGTTTCATTGATCTGGAAATAGGTTCTAACTCGAGTGAAGCCTCTTTCCCACAATGCCCCTCAATTATCACATATTAATGGTGAAGCCTCAATACTTCGCGAAGCACCGCAACACGCAATCGTTACAGCAATAACTGCACCTCCTCGCATTTGTGTCTAACAAATGACCTCACCCCTTAATTATAATTAGAATATCAGATGCAGCCTCAATAACCAGTCGACTTCCACGTACCTCACCTCCCACACCTACCATTCTCTTCGAGAAAAGGCGTTTTCATTAGATCCCGTGAAAAGTTAGATAGCGACGCAGACGACGACGGCCTACTCCCGTCGTCGTCGCTTTGTTCCAGTAATGCAGAGAAAATTTATCTACGTTCAAAGTTTCGCTCCGCGGGAATAACTTCGAAGGGTCCCGCATGCTGCTGTGCTAAGAGATAGAGAGAGAGAGAGAGAGAGAGAGAGAGAGAGAGAGAGAGAAAGAGAGAGAGAGAGAGAGAGAGAGAGAGAGACAAAGAGATAGAGTGAGAGAGAGGGGGAGAGGGAGAGACGTTAATGCTAAGTTGACGCGCTCCTTTAGCTGCTGCTGCTGCTGCTACTGCTGCTTGCCGCGCTCCTAACGACAAAACTTTCTTTACACGCGCAGTTACAGGATATTAAAATGAGGGACGCAAGGTAGAGACGCGTGAGAGAGTGAGGAAGAGAGGACGCGAGGCAGCGCCACGCTTGTTTGTTATTAACCCTTTAAAGGGCCTCGTTGTTGTTCGTAAGGAAACGACTGTGTAGAGTTGCTTTTTGTGGGGTGCTTGCTGCTGACTATGACCTAGTTTCTTTTGGCTCTTTGTCAAAGAGGTGTTAATAATTTTGGAAAGCACTCTGAATGCTGATTTTCTATAGCAGATAGGGGTATGATTTATTAAGTATCAACAGACTTTGATCTTTGCGAAAATGAAATAGTTAGATTTTAGTAGGTACATAGTTTATATTAAATGAGAACAAAACTTTATATCAAAATTATTTACTCATTTTCATTTCAAAAATGTTGAACACACTTCTTTTTCCTGAAATAAACAAAACTTCGACCAAAACCTAAAAATTTTATCATTAATAATTATGATTCAATTATATGATCAATCTATCTTGATTTTTGACCAAAAATTCGATATAATTTTTTTTGTTTAAAAAGTCAGTTAAACTATTAACTCATCATATAAAAATATTTTTATGATGATATTAATTTTTTTTTCAATAAAAAATAAACGCTTTACGGAAAAATCTTTGTGTCATTTAACGTCATTTTTTTCACATTTATGCATTAATTTACGTTTTTCAGGAAGTGAATAATAATTTTTTGCTTCAAGTTTTGGAGATTAAATACTGTATCGTACTATGCGTTCTAAGAGTTATTGATATGTAAAATATATTTATCATGAATCGTTTTCTAAAATTATGGTGAATTTATTCAATAAAGCCTCAATTTTGATAAAAACACTGTTTTCTCACTAATTTGTTTTTTAAACTTTAATTTTAACTTGGCGCATACTAAATTAACGAATCCGGTTAATATTTTAGGAGAATATTCTTCAAAGTATTGAGAATAAAAGTGTGTATTTTGTTTTCCTCGTAACTCTATATTTATTCAAATTTAATGCATTTCCTAGGTTAACTTTAAAATCTAAGAGAGGTAAATGGTTGAAAATTTTTATATAACTTCATAATATCAGTACAAATATGGTATGTAAGTATCAATTCATAAAAATCAAAACTGTAAACAAATTTAATTTCACTACAGAGCCACCTTAAACATGCATTAACTTCGATCTGTTAGATATATATGCAAAATATATTTGACCAAATCTAACTATTTCTATTTTTAAGTACACAGCATACTGTCAATTAACTGTGAAACTTAATTGAAGTGTTTTAGAAGTACGAGTATGTACATTCAATTTCTGACAGGAGTTTATGTATTTTGGTTTTCTAAATTTTACAGAATAAAGATTTTCAATTAAAGCTGTTACAAAAATAATCCAGTAAAACATATATGTTAAAGTAATAAAGGATAATGCAATAATTAATTAAATACACAGACTAAGGATATATAGCAACAAAAAATTATTTTTTTAAAATGATTTTTTAGTTATTTTTGTATATATTCATCGTATACTTTCTTATAAAAAGTCAAAAGTTACGAAAGTTTATCTATTATTTTTCTTTTTATAATGTATGCATTTCTTTTGCATAGGTTGAACTCCCTTGCATTAGTTTCAACCAGGCTTCAAAGGTTGCAAAATTCCTGTGTGAGATATATATGTGGTGTTAGAAAGGATGAGCATGTCTCTCCCTACAGGAGGAAACTGGGCTGGTTGACTGTGGAGATAAGAAGGGAGTATTTTGCGGCGGTAATGCTTTATAAAGCAGTTGTCATGGGACAGCCTCCGTACCTTGCGGCCCTTTTTGAACAAAATCAGTCTAGAACCTCAGGTAGGGATCCCAAGGAAATAAAAATTCCAGGGTCGCGTACTGATGTTGGCCTGTACTCCTTCAGAGCCCAAGGTGCTCGCCTCTGGAATTCGCTCCCCCGCGCTATTAGGCATCTTCCGTCTCTAAATAAATTTAAAACGGCAATACGTCGGCATATTATTGAAACCTGCGACGAACGAAATGTGTTCTGTGATAAAAATTAACTGTGTTATACTGCTAAGTAATTAATTAATTAAGGTATATTGTGACGTGATAGTTAAGACTACTGACATAAACTGTGCATTTATAATAAGCCTATGTGATGAAATCTAACGATGAATCTGTGATATGGATACAAATTTAATTTAATGTATCGCAACTATGTATATTTGATGTATATTTTTGACTTGTGCAAAATAAATCTTAATCTATCTATCTATCTACCCTTGCGTTAGTTTCAACCTGCAAAGTCGCTCCCAAATGCAGAAATTTTGTATTCTATGGAGATATTTTTCTTCAATTGTTCTTAAATTTACAACATTTTTTAGGTTGATCAATAGTTATTAATAAACGGCTAGGCCGCATATATACGTCCATTTGTCTCCGGGAACAACTCGGTTTAAATGTATGTATACGGCATAATACTTAGGACGTTTAAATAGCAATTGATAAATTCAAACTTTAATATCTCGACATTTTAAAAAATACACTTGTTGTGTTCAAAGGATAGTGTAAGGAATGGGAAGAGAAAAGGAGCTTTAAATAAACGTGCGACTGTGTTTGTGTTAAAATGTATATACTGATTAAATTAAGTTACTGTAGGTTAGAAGGACGGGAACGTGGGTGATAGATTGAAACGAATATATGTACATGAGGGAAAAGGAAATGATCGTACGGAGGAGCTCCTGTGGCTAGAAGCCGGCGCTGCTCAACTCGAGAAGTAAGGCATTGAGAGACAGACAGGATTTGCCGGAAGCGAGTCCCGGGGAGGATCTGTCCGCGAGTGACTGGATGAGTAAGTGAGTGAGTAAGTGAGTGAGTTAGTGGGTGAGTGATTGAATGAGTTAGTGAGTGAGTGAGTGTATGAGCGAATGAGTGAGTGAGTTAGTGAGTGCGTGGGTGGGTGGGTGAGTGAGTGAGTGAGTGAGTGAGTGAATAAGTGAGTGAGTGAGAGAGAAAGAGCGAGAAAGAGAGAGACTGACAGCGAAATACAGATACATCGCCATGGAGCGGAGTCAGGCGCGCATGGAATTGCGAGTGCGCACAAAATTCTCGGCTATCGTAGTGTTTTGGGAGCTTAAACATAGAGTACCATCCTTATGATACCTCACGTTTCGGGGTATAAATACTATGACAGTCTGATTTGTGAAAAATAGGCCCTTCATTTTAATACAAATTTTTTTAATCTAATTCAAAATCTCGATTCATTAAATCAAAAACTGGAATCCTATTAAAAATCTCGTTTCTTTTGAGTCAGGAAAATTGAATCCTATTCAAAATCAATTCATTTGAATCAAGGAAATTCAATTCGAATTAAAATTTCCAGTCAATCGAATCGGGAAAATTAGTATCTCGATTCATGCATGATAATTTCTTTCTCAAAACGGATAGAAAACCAGGAAGTTTGCTAAAAACATTTTAAAACATTTAATTAAGAATGAAATATTTTTACACGGAGAGAAAGAAAATATAAGAATAACTGTTTCAGATATGTGAATATAGCCTCCCAAAGAAAAAGTTGAAACTCCTTTAAAAAAAGGCAGTAGCTCCTCTCTTCCAGTAGATTTTACTTTTGAAAGCTAAATTAACTTAACTACAAAATTCAGAACTTCAACTTAAAGAGTAGCTACTTTGTATTGTAAGCTCTTGTGCCTTGCCACGTGAACACTAACAATAAGATATACTTTTGTTTTGAGTAGAATCAACGTGCGTTTCAAAGGATTCGACTTTTTATTTATCTTCGTGTACAACGGGTCTGTTCGGAAGTGTGCGCACGTGTATGCATGAGTGAGTGCATGCGTATGTGCATGTATGTGTGCGTGTATGGTTCAGCATATTTCTGAATATACACGGTCAAAACTAATTTTTCAAAGCAGTTATTTTTTTTTTCCTAGAGGGAACAAAACAACCTGAAAGTTTGAATAAAATGATTCCCTTTCGCATCCTCCAAGAAGAAGCTTTGTGACAGTAAAAAAAAGTTTTGCTTAAGTCATGTTCGAAACATGATTTGAGACATAAGGAATCAAAATACACTATTTTTAGAAAATGTCCGTACGGATGTGTCTGTACGTGCGTGTGTGTGTGTGGGTGTGTGTGGGTGTGTGTGGGTGTGTGTGTATGCGTGTGTATGTTTGTGTGTGTGTATGTGCATGCACGTGCGTACTTGCGTGTGTGCGTGTGTGCGTGTGTGTATATGGGCTTCGATCTCGAGTAAGCCACGGTAAAATTTAATGTTCCAGGGCTCATTTGGTTATTTATGCTTTCTCAAAGAGAAAACTTTGTAAAGATAATAAAAATTACTTTTTGAGATTCGATGAATCTCGATGGTTTCGAGATTCCGGAGTCATAAAAATGGGTTTACAATAGTTTAAAAAAATGTCTGTCTGTATGTATGTATGCGTGTATGTATGTATGTATGTATGTATGTATGTATGCATGTATGCACGTATGTATGTATGCATGTATGTATGTATGTATGTATAAAACCATAATTTGTGTCCACCATAGGTCTTCAACGGAAGCACATCACACGCTGAATTTTTGCAGGTATATTACATATGTTTGAACTTAGAACTGATTACATTTTAGAGCTGAATGGATAATATTGCATTTTTATGATTTTCTTAATTATATACTATCATCTTATTTTAAATTTATTTGAAAAAATGGTATGCATTATATACATTAAAAAATATGTTAATCAACAATATTGTTTCATAATCTATGCTCTACTTTTGCATAAGTTTAAATTACAAAATTTAAATATATAAATATATCTCGACATATTATAAAGTAATTGACTTATCATTTTTATTTTTCACCACAGTATTAAATAGTATATTATGACACTGTTGTGGGAGATGGTTTTCTACCTTGCTCGAGGGTTTTCGCACGAGCGAAGCGAGTGAGAAAATCGAGCAAGGTAGAAAAACACCTCCCACAACAGTCTCATACGATATTTTATAGCACAACAACCTCAAAATCGACAATAAAGTTGGCATTTTGAAGTTAGTGTGCTATAATAGAATATATAATTTCATATTGGACCAATATATAAAGCATGATGAAGCTAAGTTCCAATGAATTGGTAGTGGTTTTTTTGTTATTCACAAAAACGTAATATTTTATTAAACGGTCATATCTCCGAAAAATATGATAAAAATTTACTAAAAATTTCAGGAAGTTAGTAACATATAGAAAAATGTTGAGTAAAATTTTAAAATTTTGATCTATTCTGTTGACGAGATAAAAATCATTTTGTAGAAAAATCGATTTATTTCTCCAACAATAATTGGAGTAAATCGGCAGCATTTGATCTGAAACTTTTATCTGTAAGTTTACCCAGATCATGAGGTTTTCTATTTTCCCAAATATTTGAGGCTATGTATTTTTTTAAATTCCTTTTTGATTGCTTATATATCGACAACGGCACTGTTGTTTTTTACTCAGCAAAGGTAATTTTTTCTATAACAGTTAAAAATCGACGATTTAATTTATGGATGTATGCTTGTCATTTATATAGAGTACAAATGTTATTTTAAAGAAATAAAAATTAGCTGTTTTTTATTACTATAATTATTAGATTGACTATCCCGTTACTTTGTTGTATGCGGAACAAGATTTTTTCAATATACTGACCTTGCTTTATAATGCGAGAACTATAACAAGAGTCTTTCGTAATATTTGGTGTAAATATAGAGTAAAAAGTCAATTGGTTGAAATATATATATATTTAATAGATAAGACATTATAATTTGACTGAAATTTATTTAATATCACTTTTATCAATGTAAATATTCAGTAAATGGTTGAGCATTAAATGTCTTTGAGAAAGTATTCAGATAGTTTGGCAAGTATTCGACCGCAAAATTTCAGCGAATACTTTTCATATCTTGCGAAATACTCAACGAAATAAGAACATTTCAATTTTTAAATGTCTCGCATGAAAAATCAAGGCCCATAGGAGTGGTTCCAAAAAGTATTCGAAAATTTATTCGTCGAATATTTTTTTGGAATAACCAATTATTTGAAAATTTATTCATCGAATAAATTTTGGAATATTCGCTTATTCGAAAATAGTATTCGTCGAATTAATTTTTGAATACTTTTTGGAACCACTCCTATGGGCCTCGTTTTTTCATGTGAGACATTTAAAAAATTAAATGTTCTTATTTCGTTGAGTACTTCGCAAGATATAAAAAATATTCGCCGAAATTTTCTAGTCCAATACTTACCGAACTATGCTGCTGAAGCAGTTAGCAGAGGTTTTTTCTATTGATAGGGTATTGATTACTAACAATTTGAGATCCCGAACACTTATTAAAGTGCCAAATGAAGCTAGTTAACATTTTTAGAAGATATTTCCTATGTCGGGGCGAAATTGAATAGAAACTTTTAGATTTTCTCTATAGCATTGGCGTATTGTAAAATTTACATTACATACTATATTAAAGGTACTTTAATACTGTTTATGCTATTTAAAAATTTTAGGCAGTAAAAAGCGTGTCATTTTTAATAGAAAACCATTTTTGATGAAAATTTACGTTTATGTCTAAAATCCATGTGTTATATTTGACCATGTATGGCGTCAAAATGAACGCAAAATTGGTTTCTCATGAAAGATCATACTACGGATTATGAGAATTCATTGTTTGAAAAAAATAGAGTATATACCTAAGACCTTACTATTAATAACTAGCCATATCCCAATAGTATATTACGATACATGTGACCTAAGTGGCCCATAATTGCACGGCGCGTAGTTAGCGCCCGAGCGTAGCGAGGGCGATACCGTCGCGCCGTGCAATTATGGACACTTAGGTCACGAGTATCGTATACTATTTTGTAGCACGAGTGACATAAACCCGCCACCGACATCGGGGAGGGTGTATGGTGCGGGGGTGGGCCGGGCGGGGAAGGAGGGGGGGTTTCGGGGGGGCGAAGCCCCCCCGCATAAAAAAAAAATAAAAATATAATCCAAAAAACATAAAAAATAAATTAAAGAATTTAGAAATCGTATAAACAAATTATTATTTAACCAAAATTCATTAGTTAATTAATAATCAATGTCAACTTTTATACATTGTTTGAATAGAACCTTATATAAATAAGATATTTTGTTTTTTGAAAAGATAATAAATGTTTATTATTACCAGTTAATTAGAATATATTTATTTACCCTATCTTGAAATTTTTTAAATTACATTTTAATAAATTTCTAATATTAATCATGAAAAAAAATTAATACTGAATTTTAAATTGAATTTCAGATTGAATATTCAAAATACGCGCCAAATTGTCATATACAATCAGTTGAACTAACCTCTAAATTTGAAGCATTATTTTAAGGATTTATAATTATTCTCTGATTCTTGACATGCGTATTTACCAAGTTTACTACTTCTTCTTTCTATTATTATGAACGAAAACGTTTATTTTGAGTGTTTTTAGTTTTTATTATAGGATAGTAGGGATCTGTGGCCTATGTGAATTCATTATTACACTGTGTAATAAAGCGCCACTTAGGTCACGGATAAGCGTGACCTAAGTGCGGGTTTAGGTCACACAGTGCTATAAAAGATAATATTTAATATTGCAAAAATTAAAATTCTAAGAAAAAAGTGTTTAATTTCGTCTCAGTCTCAACTAATTAGATTACGTTTTTGCAGTTCTAAATATGATTATATATAATTATTTTGCATATATTATTACATATTACTAAAACACTTGTACTCGACTATAATATACCTGTAATATCTTTAAATATGTCAAATAAATTATTGCAACATATCGACCGTTTCATACTGTACCTCGTACTGTAACTAATGTTTTATCTTTTAAATTATTTTTTCTAATACAAGTCACAAATTAAAAACAAAAGTATGTTACTTGATGATATTTTTTCAGTTCACAAATTTTTTAAAATCCTGCTTCAGATTCAATAGTAATATAATAGATAAGATACAAGATGGGGGCACAAAACAGAGATGGTAAGTACCTTTTTAAAAAGTAAGGAAGAAGTTAAACAAGAAAAGAAGTTTCTACGAAAAATCATCAAGTTAGAAGAACTATACTTTGTTACTTTGTTCAGAAGATGTTCCGAAAGTAACTTATACAAGAACGACTTACGTAAAGATGCGAAAGAAACCAATATATCAAAGTCTAATGGTGTTTGGATCCCCTTTACATTTTTCTTTGAAAATTTGGAATAATTTATTCTATGTTTATACTTCTCGTGATAATGTGATATAGTTTTCCTTTATATGATTAATGTACTTTATATTAATTATGATGCTCTAAATAATGTTTAACATTTTACAACTTTTTTAATAAAAATAATATTTTAATGTTGCATGAGTTTAATAACATTTAGTGCGCTCAAAATTTATTTTCCTCCAGTTTTTTTATATCAACTTAAATCGATGATCTTTTAATCTTGATTGCTTACTATCATGATTGTATGTGTCTATGTTGTAAAAACAAATATTAAAACAATTATTAAAAATATAATTTAAAAGACTTTTTTAATGGCCATTTTATTTTAATACAGTTTTTAGTACGTATACTTATAAACGATCATTCTTAAATTTTACAGCCAATTATTCCTCTTCAAGGTAATGCTGTTTTCTGCCAAGTATCAGTATGAATGCCTACTGGCTGCACTTATTTTGAAGTAACCATCCAGAATTATATATCTATTAAAACATTTTTTACGACTTCTAAATTGAAGTATAGAGCTATTTTATACATCTCGCAAAATAACCGCATATATGCAATGTATACATACTTATTCCTATAATTTAACATTATATCAAATTATACGACCCTTGACAAAACTTAAAGGCCTCTTTCAAACGAGACCTTACTTATTGGTCGCAAAAATTTCGAAAACTCCCACACAAAACCTCTAGTGGTTACTCTAAAAAAAGCATCTGCTTGGTACACACGCATACATACAGCTGCAGAGTGATGAGAGTGCACAACTTCCTTATTAAATTTCCTCAGAGCACCAGCGCAACAATAGCCATTGTCGTGGCATTTCGCTCTCTCTCTCTCTCTTTCTCTTTCTCTCTCGCTCTTTTTCTCTCTCTTTCTCTCTCTCTCTCTCTCTCTCTCTCTCTCTTTCTCTCTCGCTCTCTCTCTCTCTCTCGCGGCTTCAGGCTTCTTCTAGCCCGGCAATGAATAAACCAGCAGCCTCGACAATGAATAAACCTTTGTTTACAAGAATGTTTTCTTTATTCGGCTTATAGGCCGTCCCGGCAGCGTTGAAAACCTCCACGCACCGCTAACCGATGACCCGGAGAGAGCAGAGAGAGAGAGAGAGAGAGAGAGAGAGAGAGAGAGAGAGAAAGACCGGGAGAGAGAGAGAGAGAGAAGCCACAGTAGAGTATAGAAGGAGCAGCAGCCGCAGTGGTTTTGCGGAACCGGAAGTTTCGTGGTTATGAAAACGAATGAAAACTCGAAATAACTTCGGTTCGGCTGTTTCAAAGGTGTATAGGCGAGTTACAGAGAAGAGAAAATTAGTTTGTAAATGGTGAATGTGGATATTTTGGTCTTGTTGGAGAGAAACAATTATTGTTATTTTCAGGTATGTGGCCGGTGAAGTCTCCAATTTTCATCGGCGTTTGATTGTCTCGTAGACGAAAGGATTGTATAAGCTTTGTTTTACACGGTTCAATATATTAAAAATTATATTTTTGGCTTGTAATGCTTTATTGATCTATGTAATGGAATTTATAATTCTGTTACTTATTTAAAAATTTCGAGTTTTTCACAAGTTTTTATTTAGTTTATTAAATATTCATTAACAAGAGGGAAATACAGTATTGCACGAAAAGAAAAAATAATAACGGTTATTAAGCAGGGCTAGGACTGATTACTAAATCGACTAGTAAATTAAAATTACAAAAAACACAGTTTTTTTCCTAAAAAGTTCAACTTTAAAGAAAATTTGTCTTTATTGTGTATATATTTAAGAGTAAAATACTATTTTTATTATTATTTATTTTAACCACATAGCAGTGATAGAGTCATGGAAGGCTAGAACCGTGAATCTGTTTAGCAGCTACGCAATTGACGTTGCAAGGATCTCCGAAATGACTTGAACTGGAACCAAAGACCAAAATCGTTATTTTCTACAGCATGAGAACGAAAAAAATGTGTACATATGGATTATTCTATATATGCATCTTCACTGAAATGGTAAACAATTGCAAAAATTACGTTTTTAGTCAACAATTTTTAGTCGAAAAATATCTGTCGATAAAAGAGTATTCATGGCATCGAGCAATCCATACGTACTTCGTTAGTTTTTAAAATGTCTCATCTTTCAGCACCGCCATTTTGCTGAGCAAATAAAAGAAATGTATTATACTTTTAAATATTTAGACAATGAAGTGTTGCATACAGGTTTTATTCTTAGTTTAATATTTTAACGAAGAAAATAACTACAAAATTCTGCTCAACGTTGTCTATCCAAAGTGATATCTACCCTTCAGCTTCAGACGGCCGGAAAGACTGTATATAGGCTCGAGCCATAATAGGAACCTTATACTCGTATATCGTTAATTCTTGCTACAAGACACAAGTTTGGGCAATTTTAAAGGACGTTTTGACACCTCAAATCCCGGCCCTCTAAAGGTTAATTATTAATAAAGTACACTAATCTGGTTATTTTCCTTATTTATTGTTATTGAAAAAATATACTTCTTTTTACTCGCAAAATCTTTTCTTTTATGAATTAATTTTTATGAATTTTACTTAATTTTTATGAACCGTTCAATATATAATTAATTGTTCAAGTTATATTAGAAAAAATATTAATCATCTCCCATTATGAAAATAATGTGCAGAAATTTATGCATGATTTTCTGCAGAGCTTTTAAACCTTACAGATAAACGTATCGAAAAACCTGCGCAAAACCTGCAAGATCTGAAAGATCTGCAGAAAATCGTGCTCAAAATTTTGCAAAAAAACTTAAAGAAAATCCTGCAAAAGATTTTGCAAAAAATCTTGAAGAAATTACTGCAGTTTTTTTTTTCATTTAGAAGGTAAGTTTAAAGAACCAGTTATAAGGTCTTATACTCATTTTTTCTGATAGTATAAATTAACATGATAAAATAAGTATTTAAGTTTTATAAAAAAGAGAAAATTGAGTTCCTTAATCTTTTTATACATCACCTTACTTTCAAGTTAAAGAAGTTGCATTTTTCAAAGCAGAGCTATACTTTCCCCTGGTCATTGTCCTTCTACTTTCTATTTTTTCCGTAAACTTGATATACACAACTTTCGCTAAATTTTTAAGTGAATTCTCACTCCGACAAAGAAAGCCTAGCCCCTCCACCGCAACTCCAACAAACTAACGCACGCGTACAAAGTGCGCGCATTAAACAAAGTCACTGCGGGAGACGCTCAATCCATCTTCTCCCTCCCTCCTCCTTGCGCCTACAACACACTAAAAATTGCGGAAGTTTACAACTGTAAAATAAGGTCACCGTCGCGACCGCAGATCTGCGCGCCCGAATTCCGCGGCCTGCAAACTTTTCTCCCTCATCGACTCGCCTTGCGCAGCACAGCCAATCGTACAATATTTGCCAGCGCGCAGCAATGGACTCAGGCACTCGGAAGATCCGTCTTCTTGCGTGCGCATCGCAAAAAAATACTAACTTCCGCGCGGCAAAAAAGAAGCAGAGCGCGAGCGGTGGTAGTCATCGTCGTCGCGGTAAAGTTTCATTTCGAGGCTGTACGCGGCGGCAAGCTTCATATCCGGCGCGCGACAAACTTCCCGAAATTGTCTGAAATTCAGTGAGCGCCAGCCGTGTCGATAAGAAGGTGTATTCGAGTCTGTCAAGCTTCTGAGAGTGGTGAGGGAGAGAGAAAGAGAGAGAGAGAGAGAGAGAGAGAGAGAGAGAGAGAGAAAGAGAGAGAGGGAGAGATAAAGAGGGGGAGAGCAATTGTTCGCGCGCAATGGAGTTTCGAAGAGGTAAGTTAAACAATCTGGAAACCGCGGAAACGCATTCTGGTTATGTGTATGCCTACGCGGGTTGGAAAGATGAAAGCGGGTGAATGTCGATGCTTTATGTCTGTCTGTGAAGCTGGTTCGACAGGGGAGAGTAGAACCAAGGGTAAATAACGAGAGTTACGATGCCTTTAAATATCTTTCATACGATATTTTATCCGCTTACAGTAGAGAAGTTTGGCGTTCGTTTAGAAGGATGGCGAGAGTTAAATCACCGGATTCAACGTTTAGTTAAATGACGAAACGTCTTGAACCTTAGTCTTGCTTTCTGAAAAAGAAAGCTTTGCAATATTTCGTCATTTAACTAAACGTTGAATTCGGTGATTTAACTCTATTTAATATATATATTCATAAATATCAATTCTGAAATATTCTTTTAAAAATGAAAAAATCGTTGGTTTTTATGCGTTAAAAGAGTGTATCGAAATTGTTCATATATTTATAAAATATACATAATTTCCTTTAGATTTAAATAACTAATAATTGGACTTAATTTAATTTTTATACATATAAACAAAATCTTAAGTTTTATATATTTACATTGTGGAATCAGCATACAAAAAAAAACAACATTAACCAAATTTATACTCGGCTTTTCTAAATAAGTATGAGGTGTATATAGTAATTTTAATCATTTTATATTGAATATTATATTTAATTTTTTCTATTATACAGTATATAATATTATTATACACGTATGCACGCGCGCACACACACATGAATACACATACATACACACCCATACAGTGGACATTTTTTGAAAGTTAGCTTATTCTTTTTACTTTAAATAATTGCGATTGACTCGTTGACTGCATTTAGGCAATATATTGCCCAACCAACTTTTTAAGAAATGGTGCAATAACTTTTTTATTATAGAAGGAAATATTCCGAAAAAAAATGTGTACCACCTGAGCAATATAAGAAACATTTTTCCATCAGAAATAACATGACCACAGATTTCTTGTGGCCGCAAAGACAGAAAATATGCAACATTTTTGCACCGCACAAATATGCGTTTTTTACGTATTTTTTGTATAAAAAATACATTCTCACTGAAAAAATTATTCTCCGTGACTACTGATTTGTGAGTGTTAAAAATTATTCAAATATTTAATAAATTTTCTATTCTTTAGAAAATTACGGTTAAGTAGTAGATTCTGGTATTGGTCAGACGCACATTATAGAAGTTCTGCTGTCAACTATTTACTTTTCACGTTTATTTATTTAGAATACGATGATTCTTCTAAAATGAGCTCTGTTTGGCAAAAAAAGATATAAACGATCAAAATAAATTTCAAAAAATACATAACCTCAAATATCTCAACATATAAAGGTAGTTGTGATCTGGACAAAGAACTCGTTCAAGAGATAGTGAAGAGCTATCGTTTTGGAAAGTTTCAGATTAAATGCTGCTGCTATATACTCCAGTATTCGCAGCTGAATAAAAATTGATTGTTTTTACAAAAATATTCTGTTCCCTCCAAAAGACTAAAATATTCCTAATCATCTCAATTTTTATCAAAAATTTTCAATATTAAATCTCGGAAATATAACCGTTTGAAAAAAATGACGATTTCGTGAATAACAAAATAAGGGGAATAGCTTATTAAAAAATTCTGATGGAAATAAATCGGTAATTTTATGATCTTTCAAATGGATTTTCACTGAAATGATGATATTATTTCTAACGTACCAAAAAACCCGGAAAACTAAACCGAAAAATCGAAAAACCGCTAAAAACAAAAACTAATTCGAAAAACTAAAAACTTGTGCCCTCTTGATATACATAAATAAACCAAATGAGCCCTGGAACATTAAATTTTACCGTTGCTTACTCGAGATATCGAAGCCCTCATACACACACACGCACACATTTTTATGCACACACGCGCACGTACGACCAGAGACACACACACACACACACACACACGCGCGCATACATATACACACATATGCACATATACACACACGCATGCACGCACACACACACACACACACACACACACACACACACACACACACACACACACACACATCCATACAAATATTTTCTAAAAGTAGTGTATTATGATTCCTAATGTCTCAAAATAGGTTTCTATAATGTTTTTAGCAAAACTTTTTTTACCATTAGAAAGCTTCCTCTATGAAGTAAAATGTTTTTATTTTGTGAAGCTCAATATGACGATAAAACCTATTTAAACACGTATAACTTTGTTCAAACATCGAGTTTTAACATCTAACAGGTTTTAAAACATTTTTACAATTAATCAAAAATATCAGAATCCTATCTACCGAAAACAAAAGCATTCTCCTGACTGAAGGCATCCAGAGCAAAAAAGTACAACTCATGCAAACACCTCCTAAAATAGGATTACCCGCTAATAGATTCCGCGCTTTAAGCACCTCGCAAAAGAGAGAAAAAGGCCCGTGTCGCGGCCATTCGCGCGATCATACACGACAAAACGAAAGCCCTCGGCGAGAATGAGAAAAAAAACCCTCAACAAACGAGTTCAACGCGACGATCGATAGCGTCGCGCCTCGTCTACTCCTCTTTAAACCTTATCTTACACTCCCTCTCTCCGAGGGATGAGGGCGCGCTTCCGCCGAGCGTCGTGCTGTATTTACGTGACGCCCTCGCAAAATAAATCGACGCCCGGGCATCTCCTCGATTACACCAGACAGTCGCGTATCACGCGAATCCGCCTGTATCTTTCAAATTTCCATCTCTTCGAGCGCGAAATGCATTCCAGAATCTCGCTGACGGCGGCGTGCGAGCGCTCGATTATGCATACGAATTTTTAATGACGAGACACAAGGATCTCTCTGACGCGCGCGTGTGAGCGATTGGATGCACGACGTGTAGGCGCAATGAATGCCTTGTGTATAGTTAGATTTGTCTTATTTTGTATTGATGTCTTTGTGAAAAGTATATGGGATTTGGTCCTCAGAATATTGATAGGAATTCGTGAGAGCCTTTGCAATGTATACAGTTACACGTTGAAATACGTGCACTCGTTGAATGAAATAAAAGTACCACTAATAATTCCATTTTTTTCAATTATTATGCTTTACAGAAAATATTTTTATAATCATAGTATCATAACTTAGTCCCTGAGTATTAGTGTTATCATCTAGATGATAATTCCTAAATAGGTAACGTTGTATACGTTCAATACAGTTTTTTAAGTCGTATAATGAAAAATCCACCCGAATTAATATTTTAATGACATAAAACGTACATGAGCGTATATGTTCATATTCGATCAGATTATGTTCATATGTTGCCACAGCTTGTGTATGATCATATAGGATCATATATGAAACGTTATATATGATCATGTATGATCATATATGAAACGTTATATATGATCATGTATAACCATATATGAGCCATTCTTGGCCAGGAAGCTCGATTTTGTGCACGCAAGCGTGCACAAAATCGCACTGCGCACGCGGTGTGGAGAAAGTTTTTGAAGATTTTTGGTGACACGTACATAAATATTGGTCCACATTTACATACACATGGTCGCAAACACCTACCCAATGATATACGCCCAAAAATAAACGATAAAAAATTGTTAAAGTTGATTTAAAGTGAAAGAAACGACCATAATTTGATTTCTTTAATTTTTAAAATTGAAAAAAAAATGCTTCCGGTTCATTCTGCAAATAGTTCCGGTAACATACTGTAATGGTATCCTCTAAGAGAGGAGGAAAGGGGGAGAGAGCAAACATCTAACGATGAAAGAGAGGAAAAGGAGAGTGAATCGGAGACACAATTTTCTAAGAAACGCCAACATTGAATTTCGCCGTTCCGAATGTTGTTACACTTACTAGTGTACATTCCCAGAAATTTTAATGTTCAAAGGCTGAAATGACGCCAGCATTCGGGATTTGGCGAGGAGTTAAGGTCGAAGGATCACTCGCTATCGCTCAGCCTAGGGCCGAGCATCTTCTTTTCATTCTCTCTCTGTGCCCGAATTATTCTTGGGCATTCTTGCATTTTTATTTTGTCTCTGCAAGTAATCTGCGGTGCCATACAAGTCATCTGTGTGGGCTAGTGATCAATAGGGTGCATAATCTCGCATCTCTGGCATCTACGCTCGAGCTCATCTGGAGACGTCCAGAGATCTAAGTTGTGGCTTCCATAGAAGCAGCATCATCAAGGGCCTACAACATCCACTTTTCGTCGCTCCAACGCAACGCTGTGGGCCAGCTACGGCATAGACCGCAACCTACACCGCGTCCAAGTTGAAGAGGAAAGCACCGGTATGTGTGTGTGAATGTGTGTGCATTGCGGCGATATATTTTTGTTACATTTAGGATAGATTGTGTTGCGATTTTTAAGAGATTGCGCTGCGATACGTATATAGCGTTTTTATTTATATTTTATTTGATTTTATAGGGCAATAAAGAAAAATATAAATAGGCCATTTATATTTGCTCTATTCTAAATTGTGTGTATAATTATTTATTATAGCGATTAGTATTCACCATAATCCGCACCTTTTCAATACACATAGCTTTTAGTCCACTCTTGAACTACACATAGTGACAGACTCCCATCCCCATTTCATAATCCATGAAATAAACAATAAAAAGTGATCTGCGTCGACTTTTTAGTGTATGAGACATTCTCAAGCAATATTCATTAAAATACGTATACAGTCGAGTCACGGGAACCTGAACCCAGGGACTGAAATGACGTGGGAACTGCACTGCACTTATACACAGGGATGTCTCAGGGACTGACACGCTCCTATACTAAATACACATTGCAGTCCCCGAGCCTGTTCAGTCCCTGTGACTCGACTGTACTAATTAATTTCTTATGTTTTATAATATTTTTAAGCGCATCTCGGCGGACGACGAGATAGGGGGAGAAATGTAAAATTCGGATAAAATCATATGTTCACAGCGTTATATGTAACGCTATGAACATGTCAACAAACAATTGAAAACTCGTATGACTCGTTGTCACCCCTTTTGCCGTGTTGGTACGCTGACCTTTTAAGGGTCTGGCTTTATAATAATAAACTGCGTCGTGAGCAGTGTATAATATGTCTACTCCGCTATTTGGAACGCTGAGAATCACGGACGAATCACTCGGACACGATACAGGACACGACGCAGTACGTTATATAGCCAGACTCGAAGGTGCTTCAAAATGAAGATAAAAATTATAAAAAATCGTCAAACTTTTTACTACATATCTTTTATATTTATAGGTTTATGAAAATTTGAGACCTGCTGGATGTCAGCTGAGTGAACAATGTACATTATCGATAACATACCTAATGGAAACTTTAAACGCGTTTTTCTCGAAACTTACTTTTCTCAAAAAGTTCCTTGCGCAACTCATGTCCATGGATATTTTTGAAACTTGCATGAAATATAATTAAAGTATTATGAAAAATCATTAATATTTTGTTTTACCATATTCTGATATTAAATATTTTATTCGTCAATTCTTAGTGTTAAAACACATAATTTATTTTATAAATTTTTTAATTTAAAAAAAAGATTTATTTATTTCAGGCTATGAATTAAGTCTTTACAGTTTAATAATATTAACTTTTACTCATTTGCAATTAAAAAACATTCTTGAATTTATTAAATAGGTTTAGTCAAATAAGTTTGCACAAGGAACTTTTTAAACAACACTTATTTTTATCACAAAATGAATGAAAAGGGCTGTCTTATTTTGTAGCTGTTTGTTTTCATTATAAACTAGCAACTTACAAAAGAAATAATTTGAATACATAATGTAAAAAGCTTTTGCATTATGCGTTGTTGATGTATATATGCATTGTCTGCAGGTTATAAAAAGGTTTAGCAATGTTGACAACTCTACGTTTATTTCCGACATATTCGTAAAGCAAATCAAAATTAACGGGTTGAGCGCTTTATGAGCCACATATATGGCCACGAATTGTTGAAAATTTATTTGCTATTTCTATCACTTCTGAATTAAAAATTGATAAAACTATTTTAGCAACTGGTTTTTTCTAACTTTTATGATCAGAGAACTGAAGAAAGAATGCAAAGTTTTCGCAAAATGTTTAAAAGTTCAATTAAATCATATAAGATCATAAAAACTGAAAAAATTTTCTTATGTTAGCTTATCGCTCAACCTGTTAAATACCTGTATACTTATATAAAGCATGCTATATAGTGTATATTAAAAAAATTTCACGTAATTTGATGCTTAATTTTGGATTTAATTTCTTCCTTACTAATGTTTTGCAAGACACGTTCTATTTCTGTATAAAAACCCAAATCATTATTTTTATTACATCTAACCCTCTAAATCTTCATATATTACTACAATAACCAAAGATATTATTAAACATCTTACGTGTGTACATGAGTTTTATAACACCCAATTCCCTGCTGATACTGAAATTAACATTAGTAACGTAATCAAATATAGAGTTAAAACTAATATCATTGCATACTCTGAAATAATAGTGAATAAATTAAATATTAAAGCGTATGTATTTTATAAGTATTAGTGCTAAACTGTGAGAAAAAATTCAGACTGATCGTCCAACGGATTTTCAACCGCGTCGTGTGGATGCGGCTAACAGCCTAGATAAGTTACCTAGATTCAAATTTATTATAAAATCGTTTCCTTTTGACCCAAAGAAGGGTGTACGAGACACCCGAAACGTTGTCAATATATTTATATAATTTTTAACAATTTCGTCTAACATTTGCTGTTATAAGCAATCATTTAAAATGATTGTATAAATTACCCCAATTCATGTACATACTAACAACGCGTAAAGTAATCCATACTGCAAAATATTGGACAAATTCGCAATTAATAAAAGTCGAAAAACAACGGCTTTTGGGCAGGCGTTTAATTGGGAATATATTGGATGATCCAGGTGACCGCGTAATTTGGCTTCTTCCAGGCCAATTAGCGCGCGGCCGGCTTATGACAAAATAATTCCGGCTTCGATGATGCGCCCTCAATATTCTCCGCGCGAAAGTGATTGACCGCAAAAAAGCGGCTAGATCGACACGTTGGCCATTTGAAATTCATATGTTGGATTATATTTCTCTTTTGTCTCATTCCATTGACAAGTGCAGTTTATAAAAGGTAATGTTCTGAACATTAATAATAAAAATACTGTAATAATAGAAGCAACTTAGTTTGTGTGTTTATTTATTTTATTAAATATAATTGGCTGTTTTGTGCTAATTATTATTTAGGATATTGTTTGATGAAATGCATAATGTAGCGATCAAAAGAGAAGCTTATAGCGCATGTAGCGCATGTATATACCTCATACTTGCATATTATATAATCCATATGTAATACTTGCACAGACTACTACATCGTGAAATTATGTACATAATGAGGATATATACACATGATACAATATCGTTTTATGTTGTATGCATTTAAAAATGTCAGAATGTACTACAGGTCTCAATTATAATATGTAATAATAAAGTTTAACTGCGATACACATACTATCATTTATAGTATTTTTATTTAAAATTTCTTGTAAGTAAATCCAACGCTTCTTCCTGCTGGCATATCTTAAAATACCATAGGTATAAGATGTGACAAAAATATGTTTTGCTGTTATTATATTTTTCTGAATCATAATGCATAAAAATATACGAGAATCTATAATATTTTTATAGAAGTTAATCACGAAATGTTATACAAATTTTCGAATATATAAAACGTGCAGAACCAAAACGGAATAAGTCAATTTTCGAAATTCAATAATCATTAATCAAAAATTTGAAATAGTTCGTAAATTACGCCATTATTTATCTGTATTAAATGGTACAATTCATAAATAGTATATTCAAGTATTCATTATAGTGATAAACTTCATGAAATTTTAAACCTTTTTTAGTCCCTAATGTTGAAATGTTTGCGACGATTTGCAGAATTTCGAAAACGGACTTATTTCGTTATGGTTTTGAACGCCTCATGTCTTATATTGGATCAATTCAAAATGATACGAACCTCGATAACAAAAAAAGATTTAAAGTGCATCAAAAAGAGAAAACAATATACCTTGAATAAGAATAGATGTAAGATATGTTGATTGAATTCGGGTCAGTGCTCAAATGTGGTTTGGTATCATTTTCTGAGCTGGATGCATAATACGGCTAAGCAGTATTAATGTTCTTATTAAAAATACCCCTAAAGAAGTAAACAATCCTAGAATAAATCGGCTTTATTTTTAAATATGAAATTTAAAAAAATTTTAATGAAAAAATACAATAATTCATCATCTCTTTTAGTCAGAAACAAAATGAAAATACTTTAATTTGGAAAAGTGAACATTTTTAAGTAAAACATCGGAACATCGTAAAAGTGGTTGGAAAACATAAATTAGTGCAAATTTTCAGCACGAATTTCATCTAAAACAACCTCTAATTTTTTTAGGGTATACTCTTGAATAGTATATAGTAAACTTGATCGGTGTTGAAAAAAGCCACTGTCTGCAGATTCTCAAGCGAGTTCTAAAGCGAATTAAAAAATGCTGACCCACATTCGAGCACCTTATCCAGTGTTTGGTTTTTTAACTTTAACGATAGACCGTAAAATCGACAGAAAGAGTAAGTCACCTGTAAAAAATAGAAAAAATCGTTTTGCAAAAAAATATAAAGATTTATCAAAAATAAGGTGACTTTAGCATATATCTGTGTACACATTTGATATTACAAAACGAAACACTTGAATACAATATTTTTTACCAAACACAATATAAACATTGAATCTTTTTCTTTACGTACAGAACTGCCCATATAACAGCGATTTTCTCTTAAAATCTATCAAAAAAAAACACGTACATCAACGTGTCACTTACCTCGCTTGCTCGTTCGCTCTATCGCAAACGTAATACGCGGGCGCGAGAGCCACTGCAGACGTGTACACATACCGCATGTCGTAACGTCACGCCAGCTATATTTCACGTGGCCGAGTGGACGCTCGCGCACGTGTATAAACCATCCTTCGCGCATAAATGGCCGTGACGTTTATACGGATTTGAATGCATTCCGAACAGGCCTTTTCACGTGCAACGAGAGTAAGGGGGTGAGGCAGGGAGGAATGGAGAGAGAGAGAGAGACAGAGAGAGAGAGAGAGAGAGAGAGGAAGGGAGAGATGTATTAGTTGCTGATTTACAAGCCCATCGCAGTGTTGACTTTTCCGCGATGGCATCATGAATTACGTAAATCATATCTTGCTGCATATCTGCACAAGGATTTTCACTTCTGCGAGTATTCGTGACATTGCTGCGCTACACATTTTTTTCTGCTTTTCTTTCTTTTTATCGTTTTTCGGTGGATTGATGTTTTGCATTTGGTGTAGTCTGTTTAGGGACTGGAAAGAAATAGTTTTGAAGATATATTTAATTTAGATTTAAAAGGACTTTTGCGGTGAGTTTTGTATCTATTATAGAAGATTTTGTGTTAGACCCTGTGTATTCTAATAGTAAGAATAGAAAAAAATAATGGCCTTTCATTTTAAACTAATATTTTTTTTTGTATAATACTTAATCTACTCTAGATTTGATTCCTAGCAACCATAGACCGAACGACGGGAATCTCATAAATTGTAAAAATAAGGGTAAATTTAGCAAATTACTTCTGGCTTTAAATTTTGTAGTGGTGACACTAAAAAGTGGAACAATATATTATTTATGCAAACATTAAATTATATATATTTTCACATACCACCACAAAATTTAAAGCGAGTAATTATTAGCAGAATACCATTCTTCAAACGTTTTCTACGGTAGCTCATTTTTCCGCCCAACCGTCAATAAATTATAGAAAAATACTTACTACTACCCGCGAACACGCCAATTAGGGTAACATTCTTTTCAGAAAAAGTTTTTTTATTACAAAATGTTTTTCATTTGTTGAAATTTTTATGCATTTTTTAGCTTGAAAGAGGAAAGAATACAGTTAATCAAGAATATTCTTTATTCCAAAAATTTACTGAAAAATTACTAACAATGTTTAACAATGTCAAAAATATAAGTAAATGCTTTTTATTAATTGAAGAATAAATCTCAAGGTTTCTATCATTTTAGGTTTGCTTATACCTATTGCCTGTTTACACAGGACAAATAGTTTTATAAGTAAAAATAATTAAAATTTCAAAAGGAGGCTGTAGTAAAAGATACAATATCATCTTAGAGATTCATCATAAAATGTTATCAACCTCGCTTATTTTTCTCTTTTAAAGATTATTTAGTAACTCTGTATTAATTTAATGTTAACTTTTGGAAAATATTATAATATAAATATTTTCTTGAATTTCAAGACTTAAGGGAAGAAGATACAGCAAACACTAAAATCCTGTACTATAAGAAAAAAAATATTTTTTCTACAAAACATGTTATAATATAGAAAAGATGATATTTTAGAATGGTTTTGTTCAAATTCACCGCCCTTTGAAATAGCTATTTTGAAAAAACCCTGTAAAAATAGAACGGGTTACGATGGATTGGTATACATTTTTTATGAACATTTCATGCT
Organism: Gastracanthus pulcherrimus; assembly: GCA_949152435.1. Classification (NCBI taxonomy): domain Eukaryota; kingdom Metazoa; phylum Arthropoda; class Insecta; order Hymenoptera; family Pteromalidae; genus Gastracanthus; species Gastracanthus pulcherrimus. The sequence continues at coordinate 152,717,103 of OX424575.1, read as the reverse complement.
AAAATTAAGACATTTAATGAGTAATATTTTCAAATAATATTTTTGAACTATTCTGAGGTTCTATTCTATATGAACAATTTATTGTTTGCGATATAAGCAGTATTTTAATATTAACTTATATTATTAAAAATGATATTTTAGGTAATAATACAAAAAAACTCTCTTTAAATTTGTTCAAAATATGTTGAAAAGAAATTACAAAAATTTTCAGCGTGATTCATGAAGAACTGTTGCGCAGGCTTACAAAGCAAGTGAAAATTAAGTTTTGAGAAAAATGAGTTTAAACGTAAATACCAATAAAAAATATCAGGGACAATCATTTACCTATTACCTGCAACTTATGGATGTTAATGTTCACCACTGTCATATTGTCATACATAAAAAGAGTATGTATTTACCGTGTGAAATCTTATTTCATTGATTTGGGTATCCAGTAGGCTACGTGCAGGAACTGAAAATGCAATGTTGAGTAACAGTGTGCTGAGCTTATATTCGTTAAACGTGTCAAATCATTTACTAATACATTTACATTGATTTCCTTTATTTATTGAAGTAACTATTTTGACATTAAATATGTCATTTTACACTCACATAACCTGAACAGATTTATGCCACTAAAGTAAAATTTATAAAAAAGTATACTTGCAAAGTGTAGACAATTTAAACATGTACAACAATTAATGACATACCTTTCAGAATTTTGTAATTAACCAGACAATTGGTACGTGCCTTCACATTCAACATTTCTCTAAAAAAGGTATTGTTTACTCTTAGTCCGTTCATTGTTTATGCTGGTTTTGCTGAAAACGATAAGAAGACACAAAGAAATCAACTCTTTCTAACAGTCACATTATTTTTAAAACTATAATACATCCTTGATTTAATCAATTTGTAATATGATAATATACTTCTTGATCCACTGTTTATCCTGTCAAGTAAAGATATTTTTCTCATAAAAGTAAACATGCGATTATCGCTCTGTCGGTCAAATGGATATCGTCCTATATAAGACATGCTATACCAGCTATACTGATATTTGAAACGGAACACGCGCGAAACTTAAAAATTGTAATAGTATTAAAATAATAATTTAAGATCTTTAACTTTATTATATTTGGTTATATAATGGTTCTTAAACTTTTATTTTTAAATACAAAACACCCTACAAATAAAAAATACATCACAACATTTATTTATAATTTATAGGTATAATATACAAAAAAATCATTAAAACATTGACAAAAATTTTGGAATTTTGATAAGTGTAAAAAAAATCTACAGCTTCAAATAAGTCGAAAAGAAATTAGTTTTCGCGTAAAATCTTTTACTTTCGAAAGAAAAAGGGTTAAAAAAGTGTTTTACCACTTAAAAGAAATCGATTTTTTTATCAAAAATCGGTAGCTTCTTCCCTTGAACGACATCACATAATCTCAAGATTTTTATATCTTTGATTTTATACATGCTTACGTCAGCCAATACAAGATCAAAGCGTACTGTAAATTTCCGCAAAAAACTCAACTACAAAAATTTCGAAACTCTAGACCTCAACTAAATTACCCACCATTACGACTAATCGAGTCCCTTAACATCGTTCCGTTACCTCGCCACCACTATCAGGAAACAGTTGCGCCGAATCAGCCACGTTCCTACTCTAAAAATCGATGAAAAATCGAGCAGAAGAGAGAGAAAGAGAGAGAGAGAGAGAGATAGTGAAGCCACCTCGAGACCAACCCACCGTGCGCTTTGAGAATACAAATAGCCGGGCGAACTTTTCCGCGAAAGTTGCGTCGGATTTTTGCAGCGCTCCAGATAGCAGCAGCAGCAGTAGCAGAGGCAAGGAGGAGATTTGTTGAGGCTGCGGCCGGTAGATGAGCGTAAATAAAGCGGCCCAACGTGCGCTGGCAGCCTGCCTCGCGCGGCCGCGGGGTGGAAGATCGAGAATATCTGCGAGGTGGATGAGTTGGGAGAGGTAAAGGAAAAAAGGGAGAGTCGGTCAGGAAGTCTTCCGGGGCGATTGCGCGATTGATACGGCTATCAGGTGGGTATTAGGGTAGCTTTCGTTATTTTTAAAGGAATGTACCAGCCGTCCTGTAGAACAACCACCTTAGTCGACTTATAAGTTGGGTCTCTACCAATTTTTCAAATATTTTATTTCCGTGGGTTTATATGTGTGTGTATACATATATTTGACAATTCTATGACCTACGGTTCTAGTATTATTTTTTGTGCATAGTATACTTAGGCTAATCTTCAGCATAATTACTCGTATGTTTTTGGTTTCTTAGGTAAAAAATAATTCTGGGAACAACGGATATATTTAATTTAATTAAATGAAAATTAAGTTAAGCGCGGAAGAATAACTTTGTTTACTGAATAAAATGCGTTAGCTTCCGAGACGGTGTGCTTAATGAATCAAAAATACAATGAGAAGTAAAAAAATTCTTTAGAAAATGCGCCGTTGTTCTAATGATGCGTCTGACTAAACATATCACTGTTCTACTAGTCAATAGCATAATCCTTGCTTTTCAGGTTTTTTACTTGCCTTATAATAATTTTAATATATTACAAACTATCAGTATTATATTGGGTATAAATATAAGTACAATTAATTATATTTCCCCTATATCTGAGTAAGAATAAATATTAAATCTGATTAACCCTTTCATTCCCAAATTATTTCTTGCAAATCTAATTATGTTTACATAAAATCCATTGTAAGACCAATAATTTATTCAAAAAACGCTTTACTCTTAATAAAGTATGTTTTCCGGACATGCTAGGATGCAACATATATGGCAACAATGGGTAAAAAGGGTTCTAATTCTTTTCGCTATTATTTTGAATTAAGAATAAATTGCAAAAGTGAATAACCAACATAAAAATATTCTGTAATATTTTACGAGAAGGTTGAATGATCTAACTTTATGCTACTTTAGTGGTTACCTGATTAATTAAATTTTACTCAAACTTGCAGTATGGTAAGTAAAGTTAGTAAACTTCCAATCCTCCCGTGTATTTCCAAGCACATCAGACCATTAAAAATGGATTTATACATTTACTGCTATCGTAAAACTATATAGAAAATTAATTACATTAACCATAATGCAATAAAGATATAATGAATTTATCATACGCGAAGTAATATTATAATTCTTTCGCTCCCCACATATCTGAACCAAAAATATTTAGTTTACTTCGAAACCTGGAGGTATGGGATGCGTAGCGCTACTTCCTATTTGCGCGGACTTTCGTTCGCTCTCTTGATTGCTTGTCCAACTTTTTCTTATTTGTCTTACCTCCCGGAAAAATACGCGAAAGTTCACAAGACTCCGAAGAATGTTCGCTTTTTCGGGCTTCCTCGTGCTTTTACTTCCTTTTGCATGCCCTATTCGGGCATAAAACGACGCGCTCGAGAAATTTTCGCCCGCGCGTGAAACGACTTTTTAAGATGTCTTGGCCAATGTTTACAATGGCTTCCGCAAGGTGAGATGGGCTACATCTATACATGCACGTTGTTATAAAAAAGAGAGAGACGGTGCATAACACGTTCGATAATCGATAAGGGAGAGAAGAAACTATTTGGCGACTGGCTGTTAAACATTATGCGATTCGATGAAGCGCGAAGCTCGATAAAGCGATCCTCACGAAGTTTACGCGAGTAGAAGTCAGCCGACGGGAAGGCATGTACTGCAGCTCGCGCGTGTGCGGCGGAAAGTATTCTAATTCAAATGCAAACAAAATATCGTTCGCATCCGATCGAATTTCGATTGAATTATTCGCGAGCTGGTTATTCGAACGGGACGAGAGAAAAAATGTGTATTGCTTATCGATTTTCAGTTTTGCGCATATGCAGGAAACGCTTCTTATTTTATTTTCAAAAGTTGGATACAGTTTTGCGATTATGTATTCATGAGCTGGTAGAGTGCTTACGAGAGAAAAATATTCTGCGATGGGAATGCGAAAATAATGTAATGCATAAACTTAGATGAAACAATTATAACGTGTCCGTTGATACGGCAAATAAATATGATGTAATTAGATTTAATGAGGAATTAATTGAATAATTATTCATGTGTAATGTAAACGATATTGGAATATAAATATACAGGTACTATACGTGAAACCAATAAAATATACTGAGAATGTGTCAGAAGTGAAAAACTCGTATTTATGTAATAAATTTTTGTTTATAATTTTATGTTTCAAATAGTATAGGAACGAGTCATGAGATACACAATATTTGAGTAGCATATTTTCAAAGGCTTAACACTATTTGAGATCTGTTTAATTAAATTCGTTAAGCATACACCAATTGCATAGTTAGTAGTAGCACTATACAATACCAACTGAATAAACCCCTTAGAATTTTTTTTGCCCACTGCATACGTACATATTAAATAATATCATATATTTATATCATACACTGATATTTAGGGAGCCGGGGGCAGAACTGAACGCGGGATCAATTTAAAGAGTGTCAATATTTGTATATTAACGCATAACTGAAGGTTGCAGCTTTGAGAAAGAAAAGGTATGAGTATAAAGAATCTTCAGAAAATTGTTATTCATTGTATTCTTTTAGCACTTCGATGATGTTTTGGAATTCTATTAAGGCTAATTATAATAGAGATGGAAATAAGTGTCTATAAACAGATAATTATTTTATTGACAGAGTATTTGATTACAAATAATTTGAGACCCCACTTATTAAAGAATCAAATTAAATTACTTAGAATTTACTTTTGTTAAAATTTACATTACATATTATATACTATACATATTGGTAAAATACCTATGTATTTGAATACTCTTTATGCCATTTAAAAAATGTATACCCTATAAAGTGCATCATATTAAACATAAAGCCAATTTTTCACGAAAATTGCGGTTGATGATATTAAAAATGCACGTGACATTTAATATTTGGACCCGTTCGAGGTCAAACTGAATGAAAAACTTGATCTCATGAAATTCGTATTACAGAAATAAATAATGAATTAATGAATTAATGATTTGAAAAAATTGAACATATACTTGAGATCTTATACTTGACAACTAACTTTGTCCCGAAATATAATTTTTGATATTGTACAGATTAAAATTCAACAAAAAAGTGTTTAATTTCACCTCGATTTCCCCTGTTAATGGCAGGTGTACCGAATTTATTTAAACAAATCTGATATATTCGAAAGCCTTTGAAAATATCTTACCCTAGGTATACCACTATCTCCTACTTGTTTTGAAAACGTTCAGAGTAAAAAGGATTACTTGTTTTACGAAGAAAATTTTCTTAATATAAGGTGCAACAAATTTACGAACACCTTTTTTCTTATTTCAAGACATGCTGAAAAGTTTCTTATTTTCAGAAATTTATTTTCTTAATTTAAGAAATTTGGTCGCATTGTTTACAATCGCCAAACTTGAGGTTAGGTTTTCACCTTTATTGGTTCATTTCAGATTCTACAAAATTTAAAGTGCTAAAAACTGTGTAAAACTGATCTACTATTCTTTAAATACCATTTATTTTCTTATTTCAAAAATATCGTATGGTCTCGCGTAGCTCTACTAACCTCGTCAAAGTCAAAAGTTTTATAAATTTTGCAGCGACCACAAGATCGCGCGAAATAAGTAAATTTTATTTCTTAATATAAGTAAATACGTTCCTTACTTTCTTATTTTAGACAATTTTCTTATTTTAAGTAATTTATTTTTCTTAAAATAAGTAATGCATTCTTATTTTATGTTAAGATTTCTTAAAATAAGTAAAATTGGTGATTTTATGTAGAGATTTATTAAAATAAGTAAAATTCAAGATTTTGTTACTTGTTTTAAGTACGAAAAACTTTTAAGATGCAACAAAAATAAGAAATTCTTTGTACTGTGCTCATTTCATATATACAGAATAGACTACCTCTTAGTTTTAATTATTACAATTTTTATAAATTTAAATTATATTACTTCAAAACTTAATTTTACCTACTTTTAATTATTAATAATATGTGGTAAATTAAATTTAGCTCTTCCGAGCTTTATTTTTTTTGTGCCCATTATTCTCATGTAATCCACATGTTGCTTTCAATTTTTGAGGTCGCTGATTACGAATCCGTAATAAAAATTTCAAAATTCTTAAAAAAATGAGGTTTCGTAAGCCTATTATTTTCAGTCTCAAATACTTTCTTACAGTTAAACTATAATTTTTAGTTTTTAGAGCGTCTTTTTTGGATACGATTTTATTTTTAGTTCAGTATATTGAATCCGCTATTTTAAATTTCGGCTACGGATTTGTAGTCAGCGACCTTGAAACCCCCCCCCCCCCCTAAGAAATGACTTTTTCTCAACATGTGCGTGAAAAAGATCCTTTTCCATGCTCGCAAAACGAATGGAAATCTGGGCATTCCGAGCGTCTTTGCCGAAGCAGGAGGGAATGGTCATTAATAACTATTCCCTCCCGCTCCTGAAAATCTGTGAAAATAATATCAAAATTTTATGTTTTCCAAAATTTGAACTCAAAAATTTGAAAAAAAAATTCAAAATTTTGAACTTTCTCAAAATTTAAAAAAAATTCTAAATTCCCCATGCCCTTTGCATGCATGAAAAAGGCCTTATTCACGCACTAGTTATTGAAAATACGGTGTGTAACGCGGGTGAAAGGGGCTTTTTCAGACTCGGATGATCATTTGAGCACTCGTGCGCAATTATTATCCTAGCTTAGAAACAGTCCATTTTCCCCCTAGATGCACAATGTACTATTGCTAATATGTGAGGGAGTGTATACACAAAATCTATAAGTTGTCAAATATTTTTTTGTAATACAAGCACGATTTTCGCGTTTTTCTGTACCTATTAAGCGGGCCTAAAGGACAAGTTTCTAGACCGGCGGGCGCAAATGTAACTTTTGTGCCCGCTAAAATTTTTCGGAAAATTGCTATTATATATATATATATATATATATATATATATATATATATATATATATATATATATATATATATATATAGCCTCGCTTAATAAAAACGCAAAAATCAATACATGCGTTATAAAAAATATGGTGTGCACTCAGGGCAAAGTGGACTTTTTGACCTCGTGTGGTTGCAGTACTCGTCTTCGGCTCATACTGCAATCCCCACACTCGGTCTAAAAAAGCCCACTTTGCGCCCTAGGTACACAATACACTATTCTGCAATAATTCTTCGGTTGATCTTTAAAAAGAACCCTGCTAGTGATCGTAAACTTTTTTCTGGCAAAAGATATGAATTTTTAAAGTTGTAGAACTTATATACTCCACCAGGCAAGAAGGGGTTAAATAAGAGTATGTTATATCCTATATTTAACGTGAAATTTTTTACACCTATAATTAATATCTTTCGTATAAGAATAATCATGAGGTTCTCCCTAAAACGCTTATAAAAATATTTCGCAATATTGAAAAAAATTTCATCGATTCTATCCTCATCATAAAAAACTTCTCGCTAAGTACACTGCCGACGCTCTCTAGTCCTCGCGAAGACCATTATACTGTTTCCCCCAGTGCTGCAGCGCCTCGGCGTGAAGAAAATTTTCTAGATGAACTCCGCTGAGTGAGTCACGTTTTTAACAGTAAGCACGTATTGCCCAGTCCGTTAAAGAGAAAGACAGAGAGAGAGAGAGAGAGAGAGAGAGAGAGAGAGAGAGAGAGAGAGAGAGAGAGAGAGAGAGAGAGACAGAGGAGAAAAAGCCGAGGATTCCCATTGACAGCCGTATATCGACAGCCGGCGGAATTGTAGTTTTACGATTTTATACGCGAGCGGAGCGGCAAAGGGCCGCAGCCAGCAACGACGTGCGGCCGCCCATAAAAACGAGAAATCGAGCCAAGTGACGTAAACGTAATTTCTGCATTGTCAGGGGCTTCAAAGCGATCCTGGATGGATATGGAAAATTAACGTAAGTATTTCGCGTGCTAGTTTGTTGATGTATATTTAAAATAGAGTATTATCTTATTGCAAGAAGCACTTGAGGGTGCCATCTGGTCGAAAAATGGCCAAATGTTTGGAAAAAATCATCTTTTCAAAAGTCATATATTATCATTCTACATATCTATTTAATTTTAATATCGATTAGAAAACGCTCCTATGAGACCCTAAACAATTTTTTTCGAGATCCTACTATATTTTATAGATGTATTGGAGATGGGGTTACTCATTCTTTGGTATTTGAAATTAAAAGATTTTATTATTCCTTCCGAGTGATCATGGACACAATTTATTGCCTACGTTTCGGGTCTTGCTTACGTCTACAATTTATTGCCTACGTTTCGGCGATCATTTAGGTATTGGTGTGTATCTATACAAGATTTTACATTGTCAAGTAGAATGAAAATTCACACCATAAGACTCATCATCTACAAGCGACATCGGATCAACGGAAGATGGAAAGCCATGTCATATGTCGTCGCCCGCAGGTTGCATATGTGTGATTGTGGCACAATCACACATATGCACGCACATCTAAATAGGCATTTTTAAAACTGGTGTATTTCGATTTTTAAGGTTTCAAAACATATGTTTCTATAAAATTATTAGCAAAACATTTTTTATTATTACATTTTTGATCCATTAGCAAATTTATTTGTTGGAATAATAAATTGTGTAGTCTAAAATAGCCGCTTTTGCACTGTCCCCGTTTTCAATACCGACTAATCACGCAGATTTAGCTGCATATTTTACGCTGTACTAGCTAAGGCTATTTTCTATGTGAGCTGGATTACTGGTCGCTTAGAAGCTCAAAAGCCATACAAAAAATATAAAGTAGTTTTCCAATCGATATTTCATAAGAAAGAGGTAAGAAATAACTGGTTTTCTTCCATCAAAATAGCAGTGTTCTATAAAAAATATGTATTTCTGATCGTTAACTATAAAGTCAATAAAATTCACAATAACATATTATTAATTAATGGCTTATAATCGATCTCAAAAGTATAAACATAATTTTTGTGATACATTCAAAAAAATATACCTACCTACAAACATTTTTGGTCGACTAAAACTATTAGCTTTATTTATTTGAGAGGAACCATACAAAAGCATGCGTATATTTTGGACGGAAAACATCCTTTACCATAAACGGCTTAATTTTTAATGTTGCGTTCACCGAAAAGACGTATCAAAGGACATTAAAGTCAATTCAAACGCGTTTTTCTTTCACGTATAATACAGATATAAGCACAAATAAAACAACACCAGATACAATACATGTGAGATTTTCAAATCACCTCTTGAATTCTAGTCCGATATTTCCAGCCAGCATCTACCAATCTAGAAACCGCATACTCGCTAACGTACACTTTAAATTACCATGTAGTACCTAAGCCGGGCTACGTATGTAGCAGTCATATAGCGGCAGCAGGCAACGCCTACCTATACTCGACTCTCTGATTACGCGCAGTTTTTCAAAGAGTCGCGCCGCCCCGCGCGCGCTGCTCGGCATTGACGCGCGAACGCGAGCGCGAACGAGGCACTTGATCAATTGCTCGCTGCGCGGCTGCTTTTTCACTCATTTTTTTCCGCAAGGCGAAAGAAGAGACTCGTACTTAGAAGTACGTGACGCCGCGAGATAGAGATCGTTTGCATCGTAGGAAGCATCCCTTGTGCACGACGGTTGGTACGTTTTGCTTATGGAGATGTCAGGGCTGGAGGTTTTTTTCAAAGGGCTTTTTGCTGAAAAGTATGGAACGATATATTCGGCGAGTTGACGCTTGGAAATAAAGTTGTAGTCTGTAGGCCGATAGTTTCGAGCAATAAAAAAACCGGTTTGTGCTTAAACTTCGAAAATTTTTAGGAAATGTTATGCATATTATGAATATTAATTGAATAGTATATTTTGATTTTAGATAATTTATTTGAAATAACGTTATTTATATTTTTATATAAGGAACAACTATAGGAATATATAGGACAATTATATGAATATTATTTTAAAGAAAAGTTAAATAATCCTTTTTTTACCATTGTATTAAATAAGTTTTAGACTATATTCTAGTACTTTTTTCATTCTATACTACTTTACGTACTATAACAGGCGATAATAGTCAGCCAAAGATTCCTCCTCAATAAAGACTAGTATAGGCCATTTCGAATTACACATCCCGGGAAAGAAAATGTTATATATAACCATTTGTATATATATACATACATATAATTATGATCGTACACGAGCAGAATTAAATAATAAATTTACAATATAATAATTAATTTATGTAAATATCAATCAAATAATAATTTATTACCCTTATTAAAAAAAATATTATTGTTAGAAAAAAAGAAAAGTTGCCCGAGATTGGACTCTAACCCGAAATCATTGAGTTGAGTATAATATGTATACCCTGAGGTAATTTGATAAACGGTACCATGGTGGGTTCTGCCAGAAGAGGCAAGGGTAGTAGTTTTTAGTGCATCGGTTTGCGATGCAACGGCTGTGTAGTTTTTTTCGCGTTTTGGTTTATTTTATTTTTCGTCCTATATTATACCCGCGGCCGATGCATCCCCAACCAGCTCCACACTATCCGGCTGTGTGGACCCAGTCGGGTGTGCCTTAGGTGACATTTCATACATACCCACGAACAAAAAAAAATATATATATGGCCATATGTAACTATATATAACGCTATATAAGCTAATTGCCACTAGACTTATGCATGCTTATATACGATTATATATGGTTATATATGAGCATATAGAGTTCTTTATTACTATATATATTTATATAAGGTCAAAATCTATATATAATCATGTACAGTCATATAAAATCATATATGATTATATATGATTATATATAACCATATATCAAATTTATATATAACGATATACGGTTATATATGTCATTTTTCCCCGGGAGCTTATACGAAAGAAAAATTGCAACATTTTTCTAATTATTGTAAATCATAAACGAAAAATCAACAAGAATGGGGTACGTTAAAAAGTTAAATATCAATAAAAATATATTTACAATTTTTTAATGCCTGCCCTCCCCCACATTAATTTGCACTCAGAAGGATAGAATTTATATTGAATCTTTAATTTCTAATTTCCATGATAACCTCAACACACGTAGCTCGCCTCAATCTTTCTAGTCTTGTTAATTATTAATTTATGAGTAACAAAGTTATGAGAAAGATATTTGGAGGCAAAATTGATGAGTTAAACGGAGAATGGGGGGCCCGATGCGGCTCAGTCGGTAGAGTGTCGGATTCCCACGCTGGTGACCCGGGTTCGAATTCTAGTCTCTGCAGATTGATACAAGCACCTCTGTAGAAATTACATGTGCTTTGTTTACAAACACACCGCAGACCCCCGTCGTCGATTAGCACCACATGGGAGCACAAACATGGCGAAGTTAAAAAAAAATAATAAAAAAAACGGAGAATGGAGAATCTTACACAATAGAGAAATAAACGAGTTATACGGAAAAGTGGATATTACTAGAGTTATAAAATCTTGAAGACTAGGATAGGCCGGGCATGTAGCGAGGATGGAAGATGATAGGACAGCACTTAGAATACTAGTAGGGTATCGAGAAGGCACAAGGCCTGTTGGTAGACCAAGACGAAGGTGGGAAGACAATGTCAGGGCCGACTTGCGAGAAATAGGACACTATGAGGAAAACTGGATATTAACCTTACAAAGAAAGAATTGAGAGAAATGGCGTGATTGTGTGAACAAAGCTATGGACTTATATATAGTCTCATCAACCATGAATGGTGGCTACGGTGATTATGCTAACAAGACCACAGCGGATATAGGAACTGCGGTATTTTAAGCTTTATCATTGCTAACCATTAATGGCTGGCCACTGTAATAATAATAATATTAATAATAATAATAATAATAATAATAATAATAATAATAATATATTTAATAATAATAATAATAATAGCTTAAACCAATATGGTTTAAATTTATATATATGTACCTTCTATACAAAGATATCCCAAACATTTGTATCGATTAATGGGCCAGCCCGAGTTAAACTAGAAAATATAATTTATTTCTTATGTGCCGATAAAAATTTTTTATATAAAAGCAATCATACTGCAAGTTTTTCTGCTATAAATATTTGGTAATATCTATAATTTTACCGTTGTAAAACTTCAAAATCTTTCTCCCATATGACACAAGATATTAACATTGTCAATACTACATTTATTCAAAATACTTTGCTGCGTGCACATTTCCAGGTGAAACGATCAACAAAAATTTATTTTCCGACGATAATTTGACTCCTTATGACATGTACTAAAACTTTTACGGTTTACATTTTTATTAAAATTTTTTTTAAACATTATTTTTTAGGAAACAATCTAGCTTTTTAGAAATAACAAAAAGAATTTTTTATAATATGTTTGTTTTCTGAAAGATTATAATAAAAATGTTTTTAAATAGTTTTTTTTTTATTAAGTTAACAAATTAAAGATGTAGTTCGCTTTTTTAAATGTTCTCCAGACTTGTTGCATGTAGTGCGATTCATACATTACAATTGTGTGCATTATAAAACAAGAGATAATAAACGTGTGTATGTATATAGGAGCACGAAATTAATGCAGGGGATCAGCCATTAATCTGTTGCAACTCGGGATCAAGCGTACCGTCACGCTGTCGCATGAAATTCGTGAAATCTGCATGGTATAGTGCATGAAGAGAAATTCGGGATTTACTAATATTAGTTTGGTATAAACACTGAAAAATAGTTGTATTAAACTTTCAAAATTATTATTTGTTTATACTAGGGATTGTTGATAAAATTAATGGAACTAAACAAATTAGAGCTAATTATATTATGCAATGTGTTTTTATGATAGTTTCGACCGTTTCAGGGTACTGTATTACTCATAATACTAAAAAATATTTAGTAATTTGAAATAAATATTTATTTCGGTATTTTGAAACAACACTTATTTTATTTTAGTAAATATATACTTCAGTAAAAAATCATTGCTTAACTATATAATGTTGATTTATTTGATGTAATTATTCTGTTTATCTGTATTAATCCTAGAACACGCATGTGAGTCTATTTTGTATTTTATTTGATTTTATATAAGATGAACACAGATGTGTTGATCTTATATTAAACTATAAATTTACTGTCAAAATAAAGTTGAACCTGTTCATAAGCAGTTTTCATTGAATTATAAATATCTATATAGATAAATTTGTCCATATATATGTATTTGCGTACATAAATAAGATATAGTATACGTACATGCATGTGCCAAATCTATAATATAAGCATCGAACAAAGCACACACGTCTATAAATAAAGAAGTGCGTTACCACGGTACTGACCAAAATCTGTCAGTTTTGTACAAATCACCCATATCTTTCAAAAATCAAACTTTGTCTCTAAGGGTCTTAAAGACTAATAACAGTTGATTATGAAAAACTCCAAATCTGGAAATGGAAAGTAAGAACAATTGTCTGTAAAATGCCGTTTGAATAATTGAGCTATCACTTTACAGAAATAAATCGCATTATTTTAGGTAAAAGTAACATTCATGTTCTTTAGAATGAAATGTTTCTTTGAATTTAATTGCCACTAATATACTCGACCTAAAATGTACGTTCTAAGGAAGCTTGTTAATTGCCAAAAACGCCATTCATCGCCATGTATCACCCACAATAAAGTTAGTGAATAAGCCCACTGGTTTATAAAACAATTCACATGTTAAACTAAATAGCACTAAATCATCGAGAAATCGTAAAATCAAATATCAACATATGCTTCATTTTTATATACTTATATACTACTTTTGGCAAGAGCTAACCACGCTTCAAAATCCACCCGCAAAAAAAATTCCAACGTCAGTAAAAAGCAGATAGAAGAATCTGAAGAATCCAAGCGCAAGACGTACGTATCTGTAAACGTCCGAAATCGAAGGCGTATTACGCGAAATGAACTCACGTAGAAACGCTTTAATATACAAGCTTCGCTGAAGCTGTGCAACGCGCCACAAAAATAAACGATTTCAGGTATGCACGCTACATATATAAATATATACACCTACTGCATGCGCATACCCTTCGAAGAGCCGAGGCGCGCGCCGTGAAACGGATTCCACGACCAGCGTGGCGGTAAAATTCAGCAGCAAAGGTGATTCCACGTCGCAGCACGCGCGCGCGAGTGCCATATTTATTTGATTACTAATTACGTCCCGCACGCCTCCTCGGCTTAAACGACTCGCGTCTCAATTTCGCCCACGCCTCCAGTATACAGCGTTCTCGAGATCTGGGGCGAAGGAAGTAGGTGAATGCGGAAGAGAGAGTCGTGCCTTGTCTTGGCTTGGCACTTAATTACATAAATGGTGAGAATTGGGCAATCCTTTGTAGCGGCGCGACGCGCCATTGAAATTGGTGGCCCGGTGATTTCACGCTTTTACTGGATAAAAGGGATTCGTTAGTGTTTACTGTGATGAGATATATTGTTATTGCTAGCGGAGTGGTTTGTGGTTGGCGAGAATTTGTTCGTATTACTTATGAAAAAGAATGTAGATACGTGCAGGGAATAAAAACCAAATTTGTTAATATTGTAAGCATATAAATAGTAACTTCATAATAATGGCTTCCGATTAATTAACTATTTAAAAAGCGCTTTATGTATCTCGTGAAGATTCGAATGACTTTGTAATTGTGGACATTGAATTCTAATAAAATTCTGGCCACAGTGTGAAATCTATACGATTTATGCAAAACAGTTTTGCATGCAAAGTACCTTTCAAAATGATTGCATTTAAGGATATTCACCGGATAATTTAAGTTCTTTAAAATCTCTTAAAACCTTTATTATATGTCAATTTATGTGTGTTTTATACGTGGTTGAAATTTCGACCTTCCTTGTGGTATCAATAATCGAGAAATTTAACTTCAAATTTTCAATTTTTAATATGGGAGTTTATAAGGAGCCCTATCTTAAGCTCTCACAAAACGAGTATTTTTATTTACTGCAAGCCAAGTTTTCTTTAAATCGTTCTGAAAAAGTAGTTTGTAATGTAAATTTAGCATAGAAGCAAGCGGTATTTTTTTTAAAGATATGGCCGTCTAAAGTTGTGCTCCAATGTTATTAGTATATCTATATCGTAGTACAGTATATGCAAAGGTTAATGTGTAATTTGGGTTTTGGTGCTTTATCATCACTTTTATATTCTATACTATTATTTTAACGCTTTATATTGTAAATTGAAGAGTTTTAATTATAAATATTGCCAGTTAATGATGATTTTTCCGAAATATTGGCAACCGATAAACGTCCTTAAAAGATATCAGATGTAAGATATCTGAAACGTTGTGTTAGATATCGACGCCCCTTACGAAGACTACCATATTTCAGATTTCTCGAAAAATACTAGTTTTTTTCATGAGCCATAGATAATAACTATTAAATCTATCAGAAAGATTTCAAAAGTAATATTAAAGCCACTTTTGCAGTATGTCATAAATATTTCTTAACCAAAACAAAATTTATAATTTATATAATTCAAGAATTTTAAATTTGAATGTAAAAACGAACTTCCATTAGATATATTTGAGTAATGTTTCAAACGTAATTACAATTCATTTTCATTGAATGTGGCACAATAGGGAAGAATACAAAATTTATTTTTTGATCGGCACTTGTGCAAATGGTAGGTAATCTAAGCCGACGTATGTTGCTTTTTGAAATTGAAAAAGAAAACTGAATTTGCGAAAGTTATAGCTTATTAAAGGTCCTTTGAGTGACGTCACACCGTTAAAACATCAAAAGCTGCCGACCGGAGTGAAGTCACAACGTTTTGAAAGATTTAACTATAACTTCTTTAATTTTTTAAGACATTGTGAAAATTTCAAAAGTATACAAAGATACTTTACCACTATCTACAAGAATATGTTGTTCATTAAAAATCGGTATTCTTCCCTATTCTGCATGACATTCCAGATATTATGCTGAATGTGTAATATTTTTTAAATTAATCAGATTTATTGTTTAGATTATCTATCATTTGGCAGTAAAGAGGTAGTTAAAAAATTTAGAAATTTAAAATATAGGAGAGTAATACTTTTGAAATGGCACAGAAATTTTTTAATAATATATCATTAATATATATAAGGGGACATTAAAATATTGCAGAAGCTCACAGAAGCGGTTCTAAAATATTATATAAATTCTACTGAAAAGTGTAATGTTTCAAGCGTAAAATTGAGGAGATCTTTCAGAAAGATTACATATCATGTAAGAGAGATTTCAGTGACCGTTTACAAGTTAACGCAAAAAACCTTTAGAAAACAATATGTTAGTAGATTCCCAAGCCATATTCCTTAAAATCCGTATACTTAATAGTTTGATAACCTTACACCTTAGAGGTTATTTACATTTACTTAAATTGGTAATAGGTGAACAATAACATGAAAATACCTTTAAATCAAAATAATACATAATAAGGATAATAGATTATGCTTATGTTTCTTAAAACATAACCTTTAAGTGGTTGTTATTGTCATAATTTTGCTTATCTAGTTTTATCGGGGAAAATAATATGGGAAAATAGAAGGGACTAAATTGAATTATTTTATGATACAATAAATATTTTGTTTGTCATAAATCACGTTCGAATAATTAAATTAAGTTTTGAAAAGTCAAACAATCCTTAGCATTTTAGACAAGAAAACAAAGTAAAACCACCAAATCATGATTCATATGTTTAAAAAAATTATAACTCTACGAAAAATATTTTAAACTTTCATGTAACTCTTGTAAACTTTAACTAAATAGTTTATCTTAGTTTTAAAAATAGTTTTACTGATTCATTTATGATTTAATCGTTGCAAATTACATTTAAAAAAAAAGCACACAAATATGGATAGGCTCATAAATATGGACAAGTACCCTACAACCCACATAATCTTCCCAAAACTTTTTACTTTAATTTAATGAAATTATCGCACTATACTTATAACTTCAATATTACGAATACAAAAATAAAATCGATTTTTCCATCTGGGTTTTCAGTTTTTAATTTTGTTCCTCGTAAAGAAATATTATGAAAAAATTTGTGTATGTTGATTTTAGGGGTGTGCACTCTTCTTGACTGAAAAATAATGAAAATATTACTAGCTCAATTTAAGCGTGGTAATTAATCAGATACTACCTTGATCATATTAAAATGTTTAAAAAAAAGCTAATTCCATTATAGGTATTCAAGGGTATTTAATTTGAAATTTATAATTAAAATGGTCAAAATGAAAAACTATATTTAAAATCATTGTATTTTAACAATCAACCCTCTTAATCCACCAACGATCGGCCAATCAAGATAACATGGCTTCATACGCTCATTCAAAACGCAACCGTGCGTCGCCATTATTCGCAGTCCTACTCCCTCGTATAGCAAACAGCACATCCACAGGCTACGTCATGTGCGCATACATAACCTATATATCGGGACGGTCCAGTATGCAGTATACTCTAACCCTATGGCAAATTGACTCTTGACTTTCGCGTGGAATATTCTACGCTGGCAGATTGCCGGGGGATTGCTTTATCGATAGACTCGCGAGAAAGTTACGGCTCACCCGCGCCGCAAGGAAACTCCGAAACGAGATTTTCCGTCTCTCTCTCTCTCTCTCTCTCTCTCTCTCTCTCTCTCTCTCTCTCTCTCTCTCTCTCACACACACACATACACTCGAGCTACTGCTACGACGATGTCTTTCGGATGGTTCTACGTGGCGACGCGTCTCCTTCGAATTTTTTAGCCCACGAGGCACGTTAGAAAGTCCTGCCCGTAAGGGTATTCACTTTGAAAGTGCAGGCGGAAAACGGTATGTTGATAGGATAGTTGATAGGGATTTTCTATGTGCTATGGTCCTAAATCCATTACATTTGACAGATTCTGTACGAAAAAATAGTGCACACTATAATATTTTCGAGAATGTAATATACGCTATATATATATAGTGAGCCTGTATATAGTTTTACAAAAAATATACAAGAAAAAAAAATTAAAAACATCCATGAATGTAGGTCGGATACTCCATTCATATCAGCCAAAACGGAACACGAGGTCTATATGCATTGAAGTTTTTTCAACTGCTAGAAGGTAACTATATATAGATATAGCCTTAATTATATTGCAAATATATATGGGTCATCCTTTACTACTTTCTTAAAAGAGCATGCGCAAGGGGTCTTTGAAATTTGCCTCCTATTTTTTATATGAAAGTAGGAATCAAAATAAGCTCTAAAAAAATGTTTAGCCCCTAAGGTCCCCTAAGGTCCCTCTGTGCGACCTACTAGATAGTATTCTGAATTTTTTAAAGTGGCCAAGAAACAGCTATTTTTCGAAAAGTCGAAGCAGCCTATTAATACCAATTTGAACGTACCACAAAAAGAATTTTTCATATATTTCGAACTTTAAGAAAAGAAGATTTTAGACCTCCTTGGCAGCTCAATGGGTCATCTCTACTGAACTTAGTATAAAACTAAAATTTTGTATGTTTGGGTTATGTTCGATTGCTGTCTATTTGACGGTATAGATATAGATTTAGGCCTGCCACATCTCAAATTCTTCGTCTTTAAAATAGCTTTAATTCTTTTTTTGGTGTGTTCAAAACGGTTTTTTAAAAATCGTTAAGTTAGTTCCCCTGTAACTTTTTTCGCTGAACCCCTTTTGAGCTCTATCTTTCAGGAAACATAGTTCAATCATCCTAGAAAATAATGCTTTCGTGTTGTGTATTGAACTTATAGCATAACTGTGAATTTCTTTCAAGCTTGCTTTTTTCACCGAAAGTAAACGTCATACTATTGGAGTCTGACGTAATTTACGTGTCGTATTATAGCTATATACATTATAGACAATTCTGTGGATGTCTAAAAGAAAGCTGACATCGTGACCTTTAACTAGAGTGGATGGAGCATCGTTGAGGATAATTAGATGAAAAGTTACTCTCGATTCAAAATTATGAAAAAATTTAGGTTACCAAATGGGGGGACTGCAAGTTGCCGACGACTTGTGCTCCTATGTTGCTGATAAGTTGTGGTCTCCCATTTGGTCACTTAAATTGTTTCATAATTTTGAATCGAGCGTAACTTGTCATCTAAGTATCCTCAAAGATGCTCGATCAATTAAATTAAAGGTCTCAATGTCAGCTTTCTTTTGGATATACACAGAATTGTCCATAATGTATAATATGTCACGTAAATTTCGTCAGACTTCAATAGTATGACGTTTACTTTAGGTGAAAAAGGCAAGCTGGAAAAAAAATTCATAGTTCTGCTATAAGTTCAATACACAACACCAAACCACAAGCATTGTTTCCTAGGATGTTTCCACTATGTTTCCTGAAAGTTAGAGCACAAAAGGGGCTCAGAGAAAAAAGTTACAGGGGTACCAACTTAACGATTTTCAAAAAAGTACCTATTTTTCAGAGGCTGTATCTTTAGCTCTAAGAAAACGATTCTAATGTACCAAAGAAAGAAATTCTAGGTCTGTTAAAGATGAAGGATTTAATACGCGGTGGACCTAAATCCGTATCGATTTCGTGAAATGGCAAGCAATCGAGCATAACCTAAAAAACACAAAATTTTAGTTTTATATTCAGTTCAGTAGATATAGTCATATAGAACTATATATACTCATATATAACCACATATAACCATATATAAGCATATACAAGTCTAGTGGCAATTAGCTTATATAGCGTTATATATCGTTATATATGGCCATATATAGTTGTATATTTTCATATATAGTTGTATTTAACCTCTCATATACACTTATATATAGCCATTATTATGATTATATAAAAACTTTTTTTACCGAGTCATTTTGATGAGCTCTTGCATGTAAAAAAGGCTTTCATATTCGGCGGCAAATTTCGAAGACGCTTATTTAAAAAAGTATAAGAATAACCCAATTATATATAATTTATATATAACCATATATAACCATATATAATCACTTATATATAATTACATATAGATTTTGAATTAAATAATAAATTAACGATATAATAATTAATTTATGTAAATACCAATTAAATAATTATTTTTATTGAAAGATAATAATTTATTATCCCTATAAAAAAAATATTATTATTAAAAAAAGAAGAAAAGTCGCCCGAGATTGGACTCATCCATGCACCGTAACCATTACCCCAACTTGTATTGTTGAAATTATAACACTGGAAGTACCACAATAGTTAATTAATTCTGCCATTACCAGAGAGTAGAAATATTAAGTTCGGGTAAAACTAGGATATGATCAAGTATCGTAAGAGTCGGATAAGGTCCTGAAGGTGCCTGCATAGGGCCTGATCCAATATGTAATGGCGTGCAGAACGGGGCCACGCTATGTTTTCACTTTATATACAATTTTATATGGTTATATATAATTATATGTAAATGAGACTTAAAAAATTTTTGAAAATTTTTACAAGTAGTAAGATGCATATATCATTATGTATGATATTATATATATATATATATATATATATATATATATATATATATATATATATATATATATATATATATATATATATATATATATATATATATATATATATATATATATATATATATATATATATATATATATATATATATATATATATATATATATATATATATATATATATTACACGTCAAGTCAACAGACCAATATTTTTTAATCTCAGAACAAACGGTAAAATTGTCGCAAATTATCATCAAAACATACAAAAAATGTTTAGACTTTAAGGTTAAAAGTGTAAATAGTTATCTGGACACATAAGAATTGAATATTTTAATTATTTTCGTAACTTCTAACTTGCACGCATTTTTTATTTGAAATTATTGCATTTTAGAGAAAGAAATGTAACAATGTGTTTTTATGAAAATTTTGTGGATAATACGCTACTTTTTATTATATTAAACTGAAACCATCCAAAAATTTCTAATTCGTCGTACCCCTTGATAGTCTCGCTGTGGGCTGGATGGATGGATAGATGGATGGATGGATGGATGGATGGATGGATGGATGGATGGATGGATGGGTGGGTGAATGGATGGATGGTTGGATGGATGGATGGATGGATGGATGGAAGAATGGATGGATGAAAATTGTTTTTATAAGAAAATAGACTTTAAAAGCCATATATTCTCCTCCGTGAAACCTGATTCGTTACCCAACCATTTTAGACGTAAGAAAATGGTTATTATTTTTTTGTATGTTAAAAAATACTTTGAATGATTTCGGATCAAACTCCGTTGATAAACACCATGGGAGAGTGACATTAAACAACGAATAAATATTAGGAGACTTACAACTGAGTTATCGAACCATATTATCTGTTCTTTTTATACGGAAAACAATATCTTATTATTGCTACAAGAATAGACTAAGGATTATAGAAAATAATATAATATATAGTACTTTATAAATTTTATCTGGGGAAATCGATGGAGTGGACAATTTGGCCATTATAATGGATTATTTTCGTATGAATTGACGATATCTAAACATTGTTGAAGTTGAACATGTTGAAGGCACTTAAAAACTATAAAGCAAGATTTTTTTGAAATTCTTTTAATGCAAAGTGTACGATATAATTGATGAAGAACGAAGTTAGACGTTATTTTGAGAAATATCTATATACAAATGATGTAAACTTATTAACGACTATAAATAGAATTATTTTACTCGGTAAACAACGATCGAATGAGAGAAAAAACTTACCGAAAGATCGAGTGATGTTATTCGTCAGCTTACGGGAGTCCGCGTAGCTGTCGTGAAAGTAGGAAAGGTCGTAGCGATGCCTGCGCTGATAGTTCGCTATGACGATCGTGACGGTCGCCAGTATCAGGATGAGCCTCGACCCCCAAGCTCGGCCCAAAGACATCCTCCTCCCACAGCACTCGCATCCCCTGTGGTTCAGCCTCAATTTGCCGCGAACAAACGTATATAGACACACGCTCTGCACGAACTCGGAAGACCCTTTTGCTGCCGGAGCGCTGCTCTCCTCTGCAACGACAAATTGCGCGATTACGCTATTAACGGCCTTTCATCGTGTAAATTTTGCGGGCTTGATTAATTATGGTGGAGTGTTAGGTGGTTTTGGAAATTACCAGCATGCGCAATTTTTGTTCATTATTGTATTAGTGCTGTCACAGACCGCTTTTTCTATCAGTAACCGATTGTTGACGAATCATTTCAATTATATTTACGTATAATTTCCACTTGATTCATATTATATCATACAATTATTTCAAAACAATATTTGAAAATTAATACAATTTTGAGTCTTGTTCACGAATTCTTCAATAAGTAACTATTTTAAGGGGGTTCGAAACTCAATTCCCTAAATCACCGACTGATCCATATATTATTTACTTTATAAACAAAATTATCTATATTTATACGTTAAAATCAACAGCACCCTAAAAAAGTATTGGAATGAAAATTGGCAAAATTTAAATAAATACCTATGAGTGACTTTTACATGCGTATAGATATACAAAAAATTTTAATTATTCATAGAATACACACGATTCCTAATCGATTCATATAACTAACAATTACTTGAAAGCTAATTTCAAATTAATAAATGTTTATAATTCCCATACACAAAACTAAATATAATAAATATAACTAAATATAACATTATTATTTCCTCGAATCCACTCGACGTCTAATGCGTGCATTTTCTACCGCAAAATCACGTCTATGCCCACACTTGTCATTACATCCATTTTCAAAAATATCACTCCAGCTCCGACTTGTCGGCAGCACTTGAGCGAATGAGTGACTCTTAGAGAGGCAGTCACTCGCTAACCTCGACTCTCACATTAGAGCGACTTATACAATCGCTAGAAAGCTCTTTGATTCCGTTCGCGAATTTGCTTTTCTCTTATATAGCGCGAGCGCACGTTGCAAATGCGTAACGTCACTGAAGTGGCAAAGTTGTTCCGGGTACGATGAGTCTGTGTTCTCGGGAATTTTGTGTAACTCTACGCTGAAACGGTTAATTAACGCATCTCGTTGAGACATGTAAAGGCTTTATGATTTTGAAGAGGAAGATTGAAACGGGCTGAAGTATGCGCAGTGAGAAAAGCGAAAACGCATGTACGCGATTTCGTGGATTTATGACGTACGAGAATTTCATTTAGTCCATTTATAATTTCTTCTTTTAAGAAATGAGGGCTGAAACTTCATTCTATAATTTTCTAGGTAATTGCAAGAACTATACTCTCATACAAATTTCAGTGAAGATGAAGTCCATAAGGTTTAAAAATACGAGTAAATCTACAGAAAAATAAATTTTTTTCGTTCCAAAATTGGAAAAAATGAAAAATGTCTGAAAATTGATGATTTTTTACATTTATTATAGCCTCATATTTAATCGTTAAAATATCTTTAAAAATAATTAAAGTTTTCATAATGAAATTACAGCTTTTTATGCCCACTTTTATGTTCGTTTGTGAAAAAAAATTTTTAAACCCTTAAGAGTAGAATTATTAACATCTCAGTATCTAATGGCCATGCTTAATTAATAATTTTGAAATAGTAATTTGGCCGTAAAAAGAGTTTGCCAGCCAATATTATTATTATTATTACAGTGGCCAGCCATTGATGATTAGCAGTGATAACGCTTAAAATACCGCAGTTCCTATATCCGCTGTGGTCTTGTTAGCATAATCACCGTAGCCACCATTCATGGTTGATGGGACTATATATAAGTCCATAGCCTTGTTCACACAATCACGCTATTTCTCTCAATTCTTTCTTTGCAAGGTTAATCCAGTTTTCCTCATAGTGTCCTATTTCTCGCAAGTCGGCCCTGACATTGTCTTCCCACCTTCGTCTTGGTCTACCCGCAGGCCTTATGTCTTCTGGTTTTCCTACTAATACTTTAAGTGCTGTCCTATCATTTTCCATCCTCGCTACGTGACCGGCCCATCCCCGTCTTCGAGATTATATAACTCTGGTAATATCCGCTTTTCCGTACAACTCGTTTATTTCCCTATTGTGTAAGATTCTCCATTCTCCAGTTAACTTATCAATTTTGCCTCCAAATATCCTTCTCATAACTTTGTTCTCAAATACTCATCCGCATAGGACTACTGGCATAATAATTTTCTTATATATCTCTAATTTTGTCTTCTGTGATAGTAGTCGCGATTTCCGTCATTTGCCCACCGAATAAAGGCATGCATTTCCGGAATGCAGTATTTTCTTAATTTCTTTATGGGTCTCATTTTTGGAGTCAATTATAGTGCCGAGCTATTTAAATTTTTCTATTATTTTAAAGGTTTTATCTAACACCTTCAGGTCGCTATATTCATATTTTTCATATTATACATAGATAGTATAAAGTATTAAAAACATTGCGCTCCATAGGTGAGCTCTCTGTTTTTTTATTTATATTTTGTTTTTTACTTTTTTTCTTCCTCAAAGAGGAAGCTTTGTGATGGCAAAAAAAAGGTTTTGCTAAAAACATGCTTTATAAGAAATCAAAATACACTATTTTTGGAAAATGTTTGTATGGATGTGGTTTCTGTGGTGTGTGTATGTGTGTGCGTGCATGCGTGCGTGCGTGCGTGTTTGTATGTGTGTGTGTATGTATGTGTTTCTGTGTATGGAGGTGGATCAACATTACTCTGCATATACTCTGTGAAACTTAATGTTTCAATGCTCTTGTTTGTTTTTAGAGGATGGGGGGAAAAATATTTTTTTTTCGGTTTTATTCTAGTTTTCATAACGGTTTTTCGATATTTGGGTATTAGTTTTTCAGGCCTTTCAATACATTAGAAATAATATCATTGATCCAGCAAAAATGCATTTGGAAGAACATAAAATTACCTAACTTTTCCAACCTAAAAGTTTATATAAGATAATTCCCTTGTTTTGTTATAAACAAAACGTTCTTTTTTGTTTAAACGTTTATATCTTGGAAACGTGTACCAGACAAATTTTTGAAAAAATTTGAGAATTAGGAATATGGAGAAGATTATTGAGTAAAAATTTTTAAGTCTTGACCTTTCTCTTTTGCCGAGAAAAAAATAATATTGTAAAAAAAACGATTTTCTTTCTCCGGCGATTACTTAAGTAAATCGGCAGTATCTTATCTGAAACTTTACAAAAAGATAGCCTTCTTCTATCGCATGATCTGTATATTTTCTGAAATTATGAGATATTTTATTTTCTAAGATATTGAAGTTATGTGATTTTTAATCTGATTTTTGTTTTGCCTGCTTGTATGTGGAGAACGGCGTGGTCATTTTTACTGAACAGGGCTCATTTTTTTTTGGTTTTAAAATGAAAATTTTAATTTCCAAAGAAATTTCTAGATTTATCGACTTGTTTCTATTTTATAACGATTTTTCGATTTTTGAGTTTTAGATTTTCGAATTTTTTGGTATGTTAGAAATATTATGATGAATTTTTGTAAATGCATTAGAAAGAACATAAAATTATCTATCTTTTACAACCGTAAATTTTGGATAGGCTCATTCCCTTCTTCTGCTATATATGAAAATGTAATTGTTTGTATAAATAACGATTATATTTCGAAACTATATTGCAATTTAATATTAATTTATAAGAACAAAGAATATCATATTAGATCAATTAATTTTGTTTGAGGAAGCTAAGTCCCAATGAATTGACAGCGGATTTTTATAAGGTTTTGGTAGATTTGATGCATTGCATTTTTTCAGAACTTTACATAAACGTTACTATGAACCATTCATTCTATAGAGATACAAAATCATCAAAAAGCTTTTTACAATTAAAAAATAGCGTAATATGTAACAAAAATATAACGCTCTTCACTTACAGTATTTCAGCAGTTTCAGTTCATAAATATTTCTCTCTTGATTGAGAGAATACATATAATTGCTGCTATAATTGCAGTACACCCGGATACTTTTAGTCATCCTCGTTAAGTAGCAGGAGATTCTCTAAAACGTAGGGTGGCCTTTGACTACACACATACACACATACGCAGACATATACACACATACGCCGACATATACACACATACGCACACATACAGACACACACCGCGTGAAATTCCCGCGCCGCGCTGGGAAATTCGAGGTAAATTCTCAAATAAAGGGAAAATAAATTCATCTTCCCAGATGGTACTCGAAACGAGAGTAACCCGTTCTCTCTTTCTGTCTCTCTTCCTCTCATTTACTCTCGCTCTTTCTCTACTTATTCGTCCCACTCGGGCTCACCGCAATTCATCTGAGGATCCTTTACGCGCGCGCGCATATGTCTCTCAAAAGCAAAATTCTGCGAAGCGTCCAAAACTGTCGGAGACGTGCATTAGGTTCATAATTCTCATCGTCGGGCGGCTCTGGCGGCGCATATATAGAGTCGAGTATGCAGTGTGTACACATTTATAATGCGCGCTGCACGTGTAACGCGCATGGTGGGTAGGACAGCAAATTAGGGCTTTGGCGTGTATGTAGACGTATACAGCAGCCGGAGTACTGTTGCAGATAAAGACTACACTGCCCTGCACTTTTTGAGAGCAACCACTCGATGTGTTATGTGGGGTATGTAAGGCTTAGAATAAGGGTTTTGAATAAGAAGAAATTTAGGTTTCCTTATTTATTGTTACTGCACAGCGCAGATTTCACGAAGGAGAAAAATAATATTACTCAAAAAAGTAAATCACATTTCTTCTCAACATTATTTAATAGAAACCGAATTATACCCTGTGACGTGTTCAAAATAGGACGATCATTAAGGGATTAGTCCTGTGTAAATGCCTAAATTTTAACTATTTTTGTGCAATTTTAACTTACAAGATAATAAAAAGCAATCGTTTCAATTTTTTAAAATGTTTTTAATGACATCTTATAGTGTACAAAACAACTTTTTAAGTTTATTCTGTTGTGTTTTATTATTTTTTTTACGGCCGAAGTGGACATCCACTAAAAAAGGCAGGTCCAATAAGGTGGTTGGTCATAGCGATAGCGACAGTTTGGGTTGCCTGAAATAAAAAATTCGAACGGATTATTGTTCTGTAGGCTTGTCATTCTCGCAGGTAACAGATTTAGACATTTTTATTGAAAAATAATAAAATAGCGCCTTTATGAAACAAAATTTTTGTGTTCACTATAAGATGTCATTAAAAACATATAAAAGAATTGAAATGATTGCTTTTTATTATCTTGTAAAAAAACTTGCAAAAAAATAGTTAAAATGTAGGCGTTTACACATGACTAACCCCTTAAGTGCGACATATACATCTCGGGAGTTGATTACGAACTGCGCGGCCCTCGTCGCCAGCAAAGTCGGCAACGCTGGTCCTCTGTTGTTTATATGTTCTTTAAGAAGAACTTAATCTCAGACTGAACACGTTCAAAATTTATTCGAACTGAAGTTGTCGCTTTGAAGTGTCTAAATGCAGACTGAATTATTTATCATTTATACTAAATTGTTACATTCGTTGATATTTATTTAACAAAATATACGCTGTTTCACTCCGGAACACTTATTTTACAAAATCTAGACAATTTTAGTTATTGCTTCCTCATAGAGGAAGCTTCACGATGGTAAGAAATAGTTTTGCTAAAAACATGTTAGAAACATGTTTTGAGATACTGGCAATCAAAATACACTATTTTTAAAAAATGTCTGGACGGATGTGTGCGTGCGTGCGTGCATGCGTGTGTGCGTGTGTGTGTTTGTGTGTGTGCGTATGTATGGGTGTGTGTATGCATGTATGAGTGTGTGTGCGTACATGTGTGTGTATGTGTGCGTATGTGTGTGTGTATGTATGAATATGGATCAACTTTACTCCGAATATACACGGTGAAAATTAATGTTTTGAGGCTCATTTTTGTTTTTGGTTTTCTTTAAGGCGGCGCCTCAAAAAAATTGATTTTTATTTCTCGATGCATTCTGTTTTTTTAGCGATCTTTCGATTTCTGAGTTTTAGCTTTTTGGGTTTTTAGATAGCGTAGTAATAGTATCATCGATTGAATGATAAGGCATTTGAAAGAGCAGAAAAATACCTATCTTTTCCCATCCGAAATTTTGTATAAACTATTTCCCCTGTTTAGTTATTCACGAAATCGTCATTTTCTCCAAACGGTTATAAGTATTTGTGAAATATAAGAAGCAAAATTTTTGAAAAAAATCGAGATGATTAGGAATATAGAGAAGAATATTATGTACATTTTTTTAGGCTTTACCTTTTTCTTTTGAAGAAAGAAAAATCTTTTTGTAAAAAAATAGATATTTATTCAGTAGCGAATTCTGGATAAATCCAAAACTGTAGCTCTTTACTATCTTTTGAACGAGTTCTTTGCCCAGATCACGACGACCTTTATATTTCGAGATATTTGAAGTTATGTATTTAAAAAGAATTCTTTTTTGATCGCTTATATCTAGAGAATGGTATGGTCATTTTTTACCAAACAGAACTCATGTTTTCATTTTTTAATGAAGATTAGAAATTAAAAAGATATTTAAAGATTCATTGCCTCGTTCTTTTTTTATAACACCTTTTCGATTTTTATATTTTTGGTTTTATTTTTTCGAGTTTTTTGGTATGTTAGAAATATTATGAATAACTTAGTGTAAATGCAAAGCATAAAACAACAAAGCATATAAAGCATAAAATTATCTATCTTTTACAACCGCAAATTTTAGATAGGCTCTTTCCCTTATTTTGTTATACATAAAATGAAGTCAGATTTAATTTAAACGGTTATATCTCGGAAATCTATGATGTCAAATTAGTCACAAAATTTTAGATAATTAGGAATTCAGTGAATCTGCCTAGCAGAGACTTCATTTATGTGTTATTTAACTACATGGTACAGTAGTGTATGCCTTGGTATCGATATTTTGGAATCAGTATGCCTAGGAATTTTGAAGAAGCACCCCTGGTGGAAAATTAATCTAGAACTATATCTAGATCTATCTAGTTTTCCATGGGAATAATCGAGGGCCTTGATAAAACTAAATAATTTTCTACCAGGGAACCGCCGTTTTTATAGGCGTCGATTGACTTTTGCCATACAATGTTTTCATATGGCTACTTTACCAACCGATAAACGTCTACAAAAGTTGCAAATTTCGCATCGAAAATAAACTCCATCTTAGTATATCTTACTCTCTCTTTTATGTGTCGTATAGTTTTTTTCGCTTATATCATGCAGATAAAAGTGGCTTCTTTACATGCATGCACTGCTAATAAATCAGAGTTTTGATGCTTTCACGCGTAACATGACCCTACCTTATAATTAGAGGGCGCTAGTAGCGGGATCACCGCATACAGCGAGATCTCATGTAGGTGGTCACATTACCTGCATGCCCACATTACCTGCAACCACCTTATTACCTACCGTTCTGTAATTTTAGTAAAAGATTATATTTTGTCAAACCATCAATGATAAAAAAGCACATCCTATTCGAGGTATTATTTAGACAGAGATATAGGTATTTAAAATTAATTTAGTAGAACAAAGAATTTCATATTGGAACTATTAATTTAGTTTGAGAAAGCTAAGTTCCAATGAATTGGTAACGATTTTTTATTTAATTATAAATTCAAACTCTAAAGCAAAGTAAAAAAACAAATACTTTTTTAAGTTTAATGACAGTTGTCATTTTGACTACATTTTACGCAAAACCTACGCTGCACGTCAGATCAGATCATGTGATTCATGTATTATAAAATTTATATTTAATCCTAGATTTATTTTTCAGTGCTATTATACAAAATAAAATTTTAATAAATTTGTTAAGCCATGTAAAATAAAAAGTATGGGACAGTCTGGCAAAAGTCTAACTCAGAAGAGTATCCCAGACTTTTGGAAAAAAAGCAAAAAAACAGCATAACATTTCATCAAGTCTGCAGTAACCTAAACAATTGTCTCTTTTTTTACAAATATTTAAATTTCATAAAAGATTGAAATATCAATAAGAGTTCCACGGTTTAATAGAAAATTATTATTTTTTACGATTCCGGTAGATATTAACAATAAGTACAGTGTCTTAATTACCTGTATGAAAAGATTTCGTGTCATAATTCAGCAAACGTCTGGTACATAGTCTGACTTATCGGCTGGGACAGTATCCATAGCTAGACTTTTGCAAGACTTTCTAAGACGAACTTTTGCCAAACTTCATCCAGACTTAGTTTCACACCGTAAATCTTGCTAAATTCATTATCATCGAAACTTCTTTCAGTAATAAATATAAATATATTTAAAGACTGCAGCTAATCGCTCCGTACGTTCGCTTGAAGGGGATAAGAAAAACGACAGTAGTGCTCATGGTGGAGAAAAAAAAAACAAAATATCGGAATGTAAATATATGATTATATATATTAGATATATATATATTGCATAATTTAAAATACATCGAAAAGAAAGTGATTTAATAAAGATCCAACCATTTGCTTGTATCTTTTGTACATGAGATTACACTGATAAAAAGACTGAGTAGTGCCAACTCTGACGCGCTTGGTAGGGGTAACTACGCGCTAGTGGAGAACGCTTTTCTCCGAGTCTGGAGTCAGAGAGCTCCACCGCTCGACAAGCGAAAAGCTCGATATATAAAAGTGGGTAGCGCGCACGAAAAGATATTGTAGTAACACAGTTACTAAACTAAAAATATACACGTTGCAGCTAACGTGACTACAATTCTTGAAAATTATTTATTATTTTAAATTAAAATAATTAAGTTTAATTCATTGTTAAGTATACATAAAAATGTTACTAAAATATATGGTAAAAAATACATAATAAATATCATTAAAAAATATATATACTAGATCGCAGTAATAATCCACCACAAAATTTTGTAAATTTATAGTCTGGGGTGTTTTTTTATCATAAAATAAATGTATTATGGTTTAATTAGCTCGTTTCCGACTTCGCTTGCAATACATGCATAGATATCGAGCCTATGTGCAGATAATTTAAAATTTCTTCTAAATTGAAAGCAGTTTTATGCATTCTTGTATTAGTAAAAAATAAATAAAAGAAACAGTTTTTGACTCAAAATAATTGTAGTTCATTGTTATTCGGATATCTGCATCCATTTGTATATAAGAGCGTAAGTGTATTATAATAAATATAATAATTTGCTACATAAATAGCGGGATTTTAGAAGAAATGTAGAGTGTAGCTTCAAATTCTTTTGAGACTCGTGGAATCCAATGCAATTCGCAACATTTCTATGTTATATTTATATAGACATATAGTAAAAAATCACACCTTCCGTGTCACATATCATATACGTCAGACAAACGAAAAGCGCTAATCCAGTTCGCTTTCATCTCTCACTACCTGATCGAGCTGGCGTTCTGCACTGATGAGGTCGACATATCTGTTAACATTTTGCGATTCATGAAAAATTTCACCGCTGTATTTTAATGCGCTTGACACGTTAGAATTTTAATTTAAAAAAGTATTACAATACTGTTAACCACTCCCTCCTGCCCCTCTCGAGATACGTGCTTTGATGGATTTCCCTCTCCCCCGAAGCGTTTGTAATATATACAGTTTAAAATATTCATATTACATCGTCATGTTAATTATTTGATAAAGAATCTTATAATAATCTGCACAAGTTGATTGATTTCAACAAACATCTTTTATAGAGACATAATTAGAATCACTAGTTTAATGAAATTAATTACTGAAATTAATAATATCCACATCAAATGCATTCACAACGAATATCGATACTCGTTTGAAAATTCCCAATAAAATCTAGTTATTTGTACACTCCAACAATGACCTAACTCACAAGATAAAATACAAAAGTAAATACTATAAAAGTAAGAGGCGAATCGTGATGTTATAAGACGTTTGTCGTTCGCCTTCAATTCACCTGGCTCTCCAACAACGAGAAGACGAAAAGAAGAGAGAAAAAAAGGAAATACCTTCAGAGTGGCCACTCTCTTCCCTTCCTCCATTTCTTTCTCGGATTCTACTCTTGGACTTTACTTTCGAGTGTTTCGCGCAAAAAAGAAGGATAGAGAGTGAGAGAGAGAGAGAGAGAGAGACATCGACTAGCGGCGTCTCGTCGGCTTCATTCACCGATTTCTTGTTACGTTCCCTCGTAAAGCCGTACTCTCGAAGTGCATTTCCCTCGAAGTGGAGCGAAACGGAAAATGAATACATGTATACATAGGCTACGGAAGGGCTGGGACGGAGGATGCGCGAGAGCGAGACTCGAGAGCGCGGCAGGTAAAATCGTAGCGAGACTCGAGCGCGCGCGGATACAACCCGTGGATTTTATTATTTTTCCGAGATAACAACTGGCCTCATTCAAATTGCTTTGCTCAGCGAGTAGAGGTTCTTCCTGTTTATACTAGAAAAACACGGTTTTCCGTTGCGAAAACCGCGAAGAAGATTCGACTTTTGAGGGGGTGGAGTTGGCGAATGTTTTCAGGAATATTGTATTTTGACTTTCTTCTAATGCGCTTATATTCCTGCAGTGCGTTGGAGACCCGGCGAGATTTATTCCTTTGTATGTCGCGCTGCGGTCTTTGTGAATTTGATGCGTAGATGGAATTTCTCAGTTGGGTTAAGCGGAATTTCTTCTTCCGCTTGCTCGTAAACGTAAGAGCATTACAGTGTGTATTTTTCATGAATTGAACTAGTTTTCGCCTTTGAAAGCAAATAAAATTGTAAGAAAGCTGGGGTATTAAAGTTATATGGGAACAGTGTAAAATTAAGTTTGACTTGATACCTTGGTTGACTTTTACCGAGTAACTTTGTTACTCGAAATGATATTATGTACTTGTTTTGAGAAATATGAAACTGTATACATTTTTCACTGTTTATTACAAATTAATAAATATACAAATCTTAATGTGAGTTAATAACAACTGACATGGCCCAAAAATTAATATTGAAAATACATTTTACAAAAATATGTTAAGATAAACTAACTTGGCAATATTTCTAAATTTTTTCAATTCGCGTTTATATTTTCATAAATCTGTCGTCTTGCAAATAATGTTCGTTACATAACAGCTATAACAATGTTTGTTGCACTGTTTCCTATGCTATTTCATTCTATAAATATTAAAAAGAGGATTACAACATCAATAATTCTACCTATATTGCCAAAAATGCTGAATTTTAACTGCGATTGTATACCTGCGTTGGATTAACTGGTATTTGGTATATGGAAATTGTAGTAGTGCATTTCTGAAAGTACTATAAATTTTCTACAAAATATTATACAATAAATTTCAAAATGTATAAACCTTTTCTTTAAATAAAGAAACTATACATATATTTATGTATCTATCTACATTCTCAAAGGTAATAAATCACTATCAAAAATGATAAAAATAAGGTAAATGTACCAATGCTTGGACGCCTAAACCCTATTATTTTCAAATAAAAAAATATTTGTAAGATATTAACTATATTAAAGTAGTATAATCAATCATTATTCTATAGATCTAGGATGTTTATGAATTACATAGTTCATGTATCTATAGCAAATATTATTTTCAGTTTGTCCAACAATATTGAGACGTGTTAGATCTGTGTTAGATTGCGTCGTGACCAATCTATGGTATGTTTACCTTATATATTCTAGAAGTAAAATGAGTATTTAAAAATTAAAAATGAATAAAAAATAAAATAAAACTTTGGGGTTCAAGTGTTATTCTCTAATGAACAATTTCTGCGATTGTGACATCATAATTCTTATTTACAATTGTATTCCAGTACGTAAAGTACTCTTCTGCCGTGTAAATCAAAAAAGTAGGTATCTGCATTTCGCAAAAAGATTCGAACCATATAAATAATTTCGCATAAAAATGATTTGAAACATTATTTTTCTTTTACAAAAATGCCTAAACGTAGTTTGTTTTTTAGGATAAGGATAGATATTTTTTCAATAAAAATCATACGCAAATACATCCAATTAAAAATGATTGTTATCAAGTGTCTGGGATTTAGTTCAAATGCAAATACCCACTAACTTCATTTGCACGGCAGTCTTGTATTATATAGATTGTCACTCACATTATCATCTTCTATCTACTATAATATAAAAAAAGGCCAATTTATAGCGCTTCACACAGTAATGGCATCGACGTACTTAAGTAATAGCGAAAGAGCAAGGTAAGAATTAGCGAGTTATTGGAAGCCTGCAGGCTCGCAATTTTCGTAAAGCTTCGGCTTCTCTAAATATTTTTTAACGAGTGAATCTGAAGCCTTTAGAGAACGTTTGCATTCGTATGGCCTCATGCTGATAAAAACTATTTTTAAAATATTAATCTTAGCTCCGAATAATAGCCGTAAGAATACATGAAAATGTCGCTATACGCATAAAATTGGTATCAATAATCTAATATTTGGAAATAAATGTAAACCTTAGTGATCATAACCTACAGTTAGATTATCGAAAAGTCAAGGAGATATTTTCAAAAATATACATTAGCTATTGTGTATACCATACCTCATGTGACAATTTAATCAATGGCTAATATTTTAAAATAATTAAAATAATTCTGTATTAATCTGAGGGCATATACATATCCCGGATAAATATGAATCATATATGTTCATATATGATTATATATGTAACCAACATTCAGATATGCGCATATATGATCATATATGATCACCCGAGTAAAAATGATTTATATATAATTATATATAAAATCAGATATAGTTATATATAATTATATATGATTCTATATAATTATATATAAGTATATATAAAATCATATACAATTATATATAATTATATATAATTAAATATAATCAGATATGATTATATATAATTCGGTTGTTGCATGATTTTGCTTTATTCCATGTTTAAATAGTTTATGCTAAAATAATTAGGTCGTATATTTTATTTTTGCATTTTAACGAAAATTGAAGTAATTACGGCCATTTGAAATTTGCATGACGTCACGATTTTATATTTTCATGCCGTCACGTAGCATTAGAGTATATATATATATATATATATATATATATATATATATATATATATATATATATATATATATATCGACAATTTTGAAACTTTAAACGTCTATAACTTTCAAAATTTTCATTTTTATGATAAACGATAAATACGACCTAATTATTTGTTGCTATTCTACCTACATCATGTAAAAAATCAACTTTTTATTTTTATGCAACATCCTAATTATATATAGTTATATATAGTTATATAGAGACTAAACTTATATATAACTATATATAATCATATATAATTACATATAATTATTTATGATTTTATATACAATTATATATAATTGTATATAACCATATATAATTATATATAATCATATATGCTTTTATATATAATCATATATAACTATATATGCTTTTATATATAATTATATATAACTATATATGCTTTTATATATAATTATATATAATGATATATAAATCATTTTTACTCGGGCATATATATAATAGATACAACCTACATGAATTTTCGAATGGAATTTTCGTGCTCAGAGATGTAGTTCTTATATATATAGTTGCGTACTTAGAATGTATCATGCGGATGATAACACTCAAACTGAGGAACTAAACTTCATTTAAACAACAAGTGCACATATATGCGCATATATGATCATATATGATCATATATATGGTCGTATAAAATCATATATAACCATATATGATCATATATGATTAGATTAGAAATCTTTTTTACCTGGGATTGTAAACGTTCTCTGAACGTTTGAACCGATTCATTGAAGAATGACTCCAATATTACATGACAAGTGAGCGTCACTGTTAAACCTTTTATTTTTATAATTCGGAAAATAGTGAGATACTTAAATTAGGTAAGCGCCCTAATAAAATTTTTAAATAGTCAATAGGTATTATAGTTTGCATACATAATTGTTCAACTGTCTTGATTCAAAAAAACAATTCCATTGAGGCCTTTTATGTCCATTACTTTCAAGAATTACCATGTCTTACTCCCTAAGCCTCAGTTGTACACGTCAAACTTCTCATCCGTAAAAATCAAGCCTAAACCTCTGCAAAACTTACAATCCCCTCTTTCTACCCACTTTGCAAATTCGTGCAAACCCTCGCTCAACTTTGTCTTAAAGAAAAATGCCGTCGAAGTTCAGCAGCCCTCGCACCGAACCGATACATCACTCGAGAGTGAACGTTCGTCGTCGCGCCACTAGAAAATAATCGCCGCGTCTCGGTGAACTTGCTGCAACTGCGGCGGACATGAAATATTCCTCGAGGAACAAACGAAAATTAATAGGACGAACAGAGAGATCGTAAAGTTCGTTTTCCCTAAGTTCCACTCCCGCGCGAAATCCGAGAGCGCGTGTGCATCGGACTTGGCTCTCTAAATTTTCGATTAGATTTCGCAGTATTATGGCGATGGAGAGGATGTTTCTCGAGCGCGAAGACAATCCAGGAGAGGGATCGATAAGGAAGATAGGGTCGGAAAAAGAGAGAGAGAGAGAGAGAGAGAGAGAGAGAGAGAGAGAGCGAGAGGGGTGGGGGGGGGGGGGAGGCAAAAAGTTTTTTTCGGTCTTTGGTAAATTTAATTAACCCGAGCACGACTTCTTCTTCCTAATTAAAAGTTACCCTACTTTCGTATTTTCTGTACGAACAGTAGCCTACAGTTTGATTATCTATTTAGTTAAGTAGCCAAAGCTAATCTGGTGATTGATAGATAATTAAACAAGATTAGTTTATTTATCATATATACGTATATACGATGCTTTTTAAACCTTTTTAATCCATTTGTGAAACGTTATCTTATTGAAAAAGTAAAATATAAAATAATTTTATAATACAGTGTCACAATGTGAGCGTTAAAAGTAAGAATATTTTTGAGAACCTATTTCTTTTTTAACTCACTGCAAACGATACCGCAAAAACTGCGAAAACTTCGACAGTGCGTGCGGACGCTGCCGCGAAAAGGGGAATCGAGAATAAATGACGCACAGCGGCGTAACTCATGCATTCCTATGCATCAAAAATTTTAAAATCCACCGTGAAAACTTTTTCTATTGTCAATGATTTCGCGGCTGCCGCACATTTTCCTCGAGCAGCGAGGCGGCAAAAAGTAGTGCATATAGAGTCCCCCGCCCGCCTCGCATGAATGGATATACACGGGAAATCTCTATATATATATAGCTTGACGGTCGTCCTCAAAACAATAAAGCTGCGGCACTTCTACTGTTCCGAAATTCGCTGGATCGCAGATGTAGCTTTCGATTTTTGTGAGAATTCAGTGATTTTTTCAATTTTTAGAAATAGAAAATCAAACCCAAACAGATAAATCTGAGTCTAGCCAATTTAGAATCGGTTATGACGATATTGGAGTATATATTTATCTTTATTTAAAGAGGTCATTTCTTTATTTGTTAGATCAGGATCTTCTACAACGGCAAAATTTTTACTCCTGTCATAAATCACTTTTAAGACTGTTTTAAAAACAATTTATGTTATAAGCACACATATTGTGATCTATATAGCACACACCACCGCAAATTATGATATACATATGAAAGAGTCCCCCAGTATGACCACCCCTGCGTTTTTAGCCCTCAACGCTAGATGGCAGCACTAAAGACGCTGAATTGGATACATTTTGTAGTTCTATCGAACATACTCCGCGGTTGTTACTTTGAATTCATTGTTCGAAAAGTTCTCGAAAGAATAACGGACAAGCTTGTATTGACTGTGTCAAAAGGTATTTTTCGGAGCAGATCTCTCTTTCTATACGTAGTGTACGTCTCTATAGCAATTTGTACATCATATTTAGTTGTTCATGAATGAATAGGAGCATCGCTGAGTGAGAATACTTGTTGATCAGTATGAACACCGCAAGTGTATCCCAGTATGGCCCCCTTTTACAAATAGAATAAAATTGAAAGTTATTTAATTAGTTATTCTTTTCCTTTTTCAGCAGAAAAATATCTACAACTAAAAAAAACCGCTGCCTATTAATTATCACTGTGTTTCCTCAAACTAAATAAATTCTTCCAATATGAATTTCTTTATAATAATACATTATTTTAAATTGCTATATTTCTTTCTTATTAATAGCTGTAAAAGGTGGGGTTTTTTATCATCGATTGTTTTCAAAAGATTAATCACAAAAAATTATAAGCTTGTGATCATAGATTGCATTATCGATTTCAAAATATTAAAATAGAAAAATCATTATAAAACAAAAAAGAATCGAGAAATCTTTAATTTTTTTCTGATTTCGTATGATTATCAAAATAAGAATTAAAAATTTGTATGTTTAATAGAAAGTGTTTGCGACATCTTCGAGATATAAGCAATAAAATTTAAAGAAATATAACCTTAAATATCTTGAAAGATAAGAGATCTCACAGACTTGGCAAAGAGCTCCGTCATGAGATAGTGGAAAGCTACCTATTTTAACAATTTATTTATTTATTTTTTCCATCATATATTTCCGAGATATAGCCATTTAAACAAAATATTTCGTTTTCGTGTATAACAAAAGAAGAAAGAAGGTTATACAAAATTTTGCATCGGGAAAGATAGATAATTTTATTGTCTTTCAAATTCATTTACACTTAAGGGAAGAAGCTTTTGGTAAAAAAATAGATTATTTTTTTAAGTGGTAAAACACGTTTTTAACCCTTTTTCTTTCGAAAGTAAAAGGTTTTACGCGAAAACTATTTTTTTTACTTATTTGAAGCTGTAGATTTTTTTTACACTTATCAAAAATCCAATATTTTTGTCATTGTTTTAATGACTAATTTGTATATTATACCTATAAATTATAAATAAATGTTGTAATGTAATATTTATTTGTAAGGTGTCTTGTGCTTAAAAATACAATTTTAAGAACCATTATATAAACAAAAATAAAAAAGTTCAAGATGTTAAATTATTATTTTGATAGTACTACAGTTTTAAAGTTTCGCGCGTATTCCGTTTCATATCAGTATTGCTGGTATAGCATGTCTTGTATATGACGATATCTATTTTACTGGCGGAGCGATAATCGCATGTTTACATTTATGAGAAAAATATTTTGTCTTGGCAGTATAATGCCTAGTGGATCAAGAAGTATATTATCGTATTACAAATTCATTGAATCGGGGAAGTATTATAGTTTAAAGTAATTTGACTGGTAGAAAGAGTTCTTTGTGTCTTCTTTTCGTTTTCAGCAAAACTGTTGAATGTGAAGGCACGTTACCAATAGTCTGGTTAATTACACAATTCTGAAAGGTATGTCTATATTGTTGAACATTTTTAAATTATTTACACTTTGCAAGTATACTTTTTTATAAATTTTACTTTAGTGGCATAAATCTTTTCAGGTAAACGAATTTACTCTTTTAACGAATATTCGCTCAGCACGCTGTTACTCAACTTTGTATTTTCGACTCCTGAGCGTAGCCTACTGGGTACCCAAATCAATGAAATAAGATTTTACAGAGTAAATACATACTCTTTTTATGTATGACAATATGACAGTGGTGAACATTAACATCCATAATTTGCAGGTAAATAGATAAATGATTGATCATGCTATTTTTATTGATATTTATGTTTAAACTCATTTTTCTCAAAACTTAATTTTCATAGCTTACTTTGTAAGCCTGCGCAACAATTCTTCACGAATCACGCTGAAAATTTTTGTACATTCTTTTTAACATATTTCGAACAAATTTAAAGAGAGTTTTTTCTTATTATTACCTAAAATATCATTTTT
This sequence comes from Gastracanthus pulcherrimus, assembly GCA_949152435.1. Lineage (NCBI taxonomy): Eukaryota > Metazoa > Arthropoda > Insecta > Hymenoptera > Pteromalidae > Gastracanthus > Gastracanthus pulcherrimus. Next base: position 152,677,421 of record OX424575.1, on the reverse strand, counting down.
AAAATATAAGTTAATATTCAAATACTGCTTATATCGCAAACAATAAATTGTTCATATGGAATAAAACCTCAGAATAGTTCAAAAATATTATTTGACAATATTGCTCTTTAAATGTCTTAATTTTAGCATGAAATATTCATAAAAAATATATATACCAATCCATTGTAACCCCTTGCGCACAGTGGTAATCAAACATAGGTCTGTTTTTACAGGTTTTTTCAAAATGGCTACTTCAAAGAGTGATGAATTTGAATAAAACCACTCTAATATGTCATCTTTTTCTATATTATAACATGTTATGTAGAGCGATCATATTAGCTCTCCATACCAAAATAATATACCTCATTGATATCAGAATAACGTAAAATAGAAGAATCATTGTAAAACAAAAACAAGTCGATGAATCTTAAAATTTTTTCTTAATTCTGAATCCGCATTAAGAAATAAAAAAATGAGCCTCAGTCGGTAAATAATGACCGCGTTGTTCTCGAGATATAAGCGATCAAAAAATAGTTTGAACAAGAGCATAACCTCAAATATCTTGAAAAATAAAAGTCCTCACGATCTGTGCAAAGAACTCAGCTAAGAGATAGCTAAAAGCTACTTTCATGGAAATTTTCAAAAATAATGCCGTTTTACTCAAGTTATCGTTTGACGTATAAAAACGATTTTTCTTACAAAATGATTTACAAAAAAATGCACACACGCATACACGTACGCACGCACGCACACACGCACGCATGCAGACACGTACGCACGGATGCATGCACACACACATACACAAATCCATGCGGGCATTTTCTAAGAATAGTGTATTTTCATTCCAAATGGCCCAAAACATATTTCTAACATGTTTTTAAGAAAACTTATTTATTACTATTACAATGATAGCTTTAGAAGGAAGCAATCCTGTAGGAGGATGCATGAATATAAGAAGAATATAGAGTGAGGAAAATATGAAGAGAGCCATAACCTTACTATTGGAAGACAAAATATCACTCAAAAATGCAGCTAAGAATTTTAGCATTCATAGAGCCACATTACGCATGCGATTTCGGGTAATTAAAGCTGGCGGAGTAGCGGATTTATCTCCGCAAATGGGCAGATTCAAGAATACATGTAATGAAGATTTGGAAGAACAGTTAGTGTGGTATGTGAAAAATGTGGATAGCAAGTTTATGCCCTTCAATAGAGTTGATTTTTTGAAATTTGCATACGATTTGGCTATGCGCCTTAACATACCTCATCAGTTTAAGACAGAAACTAGGTCTGCAAGAAAAAGGTTTTATTATGCATTTATGGCACGTCATCCTGAGCTTTCGCTAAGAACTCCGGAGCCAACAAGCCTTCAAAGAGCATTAGGATTTAATAGACATCAAGTAAATAGTTTATTTGTCAAGTATGTAGAACTTATCAATAAGTATAAGTTCACTGACAACAGGATTTACAATTGTGACGAAAGTAGCGTTTCTATTGTTCACAATAATACCTTCAAGGTTATTTCAGAAAAAGGAAAAAAACAAGTAAGCTAACTATCATCAGCAGAGATAGGCAGGAATGTTACTGTTTTACTGTCGATTAATGCTACTGGTGATTCTTAGCTCCACCACTATTTATCATGCCAAATAAGCAGCGAGTAGATGCAATTTTGAAAAAAGATGCTCCTCCAGGAAGTATATTTGTAGTTGCGGAAAGTAGTTGGATCTCTGGGATTTGTGTTAAAAAGTGGTTAGAATTATTTGTTGAGAAAACTCGCCCGACTAAAGAAAATCCAGTTCTTCTAGTGCTTGATAGGCATGCTAGTCACAAAGAGATTGATGTACTTTTATATGCAAAGGAACATTATTTTCACGTGATAAGCCTACCTCCACATACAATTCACAAAATGCAGCCATTGGATGGAGGTGTAATGCGACCCTTTGAAACAGCTTACAATCAAGCATATAGTTTAGGAATAAGGAAGTATGAACCTTTAAAAATTTCTTAAAAGACGTTGCAGGTTTGGTTGCTACTGCCTATAAATCTATCCGTCGAATGGACTTGGCACAGTCCTCTTTTGAGTGTACTGGACTGTGGCCTGTTAATTCCAATGTGTACAAAGACGAAGACTTTATTCCTTCTGAACATTTTCAAGAGATGGAGTATATAGTGACAGAACCTCCTTCTTCAGTTAAAGCGGCAGAGCCAGTAACATCTGCACGTTAGCCAGAGAGCAACAAGGTAATTTATTTGACTATGCTATTTATCTCTCCAAATCATATACTTTAATAGTTAACATATCTTTCACTTCACATATTATTACTTTTCTATCAGAATTTGACCCTCAGTAGTCAACACCGGTTGCTTCATATACTATTACCAGACCACCAAAACCTGAACCAGAACTATGACATTCTTGTGCTCCATGTACTATTACTCGTCCTTCAGATCCAAAACCTCAAATGTCAAGATCTTTTGCTTCTTGTACTATTACTCGTCCATCAGAACTGGGACCTCAACAATCAAAATCTTTTGCTTCGTGTCCACATACTCATCCTACGGAGCCAGAACCTCAACTGTCAACACCTTTTGCTTCGTGCTCCTTTACTAATCTTCCAGTGTCTAAGCCTCATCCATCAACTTCATATGCTACCACTACTCTCTCATTAGAATCTTCAAGGTACTTAGCGTCTAATTTTAAGCTAATTGTTTCAGAAATCTGTCCCAAAAACAAGACTTCACAGGTAAAAGCAACAAAGAGAAAGCAGCGAACTCAGAGGTCTGACATTTTAACATATATACTTTTTATCGAAGAACTTCAAAACAAAAACAGAGCATCGGAAGAAAAAAAGTTGGGGATACAGGAAAGAAAGGCTGCTAGGGAATTTAAGAAAATAGAAAATAGCAAGAAAGCAAAATCACAAAAAAAGAAAAGCTACGAGGGAAAAAGAAAAAAATATCAAAAAAATCAAAACAGAAAGAAAGAAGAGTACAAAAAATGAGAATGAAGAGAATAATGAAAATATACTAAAGTTTAACTGTGAAGATAACACTATACGCATCATTTGTCATGAAGCATTTCATGAAGACTGGGTGCAATGTTTAAAATGTCAATGTTGGGCACATGTCGAGTGCAGCAGCCAACTGAATATTAATTATTTCATTTGTGATATGTATTAAAATGATAAATAAAATAATAATTTATAAATATAATATATTATATTAAAATGAATATGTAAATATGTTTTCAGTATCAAAAATAAATTATTTAAATAATAAATTAAATATATTTTTCTAAATAAATTGTTTAATACGTTTTAAATATGTTGTATGTATCATTATTAATCATTTGAACAAGATAACTCTACTTTTTAGTATGGGTGGTCATACTGGGAGACAGTTTTTTAAAAACTGAAAATCCAAATTTTTTTTTTTATTAATAATTTATTAAAATAATTGAATTTGGTTAGTAAAAAACTTTTTCTTCAAAAAGGTGCATTCATGAAAATATAACAACATATTTCAAATTAGTGACCCCAAAAACTCTTATATACCATAAACTAGAGTGACATTGGACTATTTTTGTAACACTCTCCCTCTCTCTCTCTCTCTCTCTCTCTCTCTCTCTCTCTCTCTCTCTCTCTCTCTCTCTCTCTCTCTCAGAGAGATCTATATAAAAACAGAGAAAAAAAATTTACAGTATTACATGGATAACAGCCTTGATCATTGCACAGTCGAATGAAATAAAATATATGTCATTTATCAAATTTATCATAACCACATAGAAGACTCTTGATGCTCTCAGATTATTTATAACATCTGGTGTGTACTGTATACGGAATTCGAGGTTATGTTTAGAGAATATCTAGCTGCTTATTTCAGGAATAGAGTTATATGATAATTTATTATTTAAAATAAAGAAAAAAATAAGTAGATACAACGTAACTAACAACTTCCATTTTTTGAGATGTGGAACAAATATAATAAGTAATTGTAGGTGTGACTACGTTTTCTTAGACAGTTAGTAGTACCACCTTACGTCTATTCTGGTATTATTTGTTGGTAAATAACCCAGAAACAATGCCGTGATCAATAAGAAAATTTACAGTGCATGTAATTTTGTTAATAATCATGTTAAGACTCGCCGTGACCCATTGTGGAATACGAATTAAAATGACAATATCTGTAACGCATGCGGAATACAATAAATACTATAAAAAAAGTAATATTATCACTAATTTTATAATTTTATAATGTTGTCAGACTAGCTTTAAATTCCAGTAAAAGAAAATATTTTATCAAGAGATGACAATTAGTCTTAAATAAGTTAATCAATCCAAATAAACGGTTGTGTATGATAATTATTTAGCTACTGGTATAATAAAAATAATTATTATTATAAGAAAAGTAAATAGACACTATTTTAGTTCATAAAAACGTTAATTAATTTATATTTACATAAAGATCAATAACTCCAAACCACGTCTAACGCACGGCTCTAACAAACCGCGCAACAGCTAGTAGCCGAGGTTCATTCACGCGTAAGCAAAAGCACTCCATCCCGCAAAATTAGGAAACGCTTTGCATTTTGAGTGCGCCGCCACTCGAGCAATATACTCGGGATTCCCCGCGTTCGCTCGCACACCCCATACATGCATACATACATACATACATATATATATAAAAAATACCCGGGCTTCGCAAGTCCACTGGTGTCAGCATGCGCTCTGAGCAGCGTTGGGCTCATTTGGATTTCAGATGACAAAATCTCTAGATCCAAGTGATAAAATTTGACATTGTAGTCAGCTAAGTTCAGATCGTTGGCGTGAAATGCCGCGGGGTGTTCTCAAACCCGTCCGACTTCGCTCGATTACCTAACCTGTTGAATTTCGATTGTTTTGATTTTCTTACATCTTCTGCAGGTCGGATGGGTTTGAGAACATCCCACGGCATTTTGCGCCAACGATCTGAACTTAGCTGACCATAATGTCAAGTTTTATCACTAGGACCTCGGGATTCTGTCATCAGAAATCCAAATGAGCTCAACGCTAGCTCTGAGCTTGAACCATCGATTTGCATGCATATGGCACACATCTATACGGGCTAACTCTTGTGAACGCGCGGAATTAGACAATTGCAGGTGTTTGCGGTTCGACTATATACGGTTGGCCCGGCGTGCGCGCCTAATGCCACCCGCAAATCGAGGCGGCCACTTATTGTTAGCCGCCACTTGTGCGGATTAGGGGCAGAGAGAGATACAAATGGAGGCGGACAAAGTTTGCCCAGAGCCCGACAAGCCACTCGACGGCGTTAAGCGTGCAGAATTCCATCGGTGTGGGTGCGCAGGTTACTGTTCCGCGTATAGCTTCGTTGGCGTGATTGCCAACTAGTCGGATCCACGCGACGGTTGCGTAGCACAGCGCAATGCAGCTTCACCTAAAGCTATTACTTGTTTTTACAGCTGGGGCTTTAATTCTGCGAGTAGGGAAGTGCACTCGAGAATGTTTTTCGTTGGTGTTCGGTTTATTCTATTTTCGAAGTGATTACGATTGACGTGAAAGCCGTCGTGTTCTGATAGAACTCAATCCTACTTATATGGTTAAGGGTTTGTTAAGGGTATACACCGGTCGAGAACCTAACTTTAGTAGTATAATTTCTAGTTCAGCCAAATTTTTCAGTATTATGTAATATGTAAAAATAGAATTTAATACAATATTTAAAACTCCAAATTATGATTTAATTTCATATTATAGGATAAAAATAAGTAAAAAAAATAGGGAAAAACTTGCCTTCCTTGATGCACGTTTCGCGATGAGATTTTTTATTTTTTCGCTTCAGCAAATATTTTTCTACAAAAGTCTTTTTGTAATAATAAATAATTACAAACCAAAAAATTGTTAATTAAACAATTTTTATAATTTCACCGATTTTCGCAAATCTTGACCGAGATATACCTTTAACCTTAAGTAATCAAAACGTTTATGAAAAAATATAACTTACCCATTTTGCTTAATGAGCTACTGTTCGAAGAAACTTTAAAAATAATTTTTAAATATTTAAGCCACAAACTTTTTGACGCAAAAGATATATAGATATATATATGAATAATTACACGTCAAGTGAGCAAGTAAAAAATTTTAAAACGCTAAAATTTTAAGAAAATGATGTATTTTATACTCAAAATATGTAAAAAAAGATCAAAGCCTTTTACCTCTATTGGTTCAGGATTTATGCCAAGTTGAAAAACATGATGATTTACATTATTTTCATTTTTCTCGAAATGTATGTATTTTTATCTCGAGAATTATAAAAGATAAAGTACTTTAGTTCATAGAATTTGATGCAGAATATGATAGTATTTTTTGCATTACCAAATTTAATGATTTTGATTGGTCCAAATTTCTGTCAAGACACCGATGAAATTTTAAGCTGAGCGCCATAAGCAATTTAGTTGAAAAAAATTTCAATCATAGTTTTAGATGTATATTTTAAGATAAAACAAGATTTAGAATGGTACTATAACTCAATTACGAGAAAAAAGTCACTACCAATTCATTGGCACTTAACTTCCACAAACTAAATAAATTATTCCAATGTGTATTTCTTTATTCTCATACATTATTGGAAATTGCTATATTTCTTTCTTAGTAACCCTTTGCGTCATGGTGACTACTATAGTAGTCACAGAAATAGACCGTGAAATTTTGAGTTTAAAAAAAAAAATTTTTTTCTTTGTGCCGAATTTTTTTTAAAAAAACGAAATAAATTAGTCATGAAATATTTAATTTCACCGAGTTTATGCAGAGTAATTCTGCTAAACATACATACATACGTACACACTCACACACACATACACACATACACACATACACACGCACGCACGCACGCACGCACACACGCACGCACGCACGCACGCACGCACGCATGCACGCACACACACACACACACACACACACACACACACACACACACACACACATATACATACATCTATACAGACATTTTCTAAATATAGTGTATTTTGATTTCTTAAGTCTCAAAGCATGTTTCTAACATGTTTTTTGCAAAACTTTTTTTTACTATCACAAAGCTTCCTCTTTGAGGAAGCAAAATAAAAGAAATTGGCTTATTTTACCAAAGTTAGACTCATGTGGAATTTAACATGTAAATCTGTTTCTGATAATATAAGCCAATTTCTTTTATTTTTTTCTCATACTGAGTTATAGTACCATTTTAAATCTTGTTTTATCTTAAAATATACATCTAAAACTATGATTGAAATTTTTTTCAACAAAATTGCTTGTTGCCCTCAGCTTCATATTTCATCGGTGTCTTGGCAGAAATTTGGACCAATCAAAATCATCAAATTTGGTGATACTTTATCTTTTATAGTTCTCGAGATAAAAATTACATACATTTTGAGAAAATTGAAAATAATGTAAATAATCATGTTTTAGGTAAAGGTTTGATATGCTTTTACATATTTTGGGTATGAAATACATCATTTTCTTAAACTTTCAGAGTTTTTAAATTTTTTGCTTGCTCACTTGACGTGGAATCATCCATATATATAAATAAATAATTAAGGCTGTCATAACAATCGGCATAGTGTCTTTCTTTTTTCTGTGAACTGTAGTTCTTAAATATCGAATGTGTTTATGAAATCTTTCTGATATATTTTCATTTTAAGCAAATATAGTATACGTTTTTTACTACAAAAATGAACTATAAAGTAATAATAATAATCTTTTATACCGCTTTTTCAACATTTATTATTACCAACCAAATAAATTATGAAATTTGTATGAAACACGTTTGTTACAAGAATCAAAACTCTTTTTTACTAATGCTTGAATTTAGACACACGTTCTATATATTTATGCTGTCACTACCTTATGCAGAGATTTTTCAACAGAAATTTGATATACGGACTTTTATTATGTCAAAAGCCTCATGTATCACCTGTTAAGTCACTTGGTTTAATTTCAAAGCCTGGATCAAAGCACAAGGACCTTCGGTAATTAACCGATTGAAGGAGTATCCCCGCTGAGTTATCTGATAGCCATGGGGAGGCTCCCGATCGCTGGCGTGATCTTGACTAGCTCAGTTGCACCAACAAAGCCTGAGCCGGAAAATTGCGAGCACAAAAGAGATTAAGGTAACTCGAGATACTTCGAGTTGAACGGTTCATTAATGCATACTAGTTCAACGACATTTTGTATACGTTCTCACATTCTTTAATTACTGAATGCTAAAATGAATTATATTTAGATTATAAGTATTTTTATTTTTAAATGAATTATTGTAAAATAGTTGGGATCATGTAACTTTAATTCGATCAAACATTGTTTATATAGATGATTATCATAGTTCGAATACAACAAATAAAAGTTGACGTTGGTTTCATGAGTATTTTATTATTCTGCCACATAAATTAAAAAAGCGTTTTTCATTTAGACTGCAACATTATAGGAGCAACAAATGCCTCGTTCGTTAATGTTTTCTCAAATTATTATTTTTAACCTTATTCAAATAAAAAGTTATGTGTATAGTCGGGGGACAGTGATCCGTAGCGAACTCGCCTGAAGTTAACCTACAAAGTATATCTATACTTACAACATATAAAGATATACTTTGTACACGGAGATAAACGATACACTAATTCTGATTAAAAAATGTATAAATTTTTACTATTTTCATTTATAATGTTTGGATGTAAGTACTCGTATTTTAATAATTTTAACCATTTATTTTAGTAAATTTCTAAAATATTAAATTGTAATTTTAAAATTACAATTTATAAAAAAAACTTTTCATTTTAATGTTTCCATGATTGTTATTTAATTTAGATATTATAATTTTTATATTTGTACATTTTAATTTCAAATAAAAATATTTTAACCGAAAAAACCAACCTCGAGATTTTAAACGGGCGACCCTTTGCTCCTAAAGCGGGCGCTCTGCAAACTGTGTTATCATGAGCCTTGTTTACTAAACTTCGAATCATCCTTATAAGCTACACTAGGCTTTGTTTTTGCGTATGTTTATCTTGTTAATATTCATTAATTAATGATAAACCTAATATGCATTGTTGTAGTTCTAATTAACTTACATATATTGATATAATGAAAATGATCTTGTATCACCGAATTAAAAATATCGTAGTCAGTTTCAAAAGATTACAAAGTTTTAGAGGTTTGCTTTTCTGAGTAGAGATCGGTTTACTAAAATATTTACGAGAATTTGATAAGTACGCAAAATTTTCTTAAAAAACATAGTATTCTGAAAAAATAACAAATATTACTATAATTTCTAGTACTCTTTGCCTAATATTGAGTACAAATTACTATTTCTTTTTGTCAATTCTAGAAGTTGATATTTTTTACTACAGTAAATAGTAAATCTTCGTGTGTTTCATTGCAGCATCTCGTATACGTTTAACAATAACTTTTACAAAATACAGTAAAAAGCACGAGTAAATATTCATATAGTAAATAGTAATTTCTAATACATCTCATCTCTCCATGTAGGTTAAATTCAAACACGTTGGCTAAGAATCATTATTCCTCCAGTATACGTAAAATGGGAAACAATTGATAACTGAAATTGAATATTCTAAATACATATGATACATTTTTTAAAATATTTACGAATATAAATTAGCGTCTTAAAATACATATTAAGATCAAAATATGATTCTATATAATTTTTTTTAACATCTTTAACAATTTTTTAAATTAACGAAGATGAATCGTTACATCGATGGCAGTGAACATAATAATGTCGAACCAATTATATTTATGAATATCATAATATATTAAATTATAAATAGAAATTCATTGTTGCAGTAATCTAATATTGTTCTATGCTATAGAATACTGGACATGAGCTACATCATTAAAGACGATTGTGAAATTACATTTAATTTTACACAGAATTTGAGATCGAATAATGAAAACATATACTGGAATCAAATATGATTGAGTTAGCTAAACACGTTTTAGAAAGCAAATAATCGCCACGCAAAAATGGCAGTACAACTACACCCGGATAGAAATGATATATAATAATCATACTTGATCATATATAACTTTTCATATAGGATCACAAAATCATACATGTAATATGTGAATGTATTAACGTATCGGATCATATATGAACATACATATATGATTACGTCAGAAGCAAAGACGTTTGTTATGCGTTAAATATAATATGTTTTCTGATAAGTAAAAGGTAAAGTTATGCAATTTACAGTAATTAAAAAAATTCGAGTGTTTTCGATGGCGAGCTGTAGCAGCCAAACGATTGTAACGACGATATTTCGATAGTTGATGTAGCTGATATCTACCAGAGCTATTTGATAGCGAGCTGAGAAAGAGTCGAGTTTTTATTTAAAAATCTTCGATGGGCGGATTTGTCGTAATATGTGTTGTAAATATTTATGCATTTAATATATTTTCCCGATAATTATTAAAAAAATTTAAGAGTTTGAACGCATGGTCGACATAAAAAATAAATGAACATGCAGGAATCCAAATAAATTATTTTTTAAATCATTATTGATAATAAATCAAAATCAAACAAATGTGAAATCACAATTAAATTAATTAGTAAATTCGAAATCCTACAACGTTAGCATAGAAAAGGTTTGGTAGAACAAATAAATACATTAAAATTATAATCAGAGTTATATTTATTCAACATTAGAATCGTTCAGTCTTCAATGTCACGCTCTCCGTTTCACGCATGTAAATACTTTCTTCTTCAAATATTCGCATCGACATTTATTTTCGGTACGCTAAATGAACGTGCTACACGATTTATAAATTTATAAAATCATTATTATTCTTTTACAATAAATAAAACTACGGTTTTTACGTAAGCGCGCACGAGAATATTTTATTAATTTAACGCAGTGGACAATTATAAACGGAGGACGACTTCTCAGATGACGGAGAAAGTGCCTGCACGAGAACAGCCTAGCTCCTCGTTAAATTCCCAGCGAAGAGACGTATTGAAGGGTTTGCGCGGCCTGAGCGTAGGTACGTCGGATGATCGGAGCAGCGGGCGTCATTGGCGAACGGAGATTCCAGGGCGTCGTAGATGTTTATCCCTCGGCGGACCTCGAGCGAAAGAGAACGAGCAATTGCGATGTCTCGCCAGCTCTCCTCGGGCCTCCACACTCCGAGGCCACACCCTCAGCTAACATTCTAATTCATCGATGAGCGCGCATCTCATATCTGAGAAAGCAGGTAAAATGAAAACATTTTACAGGGATTTATTTTACGGTTTTCTTGCTCGTTACAGCGTCGCTGATTAATTTAAAGCAGGATTTGTCTACGCATCGTACATAAACATTTAGTAGCCTTACCAAACCTGGGATGAAACGCAGAGGTTTTATATATGATTATGTATAAATAGAATTAAATAAGTTAACATGTATAACCATATGTGCTAATATGTTACCATACATGACCATATATAACTAAATACGAATACATATTACTCTATGTGCATTCAATAAATTCTTGAATCCAAGGTCGTTGTGCTTGGTCGGAGGCTTTGAAATTAAACAAGATGATGCAGTTCACGTTGATAGATCTGACTACTTTCCAAAGATCCAAATGGAATTTGATATGCCTGTATATATATATATATATATATATATATATATATATATATATATATATATATATATATATATATATATATATATATATATATATATATATATATATATATATATATATATATATATATATATATATATATATATATATATATATATATATATATATATATATATATATATGGGTATATATGGTCATATATTTCGTTACGTTTACGTTTATATACTCCGATATGTTGCCATAAATCTTTTGTACTTGTATCCGACATAGGCAGATTTACACAGCAGGAGAGATTAAAAACTCAAACACTAAATTCTCACATAATAAGTTTGACTTTATTTCTGAACTGACATAAAAAGTAGTTCACGTAATCGATTACGTAATTCGAAACTCCAAAAATATTCTAATTGATATTTGAATCTTTAAAATTCGTTAAATTTCGAAACAGAAATATCTATACAATTATTAAACGAGGTTAATCATTTATTAAAAAATGTATATGTCTGTCCGTAACAATGCTCATACATGAATTGAAATTAACATATACACAGAGAGAATTTTCTAATAAAAATTATAACGAAATTCAGGGTAAAAATTACCGAAAATAACTATAAAGCTGGGACAGTCCTACTTTCTGGCACTTTTTACTGATATTTTACTAAAAACTTTACCTCATTGACTACAAATTTTATTAATGATACTGCTACAACAATTGGAAGAAAATCCAGATTTTTAAAACATATTTCATACAAATTTTACCACAAATTTTAATTTCTCTAAGATTTATACAGGGAACTTTTACTCTGCGGCAGGCAAATTTTACCCTTCAGTACGGTAAAATTTATCGTAAATATCAATAAAAACTGCCGGATAGTTAGAGTGTCCCAGCTTTATAGTCATTCACGGTAATTTTTACTGTGAATTTTGTCATAATTTTTATTAGAAAATTCTCTCCGTATATGAGCATACATATTTTCATGTATAATTTTCTAATATGATCATACATTATCATATATAAGTATATATGATCTTACGTAAGGTAATTTGTTAGTTGACTAAAAGAATATTTTATATTAAATATTATTCATTAAACGTTAATCAACAATAAAAAGATACTTGCATTGCGAATCTATGCCACTAATAAAACAAACTCTTCTCATTGTTTGCTCTAAAAATGTATGAAACGAAAATCTACCCACAAAGAGCCCATCCAAGCGTAAAGACAATACTCCAAAACTGATCAGCACACTCCACGTACGCGCGCGAATTCCCTCAAGCAGGCTAATTTCTTCTGCGCAAGCTTGCGCGCTTTCCTGTAAATACACACACGTGCACGCATTCATCCCGCCAGTCATGAATATAAAAATCGCAGCTGCAGTCGCGTCGCTCCTCTCCTCAATACAGACCGCGCGTACTGCCGCGCGCTATGGAACTGGAACTCGGCGCTGCGCTGTACTTTGTGTCGTGCGCGCGGATGCACGTGCTCATGCATGAATGCGCCGGATATATTCGCGTTCTTCAAAGGACGGAGCTCGGGGATGAAAGGCGCGCGGGAGGAAAAAAAGTCCGCCGAGTAGCGCTGCACGATCGCAATCGCTCGTGGATAATGGCAAGAATGACGCGCGCATCGCGTATAGCGCACCGTTGCAATGCAGCCCAGCTACGACGACGACGACCTTATTGTGCTCGTCCCGATTGGATTCGCGTGAGCCCGTGCATTGGTCTCTGTGCTCGGATGTAACGGATTTTTTGCACCGAAAGCTGCTTTTTCGGTTTGGCCGTTTCTTCTTCGTACCTGTTTGAACCGGGAATTTGGATCGAACAAAGGTTTGCGTGTGTTAATTTGAGAGTCGATTGGAAAAATATTTTTGAAGGTTTTTCCGCATGGACAGATAGACAGAGAGAGAGAGAGAGAGAAAGAGAGAAGCGGAGATTCGGCGTAATTTTCGGGTCAACGGGTCGAACGAAACATTGTGTTTTGAATGATGTCATCGACTGAAAGTGATCTGGCAGGTATCAATTTTCCTAAAAATCCGAAATTATTCTATTTGTGTTTTTTAGTATGACGGTACATATAAAAAACGTTGTATAATGGTACTTGATAAAATAAAAATTGTTTCATTTTTATATTTGATTTTACACTTTATTTTAAATTCCATTTGTCAGATTTTTATAATAATTCTGCTCGGTATAATACATTACCGAATTAACTTCATTTTTGAAAAATGAGATTTGAGTAATAAAAAGTAATTTGCGAAAGCCCTGCAATAGTTAGATAGCTGTATGAAAACGTAAAAAATGTAGTCAATGAAATTATTAAAAATAACTGCCACGTACTGCGGAGCACAGTAACAACGCACGATGAACTCGAAATCAGGGTAATTGGAAAAAAATACAAAATGTCGAAGCTCATTAAAATTCTTTTAAAATTTGTGCGTGCGTATCCACGTCTAAAAACGCGAAAATAATTTGTTTCGCGTTATTCCTTGTATACAAAGGCGCAGAAGCTTGCGCTGCGCCCGTTTTCTTCTTCCTCTTTTTTTAGTCTACTTTCCCACTCTGCAAAGTTAACTTCATATTGTCATGCGCACGTCGCACAAACGCATCCTCGTTTTCGCACGCAAGCCTCAACGCGTTACCTAGTTCATCTGGGTTTAAAAATATGAGTACAATAGATAATCAAAATGAAGGAAAACTAGGAGAGCAGCTGTAGAAAGAGTAAAGAAAAAACAATGTAGTTAAAAAGAGCAAACATAAATCAAAATATGTGAACACGACTAAGGATGGAAAATATAAAAAATAAGCGATTGTTAAAATAAAGAAGGTTCTGAATGCCCACAGATTTATAATATTAAGATTAATAAGATTGATAATAAGAAGATTAATAAAATTATAATTATTTATATAATTAAGCCGTTGAAGGAAAACGTATAAAACTAATACTATTGTTTAGAGCTCGACGAAACATGAATTTTAAGAAAAGAATTCACCGCCTTAAGTGTGCAAAATTGAGGAAAACGCGGTGAACAGTCGTAAAAATAAGTAGAAATTCCCGAATATGGTTAGACTTTTTACATTTCTTTAAGGAGGTTCAAGAGTTACAAAAAAGTACACTGAACTTAATAAAATTAAAACCTATAATTTTTTAGATTATCATAAAGTTACCTGAATTATTTCAATGTTTTATACCGCACATATTTTCAAGATATTTTAATTAGAAGTTTACCCATTATACATGGGCTGTTATGGGACTCGAGTCATAAAAATAGATTGACATTCGGTGCGTTTGTTTAAAAATGCAGATGCAATAATGAAAAACTACATATTTATTGAGTGAATATTTACAAATCGGCATGCGATATTTCAACCCATGTTACCGCATTTAATTCGGAGAAATCAACGATAACGTAAACAAAAACTCAAGCTTGTAGGCTGCGCGAGGTGGTGCGTGCAAAGCGGAGCGTCGCACGGGATGAGGGGGAGTCCCTCTCTCTTCCCCGCACCCAGTGACACTTCTGAACCTCCTTAAATGGTACAAATCCATAAATATTATTTTTTTCAGCTTTCCCCGCACTTCAGGGTATTCATTTTTTTTTATAAAATTCATTTCTAAATGACCTTTAAACGATGGTCTCATATGTTTCCACTCTTCTTACGATAGTTATAAAGTTATTACTATATAATTGTATTGATGGAATACTGATACTTGATTAGTTCATTTGTATACAATTTGAAAAAAAAAAATGAATTTCAAATACTTAAACGCATTTCCAACGTCTTAAAATAATTTGTACGAAAGCTGAAGCTAAGCAGAATTCTGAAACAGAAGGCAAAGCAGAGTTATTTGAGTCAAAAGATTATAAAAGACAGAGAGCTACGGGGCTTTATACTACAGGCAATGAGAGATCCGTTCTTTACTTCCCCCTCGCTTTCTCCTTTATTTCTCCCCTGTCCCTTTGCGCGAATCGCCCTCGCACTTGTATATTCCCCGAGCTTATGCGCGCCTCCGAAACGGCAAGAATAACCCTGAATTAACGCGCTCAAATTCGATTGCGCTTTTGCACTTTTGCTGCGCTTTTCTCTCTCTCTCTCTCTCTATCTCTCTCTCTCTCTCTCTCTCTCTATCTCTCTCTCTCCTCTCTCTCTGGTTGACTCCGTCCGTAAACCGGAAGAGATAGATAGATAGATAACAGTTTATTTTGTATAAAAACAGAAAAAAAAATATTTACAGTATTACATGGATAACAGCCTTGATCATTGCACAGTCGAATGAAATAAAATATATGTCGTCAATAGATATTATATAAAGATCGTCAGTTTTAATAAAATTGCACTTGTTACCTATCACGTCAATATAATCACGCTAATAAATACACTCATACACACAGGATAGCCAAATAAATAAATACAAAATAAAAAAATAAATATAGAACTAGGCACTCGTCATACATACATCCACATACAGACTGATAAATACACTCACGCAATAACATAGAACAATACAAAAATAAATAAGAACAGAGACATGTCAAACATGTCACGAGTTGCGTCTACGGGGCTTTATACTTTCTTAAAGTTTCTCTCTCTCTCCTCTCTCTCTCTCTCTCTCTCTGTCTCTCTCTCTCTCTCTCGCTGCTCAATTTGCTGGGGTGTCAGTTTCTCAGGGCGAATGCGATGATGAGATGGATGACATCGTAGCTTCGGCCTCGGAGGAGGGTTTCGTTTTTAAGAAAATCACTCCCGAGGACGTTGTACTAGCTGTCTCACATTTCTTCTCACAGGCTGTCGGGGAAGACGTCATCCCGCAAACAGTAGTACCTAAAGCTCTTCCGGCTATTGGCTCTCATCTTGCCAAAATATTCAATTCATCACTATCAAACAGTATCTTCCCGGGGGATTGGAAGAAGGCTCATTTGGTGCCTCTAAAAAAGACTTCCATACCATCTTCAGTCACGGACTTCC